>CM060318.1:43475822-43478322 GCA_030674155.1 Stramonita haemastoma
ACAAAACTCAACAAAAAACAAAACCCCAGTCATTTGGTCGGCCGATTAAGGTGTTTGCTTTGTGTGATACTAAAACTGATAGCGTTGCTTGTTTTTTTTTTTGTTTGCTTGGTTTTTGTTTGTTTTAGTTCTTATTGCACTTGTTTTTGTTTTTTTTAATTCTTGTTTGTTTTCTTTGTTTGTTTGTGTCTTTCTTTCTTTCTTTCTTTCTTTCTTTCTTTCTTCTTTCTTTCTTTTTTCTTTCTTTCTTTCTTCTTTCTTTTCTTTCTTTCTTTTTTCTTTCTTTTATATTCTTGTTCTGGTTCTGGTTCTTCTTCTTCTTCTTCTTCTTCTTCTTCTTCTTCTTCTTCTTCTTCTTCTTCTTCTTTCTTCTTCTTCTCTTTCTACTACTACTACTACTACTACTACTACTACTACTACTACTACTACTACTACTACTTACTACTACTACTACTCTCCTCCTCCTCCTCCTCCTCTCCTCTGCTGCTGCTGCTGCTGCTGCTGCTGCTGCTGCTGCTGCTGCTGCTGCTGCTGCTGCTGCTGCTACTACTACTACTACTACTACTAGCTGCTGCTGCTGCTGCTACTTGCTACTTCTTTCTTCTTCTTCTTCTTCTTCTTCTTCTTCTGCTTCTGCTTTTCTGCTTCTTTTTCTTCTTTTCTGCTTCTTCTTCTGCTTCTCTTCTTCTGCTTCTTCTTCTTCTCTGCTTTCTTCTTCTTCTGCTTCTTCTTCTTCTGCTTCTTCTTCTTCTTTTCTCTCCTTGTCCTTTTTTTTTCTTTTTGTTCTTCCTTTATTTTTCCTTTTCATCTATTCTACCTTATGTTTTTCTTTTTCTACTTTTCCTCCTTGTTCTTTTTTTTTTTTTTCCTATTCTCCTTGTTGTCTCTCTGTCTGTCTGTCTGTCTGTCTGTCTATCTGTCTGTCTGCCTGTCTGTCTCTCTCTCTCTCTCTCACTCACTCTCTCTCTCTCTCTCTCTCTCTCTCTCTCTTCTCTCTCTCTCTCTCTCTCTCTCTCTCTCTCTCTCTCTCTCTCTCTCTCTCTCTCTCTCTCTCTCTCTCTCTCTCTCTCTCTCTCTCCCGTCTGCCCTCTCCCTTCTTCTTTCTACCCTTTCCTCATCCTCCTCTGCTTCCTCCCTCCCTTCCTTCCTTCTTTGGCAATATCTCTAAGATTCACAATTGCTAAAAAATTTGTAAGAAATATAACTGTTTTCCCATTGTAACAATCGCCACAAATCGACTTCGGTCAGGATGTACAGAACACACTGTGTCAGTTCCTTCCTGGAAAAACAACGTCAGCGACAATCAACCCTTTCTGTATTGTCCGTTTTAAGTTTCGGTGGCATAGCCAGTGATGTGAATTTTAAACACGAAACCATTGTGCATGAGGCTTTATGCTTGTTTGGTTTGGTTTTGGGTTTGGTTTTGGTTTGCCTTGGATTGGTTATTTGTTCGTTGGTCATGTCACTCACTCTCCTGGTTCTACATAGCATATCAAATAAACAAAAAACACGCGATGGTCATCGTCGTCGTCGTCGTGGTCATCATGGTTTTTATCATCTCATCATCATCATCATCATCATCATCTCATCATCATCATCATCATCATCATCATCATCATCATCATCATCATCATTCTCTTCTCCTCCTCCTGTTCCTCCTCCTGCTCCTCTTCCTCCTCCTCCTCCTCATCGATGATCTGTTATCCTCTGTTAACAGGTGTGACTTTAAGCTTTCAGCTAGAAAAAAATTTTCTGTGTGGCATCAGTGTGTTGACTACACCAGTGAAAACAGCGGTCTTATAAACGTCCTTTTAAAACGTTGATAACAGAGTGGCACCATCCTATAGCTGATTTTCAAACCAACATCCAACATCAACATCAAACCAACATCCAGACTAACACGAGGCGTACTCTTTTTTCCTATTAGTGCATCTCTCTCTCTCTCTTCTCTCTCTCTCTCTCTCTCTCTCTCTCTCTCTCTCTCTCTCTCTCTCTCTCTCTCTCTCTCCTCTCTCTCTCTCTCTCTCTCTCTCTCTCTCTCTCTTCTCTCTCTCTCTCTCTCTCTCTCTCTCTCTCTCTCTCTCTCTCTTGGGTTGGTGTTTTTTTTTTTCTCTCTCCTTTCTTCATAATAATGTTTTAAAGTAAGAAAGATTCGTCACGTTTTACTATGTATCTTTTTTGTTTGGCTGCTCTCTTCTCTGCTGTCACGTCTCAATTTAATCTTTTTTTTTTATTTAGTTATAACTAGTTTATCTCTTGACATGATTGTTCCGGTGGTCAGGGATTGTGTGTTTGTTGAATACATATTAAATTTTTTTGTCTTAACAAGTATTAATGTACCTAATGGGAATTGTGCATTTGTTGAAGGAGACTTATCTCTTTTTACAATCTTGGTCATGGTGATGTTTGTTTTTCCTTCTTGTTTTTGCTTTCTGCTTTATCTTTGCTTTTTGACTGTTCTCCTCTTTTGGTAGTTTTTTTTTCCCCTAATCAGGGCAAG
>CM060318.1:43483322-43490822 GCA_030674155.1 Stramonita haemastoma
GTCTTTTATTTTCACCAAGAATTGGTATTCGTTCTTTAAAATGATCTGTGCTATTTTCGCCAAACTGGTGCTGTTCAATTTTTTTTTTTAGTTTGTGTTTGCTTCTGTTTGTTGTTGTTTTGTTGTCGTCTGCAGTCAAAGTATGGAAAGAATTTTGTATCATATGCTGAAAGATTTTCTGTGTGTGAATTTTTTCCATGTGCACATGTGTGTGTATGTAGGCCGCACCTACTACAGTCTTTAATCAACTGTTTAAACAAACAACCTATCCACACCGTTAGTATACAGCATCAATTCATGAAAATCCCCCCTTGACTTCTCCACGCATTGAGCCTTCCTACGTAAGTTCATGTACTGGCCAGACGGGACACAGTTTAAAAACAATCTACATTGTTAATACAATGACACCTGAATGACATGACGAGAACAACGGAGCAACACAGGAATAGTGAATCTCTTTTTTTTTCCTTCTTCTTCTCTGCCTTCTTTCTGTGGGTGGAACGCATGGGCTTGGTCTTCTCCTGTGCCTGTAACTGTACACTGCAGGAGGTCTGCCCTCTGGGCTCAAGCCAACTCACCCCGACTTCAGAGCAGCTCATTTGTTTTTTGGTACATGATATGGGTGTGGTTCACCTTTCTGTATCCCACTGGACACTGACACGAATCACGGGATCTGTGACATGCATACTTGATCCCCTGCATGTGTTTAGACAAGAAGAGAATTAAGGCGCTGGCAGGTCTGCATCTGAGGTGGATGTGGGACACCATGAAAACCGTCACTTTTTATCTAATTAATACACCAGGCGCTGCTGGCAAGGTTCGGACCCACAAGGTCATGGACCAGCAGGACTGGAGTCACACGGTCTTAACCATTCGGCTTTTGCGTCTTTCGGAATTTCATTTGACCTTTGGTCGCTGGAAAAGTGACTGTGGTCAGCTGGAAATAAGAGTACAAAGGACTCAGAAGTTTTCTTCCATTGAAGTTCAACTTCGGGGACTGCTGAACCGTAACTTTCACTACATAATACTTCCTCGGCCCCGGCCAAATCGAGACTGATGTGGGCTCAGTGCCAAAGCCTACATGAAAAAGTTGCTATTGCTGAGTGAAGACCTGTTTTAGCGTGTTGTTATTGCCTCGCAAAGACCCACATTAAAATGTTGTTATTGCTGAGCCAAGACCCACGTTAACATGTTGTTATTGCCGAGGGCAAAGGCCTACGTTAAAATGCTGTTATGCTTTGGAATGTTATGTTGATATTGTTTTCAGCCATGACAAGATCTTAGCACTGTCTTTTAAAGGGAAGTGCTCCATTAAAGGTGAAAACCATAATCTGAAGTCACAGCACGGCTACCTCTGCATGGTGAGGTACTTGGAAACAGCCATACAGGCAAACTCCTCATTCAGTGAGTACTTACGGTCTCACAGTGATTCTCAGGTGGGATGAGTGAGACACATGGCACACTCTGGGTGAACCATACAGTGTTAAGCTGGGGAACATGAACAACAACAGCAACAACAACAATAACAATAACAACAACAACAAAAAGCAACAACAGCAGAAACAACACAACAACAAAAACTCCATCAAAATCTGGAAAAAGACTTGGGTTTTTTTTCCTCCTGATAGTCCACTTCTCTTAAAGAGATAGAATAGCCACCACTCCAAGGGGGAAAAAAAAGCAACAGGGTAAAAAAAAAAAAGAAAAAAAAAAGAAAAGAAAAGAAAACAGACAAAACGGTACTGACCGACAAAAGACTTAAGAAAACACACACGTCCTTTTGTTGTTCAACACTTAAGAGTAATATCAGTAAAACTATAAAAAAAAAAAAAAAAAAAAGAAAGAAAGAATGTCAGTTTCTTTTAGCTTTGATGGGTTACTTGTCTTAAATCTTACAAACTCACCTCCTAAAACCTACCTGGCGAGACAGAAACCCCCCTCGTCCGCCCCAATACCAAACTCCCCTCCCAAATCCTCCCCCCCCGGCCGCACCACATTGCCACAGAATTGGTTTTGTAACCACGTAACAAAAAAACAAAATAATAAAATAGAAAAAAAGCAAAGAGACGATGAATAGAGAACAGACAAAAGATAAACCACCAAGCTGCTTGAGAAAGATTGAGAAGTTGGTACCTGCACTTGTCTTTTCTCACTACTTTGTCCTCAATAAAACCCAAGCTGCTTTGTTTTTTTTTGTTTGTTTGTTTGTTTACTAAATCATTCATTTTCTTTGTTGCCTTTTTTTTATCCCCCAGAGAAACTGTCAAACTAAACACTGAACAAAAGACCAAACTGACCTCTGAACACCCACCACCACACACTGTAAAAACTGCTGGCTTCTTGTTACTCACAACAATATTTCCTGTGCATTAGAACCCTGGGGTTTTTGTTTTTGGGTTTTTTTTGCTTGTTTTTCTTTTAAAGAAACGTCTCTGTCAAGAAAATCAAACACCACACACACACACACACACAGAGTCACTCGGAAAGTACAATCCGAACTGTAAACCCCAATTTTAGGGAGGATGACCATCCATGAACTTGAGCCTGTGGAAAGTGCCGTGGCATGGGGCAGTTTTAGTCTGGGGTAAAAAAAAAATAATAGGGGGGAAAAGGACAGCAAGTTGGTTGGTTGAGTGAAACAGGATCCGATAACGGGTAGAGGGGTGGTGTGTGTGTGTGTGGGGGGGGGGGGGGGAGGTGAGAGAGAGAGAGTGAGGAGGATTGAGGAACAGAAGGGTGTGGTACCTCTGTTTCTGAGCACAAAAGCTGTCCACTAGGACTAGGCCTAAGCTACCTTCAACTTGATTCTGTGTCGTGGACATTTGAGCCGGCTGGGATTACTGACCAGGAGTGACGCTTACAAGGACTTTCTGTCTACGCCTGTTAGTTTGGGGTTTTTTCTGTCCTAGGGGAGAAAAATGTTGTTGCTTGTTGCTTGTTGCTGTTGTTGTTGTATATTGTATTACTATAATATTGTACTTATTGAATCTTTCTCATTGCTGTTGTCGCTGCTGTTCTTTTTGTGATTGTTGTTCTGTTATTGTTGTTTGTGTGTTAGTTGCTTTTATTACTGTTGCTGGCTGCTATGCTGCTGCTGCCAGCCATCACCATCAATAACTACGACTGAAAACTGTTAACAGTTCACATACCTTGGCGACACCATCACCCACAACCTGCCCTAGGACACTGAAATCACCCAGAGGATCAGGAAGACAGCTACAACACTTGCTGACCTCTCTTCACCAGTATGGACCAGCCCTAAACCTGACAGTGAAGACCACGATGGCAGTGCATGCACAATGCCTGTGTTGTCACACACACACACACACACACACACACACACACAACACACACACACACACACACACACACACACACACACACACACACACACACATTACTGTTCGGCAGCGAGACGTGGACCATAACTATGCCAGTCAGGAGAAAAGACACAACTCCATCCACCTGAGAAACATCCGCCCTATCCTGAGCATATCCTGGCAAGACACTGTGTCCTGAGCCAGCCTTTCAAGCATGTTCACCCTGCTCAGGTTGTGTTGGCTGGGCCATGTCTACAGCACGGAGGATGGCCACATCCCTGAAGACGTTCTGCATGTATGGAGAGTTGGCATCTGGCAGGAGAGCCAAAGACTACACACAACTGCGCGACAAAGGAGACACGGAGGTACTTGACATCAACACCGAGTCATGGAAGGACCTTACAGCTTAGAGAGAGAGAATAAAGAGAGCTTAGAGAGAATAATGGCTGACGCACTAGAAAATCATGAGCTAACAGTTAATTTTAGAGGCAGGACAATTGCAAACTTACGTTTTGGAAAAGAGCAAGAGCTGGTCAACTTGGTAAAAACCACCTCGATGAAGCCTCTTCGGCGTATGGCATGCAGATCAGTGCAGAGAAAACTCAGTTGATGACAAAATTTAATAGTGCCAATGGATCAGCAATGACGTTATTATAGACGGCAAGAAAATTGAGATCGTCCATAGCTTTAAATATCTGGGAGCTAAAGCATCGGTTGAAGGGTCAAAACCTGAAATTCTCTCCTGGATAGCCCAGACCACAGCTGCAATGACCAGACTGAAAGTCCTCTGGAACAACAAGAACGTCGCCATCATCTTCAAGATCAGACTGATGCGTTCCCTGGTCATGACAATCATTTTTGTAGGCCTATGAAAGGGATACAGGTAATGGAGATGATATGCTTTTGCAAACTTCTTGGCATCTCATACAGAGATCACATGACTCAAAAAGAAGTGAAAACCAGGACTGAAAACGCCATCAGGCCATACTTGTGAAAAGCTCCTGACTTCAGGGGAAAACTACAAACTGAAGTGGTACAGGCACGTCACACGAACATCTGGACTGGCCAAAACTGCCATACAAGAAACAGTACAAGGAGGGAGACGAAGAGGCAGTCACAGAAAGCGATGGGAGAATAATATCAGAGAGTGGACTGGGCTTGGGTGGAACGAACTGCTACAGAAAGCAGAGGACAGGGAGGAGTGGAGGAAGCTGGTTGCAAAGTCTTTAGTGATGCCCCCATGGTCCTCGAGATTACGGGATAGATGAACGTGAAGATGTGATTTTACCTGAAGGGAATTACTGTTCTGGCATGTATTTTAATATATATATATATATATATATATATATATATATATATATATATATATATATATATATATATATATATATATATATATATAATATCCAGGATAATGGAATAAGCACTCACGTGCTTTTTAACATTCAGTCCCCGTGTGTATGCAGTTTTGTAAATTTTGCACCCGTTCCCACCGGCACACAATGGCCTACTCTTCCGAAAAGTAATACGGGTCTGGGAGGAGAGCCAAAGACTACTGACAACTGCGTGTGTGCAAGATGTTCCGCACTCGAAGTTGACCTGGTAGATCGTGACAATCCCAATTCATCAGACATGCTGCCGAGATTCGAACCCTCGATTTTATGGGCCCACGGGGCTGAAGTCAAACGGTCTTAACCGTTCGGCACTAGCGTCCACGATAATTTTACTGATTGTTGATGGGGATCCACTGACCCCTTCTCTGACCGTGGCCAGGGCATTGTGATGGACTTTGCCAGCTGTTAGGGCCCGAGGTCTCCCTGCCCTGACTGATGGCTCTTTCCTGTCACGCCCAGCAGGATGGCCAGTGTGTGTTTTGTGTGTGTGTGTGTGTGTGTGGGTGTGTGTGTGTGGTGTGTGTGTGTGTGTTGTGTGTGTGTTGTGTGTGTGTGGTGTGTTGTGTGTGTGTGTGGTGTGTGTGTGTTGTGTGTTGTGTGTTTGTGTGTGTGTGTGTGTGTGTGTGTGTGTGTGTGTGTGTGTGTTGTGTGTGTGTGTGTGTTGTGTGTGTGTGTGTGTGTGTGTGTGTGTGTGTGTTGTGGTGTGTGTGTGTGTGTTGTTGTGTGTGTGTGTGTGGTGTGTGTGTGTGTGTGGTTGTGTGTGGTGTGTGTGTTGTGTGTGTGGTGTGTGTAGTGTCCATTCACGAAGCTCCAACTGTCCATCTGGTATCAAAACAGTAGAACAGTTGCTCGAAGCTGACCGTTTTGTCCGCCTGGACAGCGTTGTTTTCATTTCATTTTGTTTATAGCCCACCTGACCAGCGGAGGACTATTCACCCCTGATCTCCCCTACTGCCCATGAAACTCCTTCTCCTCCCGCAAATCACCTTCACAACATCTCCCAAAACACAGCCTCTATCCCACTGACCATCTTACAGATGCTTCTGTGGGGTAAATAATCTTTTTTCCTTTCTCTAGTATAGATACCATGGGTCGGTTTGACCAGAAGCAATCACGTTGCATGACTACATTGGTCCGAGTTAACTACCGCTGTCTGATGAAATCGCGTCCAAAGAAATTGTCTGACCACAGTTTATCCACCACACCAGTTCCCTGATCGCAGTGCTGCCTTTCTTCCTATGCTACGTTCATGACTGACGACAATATTACAACCCCCCAAAATAACGAGAAATAATGAATGATTAAGCATTTTATTTTTAAAATGCGGTACCATTTATATTTACACAGGCAGTCCTTTGCAGCTGGTTCACTTCAAAATGAAAATACGTTCAGGAACAGGGAGAATTTTAAGGGGACCGGCCTCTGTTATTACTGTACTGTCATGATTAATTCCCTTGTTGTTCTATAACGCAGGGAAAGAAGGATTAATCTGAGGTCTACAGTTATATAGACGATTATGTATGCCGACTAATGACACACAGAACGCAAAATGCGGTCGTTCAGCAGGCCCTCTCTGATCAACTCGACTGTAATTCACCAACAGTGGTGCGACCGCGCTTTAAAGAACAGGCCCCATGCCTCCTTCGCACGGTCTCAAAATCTGTAATCTCTGCTGGGACATAAAATATAATAAACACAAGCATTGAAAATAAGAGCTGTCTATTTTACTTGTATCACACCTCAAGGGAGATTTATGGTTTTAGGGACTAAAGGCTTCGCAATTGGGAAATGTTTAGTTATATAGAATGTGAAACCACAGATGAACTCAACTGCAAGGTGTTTTAGACACATACCGTCATGGTCGTTCCTCACTCTCCCCATCTTCCCATCGACATTCTGACAACAAAAATCGATCTGTAGAAGAAAACTGTAATTTTGTACAATATTTTTTGTAAAAAATGTGAAATCATTCGATGTGAAAAAAATTTGCATTTTTTCTCTATGCCCAACGGCATACTTCGCGCAAATGAGCGAAGTTTGGAATTCCTTCCCCTGACAAACCAAGCCAAAAAGAATCAAACAACAACCACAGTTCCTTCTTTAAAACAGCACATGAGTGCTTATCCCATCACCCTTTAAATATATAAGAAGAAGAAGAAGAAGAAAAAGTTTGATAGCAGTTGGCCTCCGCGACACTTTGAATTCCCTCCCCTGGCAAAGAACACTGTTGCCTTCTTTGTTACTACTAAAATTCATAAAGGGACCGCTACATGGGAGTTAACTGAATGAATCCGCGAAATAACTATGCAGCAAAGACATCGTCTGTGTCTAACGATGCACAAATTCTATCTTTTAAATCGCAAGAAATGTTGTACTGACACTGGGTATCCCATCGTTATCGTTCCGTTTCATGGAATAGGCCCATGTACTTTTAAACAAAAAAAAGTTTTAACGAAAACATCCTTGTAGTCTGAACTGGGTGTGAATTTTGTGTTGTAAGTGGAAAAAAAGTTTTTCATGTGTGACAATGTTCAAGCATTAATTTTGTGTTGGTGTAATAATTTATTTTAATTCCAGACCTATGTCGACCTATATCATTTTACATCTGTCTCTATCCCCGTCTGTCTTCTGTCCTTCTCTAGACATGTCAAACAAAAGAAAAAAGCACACGAATTCTTGTTCCATTATCCCCCAAATAAAAGAATAATAATTTTTAAAAAGAGAGATTAAAGTGTAAAAAAAAAAAAAAAAAAAAAAAAGCTCTCTACTTATGTCACTCTCAAGAC
>CM060318.1:43495822-43500822 GCA_030674155.1 Stramonita haemastoma
TCATTCATATTCGTATACCCTCTCTCAATTTTGTTGGTTTTTTGTTTTTGTTTTTGTTTTTGTTCATATTGTGGTTATTAGTCATTCGGATGAGACTATAAACCGAGGCCACGTGTGCGAACGCACGCAGAACATCTTGCGCCTTTCGGAGGAGCAGGCCATCGTGTGCCGGTAGGAGCGGGTGACAAAATTATTTTTAAAAAAAACAACAAACAAACAAACGACCATGCACACAGGTGTCGTGTTTAGACACCATTCCTGAGGAAAAATCGGGGAGTTGGATTCCCAGGGCGGCTCGGGGCTGTATATGGCAACGTTCTGGTGACTCCTGCGACGGTACTGGAACCATTTGTATCAGTCATTGCCTTTCCGATGGATCATTCCAGTGGCGTCGAGAGGGGGGGAGTCTGCTGCATTGCTAACAGTTTGCCCTCCATACTTACTTACCCAGGCTTTGCGCTCTAAAGACTAGAGCCCAACTCCATAGTCTTCCGAGACTGATGGGTGCCTACTACCAGGACAGTTGGTAATCCATCCACTTCAGTTGTTTCAATCTCTGCATGGCAGGCTAGTTGGACATCCCGTTACTTGTGTAAGCCATGAGAAAATAGGAAAATGTAGTATTTTCTTGTAACTCTCTTCTTGACAGCTGTGGTGTTGCGAACGTAGACTGTTTCACATACAGTGATACTTTTCTGGCGCGCGCGTGACACACACACACACACACACACACACACACACACACACACACACACACACACACACACACACGCGCGCGCGCGCGCGCGCGCGCGCGCGCGCGCGCACACACACCATCTCACTCTGGTATATATTATAATTTTAAAAAGGCTGATATTTTAGCAAAACAAGGAGCAAAGTAATATATTAGATGTTGCAAATTTTGAAAATTCCATTTGTCACTGCAAGAAGGCTACCAGAAAGTTAAAAAAAAAAAAAAGCGCAACAAAAGTTATTCCAGTGTGAGAAAAAGAGAGTTGGTTGTCTAGATGTATATAGAGACACAGTACAATTTGAGTCTTGTGTTAAAAATCAAGAAACAGATTGTAACCGTATGAGACAGATTGTTTCTCTGGCCCTGATATGGAAATTAAACTGTTTTATTAAACTGTTTTAAGACTAAGTATATTGGACATGGTTTTTTTTTGCATATGTGGTCACAGCACAGCTGTTGATAATAATTATATTAATACGCCAGATGCTGTAAGATTACACACCTATTTTAACCTCACTGTCGTCATCCGCAATCTTCAGTAATCTTTTATTGATGTATATATATTTTTAAATCGTTACTGCACAGCCCAGTTGGCTTTTTATTACGATTACTACGGACTTTAAAGACATTCTCTAATAGTGGGATATATTTCCTTCTCTTGGTTATTGTTAGACATACAGGTTTTAATGTTCACTTGTTAGATCTGGTTACCAATGTGATGGGGGGGGGGGGGGGGGGGGGGAGGAGAGGGATTTAAAAAAAAGTTTTTGTTGTTGCCTTTGTACTTAAGTATTATTCAATAGTTACATATTGTAGCTTTCATAGTTGGTCAGTCATCTGATCTTCATTTACCTCTCCACCCGTATTCAAAATGTGCGTGCCTCCATCTCCAAACAAGGGTCCAGACTCTCCTCCCCCCCCCCCCCTTTGTCCGTCTAATATCACAATTTGTGAAGAAACTTAACTTGAAATCGAAAACACACACACACACACACACACACACACACACACACACACACACACACACACACACACACACACACACACACACACCTCTAGTACTTCCTCTTGCTTCAAGCTGTTACATTCAAGTTGCCATCTTAACGGCGTTTTTTGTTGTTGTTGTTTTTTTTGTTTGTTTGTTGTTGTTTTGTGTTTGTTTTTTTGTTTTTTTGGGGGGGTTGTTTTGGTTGGTTGTTGTTTTTGTTTGTTTTGTTTGTTTGTTTGTTTTTTTTTTGGGGGGGGGAGGAGTTGGGAGGGCATTTTTAGCATTAAAAAATAAATAGACAAAACATATGAATAGGTTGCCTTATTTACATCTGAACAGGGTAGGGGTAGAATGATGATTTGAGCGTTGCGTTCGTGATCTGACGGCCGGAGATCGAACCACCACGGAAGTACCCGTTTTAGGGAATTTTCAAAAACCCTGCAGATGCAATATCAGTATTGACTCCACTTCCCCAAAAGTCATTCGAATGAGTATATAAACTGAGGCCCCGTGTGCGCGTATGCACGCAAAACATCTTGCACATACGTCAGAAACCTGTTCCACGTTTTGAAAGAGTAGACGCCACTTTGTGCCTGTAGGAACGGGTAACAAAATTCAGAAACGCCTACACATAGGTGTCATGTTTAGACATCATCCCCGAAGTCGGAATGCGGCTACCTTCATAGCGGGTAAAAACGGTTGCATACGTAAAAATCTCACCCATTGGTGTACCTCAGAGGTCTATGCGAGGAACGAAAAAACAACAACAAAAAAGAACTATTCATTATTACACGACTCAACTTGTTCACCCTCAGAGTACATTCCAGGCCTTATTATGCTGTATCGATTAGCCTATTATACTACCTAATACGTCATTGTTCTGATCACCGAAGAGTGCGCTTTACGGCACTTTGAAAAAATAAAACTAGAAGATAAAAAAAAAAAAAAGCTAGCCTATCGGGTTCCTCAACGATACATCTTTACCACTACCAGTATGACGTAAGTCTTAAAATCACGCCAATGTAATTTGAGCTAGGCTAAGGACAGGTGAAAAAGTGAGCCGGCATACATTATCTGGGTTTCGTTCTTGTTACGCTTCTAGATTTGTCCCTCTCTTTCTCTCCGCTTCTTTGTCTGTCTATCTGTTTTGTGTGTGTGTGTGTGTGTGTGTGTGTGTGTGTGTGTGTGTGTGTGTGTGTGTGTGTGTGTGTGTGTGTGTGTGGTGAGAGAGAGAGAGAGAGAGAGAGAGAGAGAGAGAGAGAGAGAGAGAGAGAGAGAGAGAGAGAGAGAGAGAGAGAGAGAGAGAGAGAGTGTAGAGTGGTGGTTGTAGTGTGCGTGTGTGTTACGTGCGTGCGTGTGTGTGGTGCTGTGTGTGTGGTGTGTGTGTGTGTGTGTGTGTGTTGTGTGTGTGTGTGTTGGTGTGTTTGTGTGATTTTCGCGTGTGTGTGTTCTTCGATTAGTAATCCAATTCCACTTCAAGGTGCATGATATTCGGGTCTTGTCGACCCTTAAGTTGACGAAGTTAAGGTAAAATGCAATCCTCCGACTCTGAAGCTTCTGTAATTCGTGTTGTGCCTTGTGTCTCTGGTTGAGGTGTATGTAGTGTTGTGTTTTCTGTATTGTGTGTGTGTGTGTGTGTTTGTGTGGTGTGTGGTGTTGTGCGTGTGTGTGCGTGTGTGTGTGCGTGTCTGTGCGCGTAGACAGAGCGTGACCAGAACCAACCAATTTAAGAACAACCACAGCAACAGCAGCAGCAGCAGGAGCAGCAGCAACAACAACAGCAACAACAACTACAAACTTGATGAGTAATTGTAGATAGGGTGTGTTTTATGTTTTTACCATTATGAAATGTCCAATTAGCTATTATTTTACTCATTTACACTTTAACTCGCTTATAAGAAAGCATATTCAAAATAGGGTTCAGGTGCTTGGATATAAGAAAGCCCCCTTAAAACAAAGCCCGTTTATAAGAACGCCTAAAATCGGGTCCCAACGACTTTCTTATAAGTGGGTCCCACTGTAGTAACAACAACAGTAACAACAACGAGAATGGCAACAACAAAAGATATCAGAAATATTTAGATTAATATTATCTTGTTATCCTCACCAAGTTTTTTTTTTCCTGACTTTGAAATGGCCATCATTTAGATAACAAAAAAGATAACAATAGTATTAAGATTTGTTATCTTAAGTATTGGCATAATTGTAATCTTTTATCACGATTCTCAACAACATGTTTATCTCTGTTTCTCTGTATCTCTCTCTCTCTCTCTCTCTCTCTCGTCTCTCTCTTCTCTCTCTCTCTCTTCTCTCTCTCTCTCTCTCTCCCTCTCTCTCTCTCTCTCTCTCTCTCTCTCTCTCTCTCTCTCTCTCTCTCTCTCTCTCTCTCTCTCTCTCTTCCACACACCACACACACACACACACACACACACACACACACACACACACACACACACACACACACACACACACACACACACACAGAGTAGTAATCCTATGCTATTGACTCTTACAGTATCTTAACCATGGACATAACACAGTCTTTGCGAAAATGAGTCCTGTTCTGTCCAGCCCCTGAAAAGGCACATTGCATTAAGCCCACTGAGATTATACATGCAAGACAGGTGTAGACAGGTTTAAGCGCTGGACACGTCTTCAACTGACAGTAATTGTTAAGCTAGTCGTGGGTGTGTGGGGTAGGCTATCAGTTCAATAGGATTCCATACAAGTGAAAGAATATGTGCAAAATGCAATACTGGGGATGTTGAAGACGAATTTCATTTCCATTTCAGTTATCCAATGTTTAACTTAACTCGTAAAAAAATGTCTACCAAATATTACGCTAAACATCCAAATACTTTGAGGTATGGATCACTTTTTTCTTCATCAAAATAAGAAGAATCTGCTCAAAGTAGTAAAATGATTAAAGCTATAATTAACTGTAACTGTAGTTGTTAAAATAATTAAAGTTACCATTTAACAATATTTAAACATTGTTCAAAGACTTTGATATATGCAATCAGACATTTCTTTTTGTTCTATAGTAATATGTTCAAATATCCAGTTACATGGTACTTGTATGTTGTTCAGCTATGATTCTGTTCAGTTACATTATGTTGAATCCTGCATATCCCTAAAGGATGATAGGAAATTTAAAAAAAAGATATAAATTTGTAAAGCCGGAGAGATCTGTGTGAGGGAATTTTTGTCCTGAAGTTAACTAAGTTTAGATTCTGTCTCTGGAAGTCCTCTTGATAGGGAGGGGGGGGGGGAGGGTCA
>CM060318.1:43515822-43525822 GCA_030674155.1 Stramonita haemastoma
GTGGCCTATGTGGAAGCTCACGGCACCGGCACCAAGGCCGGTGACCCCCAGGAGGTCAACACCATCGCGGACGTCTTCTGCAAGGATCGGCAGGGGCCGCTGATGATCGGGTCCACCAAGTCCAACATGGGACACCCCGAGCCTGCTTCAGGTGAGAAACACCCGAGCCTGCTTAGGAACATTTTGTTGAATGAACACAATCATGTATAATGATTTTAAGAAACGTTGACAGAAAACTTTGAAAGGTTGGTTTTCTGATACACTTCTTTCTTGTTCTGATGTTGGTAAAAGTACCTTGTAATAATGAAACCTATATATCTATAGTTTGTTTTAACTATGTGAAGTTATATATGTGTCTGTATGAGACAGGACTAGCAATACTAGTCCATAATACTACGCAGTTTCTGTTCAGTTCTAGCAATTCCCATAACTGTATGATCATGTAGCATTTATCATAGTAGAGATATATAACGTCTACATACATCTAAAATTAGAATACCACTAAATATTCATGAGGTGTGTGTGTCCCCCAGGCCTGGCAGCGCTGTCCAAAGTGGTGATGTATAATGTATACTTATAAATATTAACTAGTACACCTCTAAATATTCATGAGGTGTATGTGTTGATGTCCAAAGTGGTGATGTATAATGTATACTTATAAATATTAACTAGTACACCACTAAATATTCATGAGGCGTGTGTGTCCCCCAGGCCTGGCCGCGCTGTCCAAAGTGGTGATGTATAATGTATACTTATAAATATTAACTAGTACACCTCTAAATATTCATGAGTGTGTGTGTCCCCAGGCCTGGCGCGCTGTCCAAGTGGTGATGAATGGACCCGAGTGTGTGTCCCCCAGGCCTGGCCGCGCTGTCCAAAGTGGTGATCGCCATGGAGGAGGGGGTGCTGCCCCCAACCTCCACTACCACTCCCCCAACCCCGACATCCCGGCTCTGCAGGACGGACGTCTGGCTCGTGGTCACTGGCTGTCAGCCCTGGCAGGGCGGCTATGTCGGCGTCAACTCGTTTGGCTTCGGGGGAGCCAACGTCCATGCCCTGCTCAAGTGAGTGCCTGTGTGTGGTGTGTGTGTCGTGTGCGTGGTGTGTGTGTGTGTGTGTGTGTGTGTGTGTGTGTGTGTGTTTGGTTGCGTTTTAGTTTGTTGAGTCGTGGGTTGAATTTTTTTTCATTTTTATTACTTAATTATGTACATTGATGTAAAAGCATCATATTTGGAAAGTTTTGGCATGCCAAAATACGGTTGCACGTTAACAGTATCGCACCCACCAAATCACTGCCTACAGACTTGAGTTTGGTAACTTCTTTTTTTCTTTCTTCTTCTTCTTCTTCTTCTTCTTCTCCTCCTCCTCTTCCTCTTCTCTTTCACAACTTCTCACATCCTTCTTCTGCGTTCCCTGTTGTTGCTGTTGTTGTTGTTAATGTCCATACTCTCACGCTGCATGACAGATCCCCCAGTGCACACACAGACTTCAGAGACCCCAGCTAACCTGGGCACTGCGCGGTGTGTGCAGGTCCAACCCCAAAGAGCGGGAGTGCCCCCACCCTGACGCTCACCGCCTCCGCTTGCTGACGTACTGCGGACGCACGGAAGGAGGGCGTGCAGCGCGTGCTGGATGCTGCACAGGCCCACGGGCAGCACGTGGAGCTGCAGGCCCTGCTGCAAGAGAGCGCCAACATGCCCCCCTCCTCCCACCCCTACCGGGGATTCACCCTCCTCAACGCAGACCCTCAGACACGGGGGGATGTTGTGGAGGTGGGTGCCTGTTTCAGTGACTTGATGGGTTGAGGGTTTTATTTTATTTTATTTTATTTTTTGACTTGATGGTTTGAGTTTTTTTGGGGTAGTGGGGTTGGGTGGGGGTATTTTTATGTTGTTGATGGGGTTGGGTGGGGGTAATGTTCTCGTGTATGATTGTGTGATGGTCGATTTTTTCTTTGCATGGAAATGTATGGCTTTTGCAGCTGTTAAAATGTGATTCAGTTTTTTCTTTATGGAAGCAGATTTTTTATGAAATGTCGGGATTTTTTTTCTCTTTAAAAAGTTTTTCAGTCCATTACCCCTTAGAGTATTGATATGGGATTTGTGATTGTTTTGACATGGGAAATTGACTATCTTACGGAACGTTTTGGTTGTTTTTAGCATATTTTGTAACATTGCTCGACAGAATTTTGCTCGGGAAAAAAAACAAACAATGAATTTTTTAAAATGAAAGTCTTAAAAACTTTGTAATTTGAGAGGGTAGGAGCACGAAGCTGATACTTAAAAAAACAAACATTGCAGTGGATGTTTCAAGGTTTTGAAAGAGAATCCTGTTGGTTGCAGAAATGTGAAGAGCCGCGGCCGGTGTGGTTCATGTGCTCTGGCATGGGGGCCCAGTGGGTAGGGATGAGCAGAAGCATGATGCAGCTGCCCCTCTTCAAACAGTCCATCATGAAGTGTGATGCTGCCCTCAAAACCGTCAGCTTCAACCTCTACGACATGCTGATGACCGCTGGGGACGAGACCTTTGACGATCCCATCAACTCCTTCACGGGCATTGTGGCCTGTCAGGTGGGTGGACATGAGGGCTCTGGATTTCGGTATTGTTTTGTTTCTTGGCTAGAACACTGAGGTTATCGTGTATCAGATGATTGTGTGTGCAAACACTGTAAGTCAAATAATCCCATAATTAAAGCAGCTGCAGCTTGTCTTTTAGGATAATGTCTAAACAACATCAGCATACATTGGCTTTTACATGTTATGTCTACCAGCATGACAACATGCAATTGCCTACTCTTCTGTAAGGTGGAATGGGACTTTATGTGTTGATAAACGTATGATTTGTGCTCATGCATGAGATCTTGGTTTCAAGACTTTTCCAAAGAACTAGCAATGGATTGGAATTTGGCCAAATGTTGGCTTTGGAGACAAAAAACCATTGGCTGGTTTCCACAAGTTGCTAAGTTGTGACAACTTCTTTATTTGGCTAGAAATCCACAGGTCACTATCGATATTTGCGCACATAGAAACATCGCTATCAGTTGGCCCGTTATTAAAAAAACCACTGTCTGTCTGTGGGGTGGTAAAAATGGAGTAATTGTGAGAGTATGTATGCCCAAAGAATATAGCAAAAAGAAAAAACGTATCTCAGGTCTTATATATAAAATAACTTCTTCTTTGTTAAATTTCTTTTACACTAGTTGAAAGTGCACAGGGTTTGGTTTTTTTTTCCTAGAGCAGAAAATATCCTATAATTAGACGCTTTCTTTTTTTATATATTTTGTGCACAAGACACAGTTATTGAAAAAAAGTTGTTTGTTTTGACTATTGGCAGGTGGCTCTGATCGACATTCTGACAGTGCTGAACGTGCGGCCTGACGGCATCCTGGGTCACTCCACAGGGGAGATCGCCGCTGGCTATGCTGACGGCTGCACCAGCCTGGAGGAAACCATTCTCATCGCCTACTGGAGGGGGCGCTGCGTCAAGGACGGCAACCTTCCGGAAGGGGCCATGGCCGCTGTCGGTGAGTTGAATTATTGTACCTTCTATTTAGTTTATGTTGAACTGTCCTGTGCCAAGTTTTTCATTTTAAAAGCTAAGGTTTAGTGGTTTTTGGTTTATTCACTCTTAATTCTGGCTTCGGTCGTTTTGGTACAGTTAATGTAAATTGCAGTCATTGGATGGCTGATAATTGTGTGAGCTGAACACACCACATTTGATGAAAATTTTATAATAATTCATTTCGGTTTTGGAATCATTATGACACTGAAGAATTCAAGTCAAAGTTTAACTGACTCTGCTATCGAGATTATCAATAAAAAATAAAGAAACAACCCCTTCCCCCTCCAAACTGAAAACAGAAAAATCAACACTATCACTGATACAAGCCAAGAAGTAAATTCATGCCAAAAGAGATGTGAAAGACTAAGTAATAGAGCAGATGGCGGGTTATAATGACCAAAAGTTTTTGACACAACCATCAGGTCTGACGTGGGAGGAGGCCAAAGCCCAGTGCCCCCCAGGCGTGACCCCAGCGTGTCACAACGCCAAGGAGACCGTGACCATCTCCGGGCCCAAGGACGCCGTCCACGCCTTTGTGGAGCAGCTGCAGGAGCAGAAGGTGTTTGTGCGCACCGTCAACACCGGAGGCATCGCTTTCCACTCCGACGCCATGCAGGTGGTGGCGCCGGCGTTCAAGAAGAAACTGGAAGAGGTAAGCTCCAAAAATGGAGTACACAGCAAGACTGAGAGATGTTTCTAGTATTTACTGTTCATTGTGTACATAGGTAGGTCTGTGTGTGACAAACATAAATTATGGTCCCTCAATATTCCATGCTTTATGTTTATGTGTGTATTTTTCCAGCCTGATTTTTTTTTTTTGGGAGGGGGATGGGGGTGGGGGTGAGGGGGCATGAACTGTTGTGCATCATTTTAGCTAATGTTTTGCTTGAATGATCAGCCCCGATATGGCCTGTGTGGTCGGCTGGGCTATAAAGAAGAAGACAGGATTGCTTGAATGACGCTTTTGTGTACATGTATAGGGATTTTTTGTTTTTTGTTTTTTTTTTACCAAAAAACTGACATACCTCTTTAACACCTCCCCAACAAAATCCTATCATTCAGCACTATCAACACCAGTTCTAGTAACACACCACCTGTCAACTCAACACAGCCGGAAAAAAAACAACAACAACAACAAAACAACCACACCATAACCCACAATCCTTTTTTTCTCCCCCCCCTACAGATTCTCCCCAAGCCTCGGACCCGCTCTTCCCGCTGGATCAGCACCTCGGTGCCTGAAGAGCAGTGGGGCAGCGAGCTGGCGGCGCGAGTCAGCCCCGCCTACCACGTGAACAACATGGTGTCACCCGTGCTGTGTCAGGAGGCGCTGCAGCACGTGCCCAGCAGGGCGCTGCTCGTGGAGATCGCCCCGCACTGCCTGCTGCAGGCCATCCTCAAGAGGAGCGTGGACCGTGCGGTGTGTGTCGGCCTCATGAAGAGGAACGTGGACAACGTCCCCTTCTTCCTCTCCGCTCTGGGAAAGTAAGTTTGTGGGTTGGTTTGTTTTTTGTTTGTTGTTGTTCTTGGAGGTGGGTGGGCGGGGAGGGGTTGGGGGAGGGGGGAGGGGGGGGTTGGGTGTAGACAGTCTGATGTTTAGGAAATGATCACTTCGTTTGTTTTGTGTTTCTTTTTTTGTATTCAGTCCCAAACTATGTTGTAATTTTGTCTATCTCGGTCCCATCTATGTTGTGATTTTGTCTATTTCAGTCCCAACTATGTTGTAATTTTGTCTATCTCGGTCCCATCTATGTTGTAGTTCTGTCTATTTTAGTCCCAACTATGTTGTGAATTTGTCTATTTCAGTCCCAACTATGTTGTACTTCTGTCTGTTTCAGTCCCAACTGTGTTGTAATTCTATTTCAGTCCCAAATATGTTGGAGTTCTATTTAGTTCCAAATATGTTGTAATTCTGTCTGGTTTTGAGGGAATGTCTACTACACTGGTTTGTGTGGTAATTGACTGCACACATGTGTCAACCTTCAAGAAAGTTTCTTTCTCGTGAGCATGAAAAAAGATCGTGTGTAGTCTGCACAGATAGCACCACATATGAATCATGCAGCACACAAATTCATTGATATAGTATGAATACTGTCCTGCTGTTCAAGAGGATGTACACCCACAAAAAAAGGTTTCCTGCATTCATAGACCTGCGCATACTCACCAAAAACTTCGTGTGTTTTGAGAAAGAAAATGAATCGAACAGTGCTCTTACAATATTTATTTGCACAGTTGAGCTGGTGGAGCACCGCACATGTATTCCAAAATCGTTACATAGATTTCTGAATGCCGGGTGTTTTCAGTGCACATTTTTTATATCTGATTAACCAATATTACAGAATCAGTTTCCTGCCATTTAGGAGTGTTACACCTATTGGTAAAATCACGAAGCAGATGTTGACGTTTTATCTACACAGTTGTGCAGCAAATGTTCATAAAAGTCTTCGTTGTTTTCTGCTCCTCCTGCCAGACTGTACGTGAACGGCCTGAGCCTAAACCCCATGAAGCTGGTGAGCCCCGTGACCTTCCCCGTGCCGCGAGGCACCCCCATGATCTCCCCCCTGCTGGCCTGGGACCACAGCCAGACCTGGGCCGTGCCCTCAGCCCAGGACTTCGTCACCTCCGGCTCCGGCAGCCTGAACGACGCCAAGTTTGACGTCAGCATTGCTGCAGACTCTGAGGACCATTACCTGCAAGGTGGGCTGGCTGTGGATTGGGATGTGCAGGTCACTCTGTAGAGTTCTTAGAACTGTAGAAGATGCCGCTCGAGAAATAAAAGAAATAGTCTGAGGGTTAAGTTGTTAGTTCTGAATTTCACCCCATACAAGCCTAAAAGGATGAAGAAAATACATGAAAATGAACTTGATCTACTCTTTTATATGCAGATGTAACTTGTTAAGTCTTAATTTCACCCCATACAAGCCAAAAAGGATGAAGATAATATGAAATGAAACGAACTTGCTTCCACTCTTTTATATGCAGGTGTATTTAAGAAAATGATCTTTTTGAGGGCACTGTTTACGGCATTTTGAACTGTAACATCAATTTTCGATGAAACTTTGCAGTGTGTGCATTTTTAAAAAAACCGTTATTTTTCTGTTTGTTTTTTTGTTTTCCCACAGGTCACATGATCGACGGTCGAGTGTTGTTCCCGGCAGCAGGGTACCTGGTTGTGGCCTGGCAGACCCTGGCCCGGCAGAAAGGCAGCGTGTATGAACCAGCTGCCCGTCCGCTTTGACAACGTCGCCATCCACCGCGCCACCATCATGCCCCACACAGGTCAGTCAGTCAGGAGCACTGGCAGAGTCTGCTTTATTGTGACAACTCTGTATCTTTATAAATGTGTGTACACACACAGACACATAGACACACAGACACATAGACACAGACACAGACACATACAGACACAGACACACAGACACACACACACACACACACAGACACACAGACACACAGACACACACACACACACACACACACACACACACATATATATATATATATATATATATATATATATATATATATATATATATATATATATATATATATATATAAATTTGCATGAGGTAATTTTAGAGCTTTTTTCTCACCCCTTCCCCCCCTCCTTCCCCCCTCCACATCCACGTCCTCCCTCTTGAGTATCATGTATAGAATATCTGGTCAGTCTAACGAAAGACATGGCACTGTTTCAGGGTCGGCCAGCTTTCACTGCAGTGTGATGGACGTGACTGGAGACTTTGAGATCACGGAGAGCGGGGGTCTGGTGGCCAGTGGCAAAATCTCGGTGGCCTCTGACCCCGACCTTGCCAGTGTCCCTGGCTCCGCCACGCCCGGGGAAAAAGAAGAGCAGGTCTTTGAGCTGAGCCGCGCTGACATCTACAAGGAACTGCGGCTGAGAGGGTACGACTATGGACCCACTTTCCAGGGCATCCTCAGCGCTTCCATGTCAGGTATTACATTATAAAAAGAAAGCCTATGGCATGATTTTCTTTTGGACCGACTGGCTTGATTATTTTGCATTATTTTTTTTCTATCAACTGAGTTAATTCAGACTTAACTTCTTAAAGAGGATCTGTTTTGCCAGGTTCAACTTGCCGACTATACACTGCCTGAGAAATTTGGTACAATGCCAGTCAAGACCGGTTAGAGCGGAAAGGGTGATGGGTGGTGTTCATTGACGTTCCTTCTATCCATGCTTCCTTGTTTGTTTCCTGAAAGCCTGTCGGAGTGAAATGGGTGGTGGTTGGTGCTGACTGACCTTTTTCTTCCTTTTCTTTTTCTTTTTCGTCTTCCTTTTCTTCCTCTTGTCCTTCTTCCTGCTCTTCTCTTCTTTACACATAATACCTAATATCGTGGATCTGTGACATTTTCCTCAGGGTCAGAAGGCCTGTTGGAGTGGGGTGGACGCTGGGTGGTGTTCATTGACCTGATGCTGCAGATCCAGGTGCTGGGTCACGGGGGCAACATGCTGCGACTGCCCACACGTCTGACCCAGCTGACCATCAACCCCCTCACCCACCACACCTTTGTCCAGGCCTTCGAGGACAAACAAGGTAGGTTAGCTTTTGGAAGCCTTGATCTGCAAGATGCGAAAGTATGAGTTTGTGTGTGAAAGCCTTCTCCTGTATACATAATTAACAAAGTTTGTGCATTGACAGAGTTCTACATATTTGTTCCTCTTCATAAAAACACATTCCAGAGTAGCATTGTGGTAATTTTTATCAGTTGACACTATCATCATAACTTCGGTATTTTATGCCGTCTAGGACCTTGGAGTCACAGGTCTGAAAAATTTAGAGGATGGAAGGCATAGCTGCATGTTGAGAATGACCACGACTTTTTGCTGAAGCGCCTTTCTTATGATAAATTAAATAGGTATAACCCTTCACCGGAATTTCTCTTTTTTACATGTTTACAAATCAGGCTAACATTTCTTAACACGTACCGATAAACTTCTTCAAAACGAAAGCCCCAACCATGAACTCTGTCCTCCTGCCTTTTTCAGCCATCCCCGTGAGGGTGGATCCCTGGCAGAACCTGGCGACAGCCGGGGCCGTTGTGCTGCGAGGCCTCCACGCCACAGTGGCCCCGCACCGCAGCCTGCAGGCCCCGCCTGTGCTGGAGACCTTCTCCTTCCTCCCCTACCAGCGCCTGGGCCCCCTGTCGCCACAACTGCAGCGCTACGCTGACGACGTGGCCGCTGTGGCTGCACGGGTGGTGAAGAGGATGGTGGAGGAGGGGGGAGATGAGGGGGAGAGGGTGCTGTCACTGCTGCAGGGAGAGGGGGAGGAGAGGGAGGTGTGCGCGCAGAGACTGGACGTGTACAGCGCTCAGCCTGAACAGTTCGCCCTCATGAAGGTCAGTGGGAGTGGGGCTGGATTGGGTTGGTCGCTTTTTGCAAATATGAAGTTGACGTGTGTGTGTAAATGTATGCTTGTCATGTTCAGTTTTTAAAACATAGAATCTTGTTTATTCATGTAACGCTCTCATTTCTCTTTATAGCTCTTTTTCATGTGCTTGTGATGATTACAGAAAAGAGATTCCCAAAATGTGGCTGTATAGATACAAATCAGATTTTGTACTTTTTGGTCCTTTTTTTTACACTCAGATAAGAGGGGCCATAACTGTTCATACAAATAAAAATTATAGGTATATGGATGCTTATCGATATTTAGTCATGTAAAAAATCCGTCTCCCGAATCGCACCCACTCCCCCCAAAAAAAAAACACACACAAAAAAAACACGAAAAAACCCACCCCCAAACAAACACCGTGAAGCATGTGTATTATTTTGATCATCTGCAATTGTGGGTGTCATCCTCAGGGACTACAAGATCTCCTCACCAAGACAGAAGACAGACCGTCTCCACTGCTGTCCTCCCCCAACCCCCCTGACCTGACCTCTGACCTTCTGCTGACCTCCCTGCTGGAGCCCCAGTGCCTGCGCCCCCTGCTGGACGTGATCCTGGAGAACAGCCTGACCTTGACCCTGACGGTGTGTCAGCTGCAGACGGCGGGCAGCGCCCTCTACCGCCACATCGCCCAGCAGCTGGCTGACCAGCCCAAGCTGGCCGTCAAGGTCACGGCCGCGTCCTCCCCCGCGCTGCCCGAGGCCCCGGACTGGGAGGGGCTGAAGGTGAAGGGCAGAGAGTGGCACCTGGCCCGGGACAGCGCGGCGGAGCTGGGGCAGTTCCAGGTGGTGGTGATGGACAACGTGCTTCACCTGGAGGCCAGCCCCGGCCAGGCGCTGAGCAAAGCCGCCCAGGTGACGGGGGAGGGGGGCTTCCTGCTGGTCAGGGAGGTCACCCACCACTTCCCCATCGCCCTGGCCTTGGAGGGGGTCAAGGCCGCCGCCGGGTCAGGGGCGGAGGAGGGTGCGGGGTGTGGGGGGTACAGGACGGTGTCGGGGTGGTGTCAGCTCTTCTCCACAGCCGGC
>CM060318.1:43528322-43570822 GCA_030674155.1 Stramonita haemastoma
CAGCCTAAGGTGAGGGCTGGGTTCTGGTATAGTGGCTGTGTCAGCCTAAAGTGAGGCTGGGTTCTGGTATAGTGGCTGTGTCAGCCTAAGTCCCTTAATTTTCTTTAGCTGTAGATAGTTGTTTCACTGTTATGGATAAACAGATATGTAGGAGAGTTTATTTATACTGTTGTTTTTGAAACTTATTCTGGAGGAAGAGGTACTAGATAGTTTATTTAGTATTCTTTTTTGGATGCTTATTTGCATTTTAAAGCTTTTTTTTCAAAGAAAGTTGAGGTAGAAACTACCTTACTGTTAAAAGCATATGAGTGCGTATTCCATTAATCTCGTATAAAGAAGAAGAAAGAAAGAAATGTAAGATATAGAGAGAAAAAATAGGAAGAGTGACTAAGGGCTGTGCAGGAAAGTATATCCCTGTTGAGAAGTACTTTATTTTTTTTCTATAATTTGCTTGGATGTCACACTATCTGCAAAAGAAATGGAATTACAGGAAGAATAGTTATTACCCCAGCGTCTTTGTACTACTTTTATACTTATTTAAGAACAACATAAAATGATTGTTCATCAGTACATAACAAACAAGGAAAGAATCATGGAAATTTCAAACATCTTCACCAAAGTGTAGAAAATGAAAACGAAGCAGAAAATGAAAGTATTTCCTTTAAAAACCCGAGAAGCAGAACTAAGTCCTGACCCAAAACCAATTTTTCCCACACAGGGGATGGCCACCACAGTGGACGTGGCCAAGAATTCCTGTGGCGGATCCCGGACGGGTGGAGCATGGCGGAGGCGGCCACAGTGCCGGTGGTGTACTGCACAGCCTACTACGCCCTGGTCATCCGCGGCAGGATCCGCAGAGGGGAGCGCGTGCTGATCCACGCGGGCAGTGGCGGGGTGGGGCAGGCGGCCATCGCCATCGCTCTGCAGGCCGGCTGTGAGGTCTTCACCACCGTGGGCTCTGAGGAGAAGAGGAGCGCCCTGCAGCGCCTCTTCCCCGCCCTCCAGGACCGCCACTTTGCAAACTCCAGGGACCTCAGCTTTGAGAGCCACTTCTTCACCGTCACCCAGGGCAAGGGTGAGTGAGGGAGTGTTGGAGAGATTGGAGATCTGATTATGGCGCTGGTGATTGGTTGGCAGGTGTATGATCATGATGCTTGGATTGGACTGGAATCAAGTTTGTTAAATCTTATTGAATATTATTGTTGTAGAATTTTTTTATTTTCTGAAAAAAAAACTGTCTCTGTATTTTTTTGTTGCAACTAACGTGCATTAAAAAAAAAAGTTTGCTAAAGAGTAGAAGACTCGCAGAAATTTAGAAACAGTCAATTATTGCTATTAGTCTTTCATTATTTTGTGTTTTGTAACTTTCGTACCAACATGAAATCTGATGTAGCAACATGAAATTTGATTTATGATGCCACCTCCCCCCCCCCCCCCCCCCCCCCCCCTTTAAAAAAAACACAAACACCTTTCACAGAGATTAAACACATCTTTAAAAAGAAGAATTGAAACAAATTGTGAAAGTAATATTTTTCGTTGTCCAGGGAAAATACTCACTGTTGCTTTTTGAATATTTGTTGACTGCCTGATGTATTAGTTATCACCTTTATCTTAAACGTGACCATTCTTTCCGTGGGGCAGGCATGGACGTGATACTGAACTCTCTGGCAGAAGAAAAACTGCAGGCCAGCTTGCGTCTGCTGGCACAACACGGCCGCTTCCTGGAGATCGGGAAATTTGACTTGTCCAACAACACCGCTTTGGGTAGGTTTAAAAAAAAAAATCAATGTCAGTCTTGTCTGAAAAGGATAATGGCTGATAAATCGAGAAGCTGTGCTAATGGTATTTCCATTATCTGAAAGTTGAATGCCAGAAATTTCCTGTCTGCTGTCACTTTGTTGGGTTTTTTTTTTCTGACCTTTCATTTTTCTTTCATCTCTTGTTTATTTGGTTCATTAGCTTAGTTTCCTAAATTTGCTTTGTTATTTCTCTCAGTCTGTAAGGTAAGAATTGGTCTAGGTTTTTAACTTTTTTGGGGGGGACAGCAATAATATGAAAATTGGAGCTGGAACAAGATTTCTACAGTGTTGTAATGTTTATCTTATCACATTTCTTTTTTTTTTCTTTTTTTTGATGACTTGAAAGCGTTAATTTTTTTAAATACTTTTTTTTTTTAGCAGTGTGGCCATGATTGATGAAAGGCTGATGATTTTAACACTGACTTGATTGAGGAAATAAAACAATACTCCATGTAATATTCCAGAATGATAACTATGGTGGCTGACAAGATGTTTAAATTAAATTGGGTCTTTGCTATATGAATGTGAACTTGTTGTGCAGGAATGTCGTTGTTGCTGAAGAACGTCAGTGTTCACGGCATAATGATGATGTTAATACTGTGTTGTTATAATGATAATGTCAATACTGTGTTGTTATTATACAGGAATGTCGTTGTTGCTGAAGAACGTCAGCGTGCACGGCATCCTGCTGGACGCTCTGTTTGAGGAGGGCAGTGAGGTGTGGGGGGAGGTGGCGGGTCTGGTGCAGCAGGGGATGGAGAGGGGGGAGGTGCGGCCCCTCCACTCCACCCTCTTCCAACACCAGCAGCTGCAGCAGGCGTTCCGCTACATGGCCCAGGGAAAACACACCGGCAAGGTCGTCGTCAAGGTAAAGAATGCACTGCCGTTACCTTTTTTTGTGTGTATAATGTTATAAATTTGTTACAGTTACTCACTGGTGTTGATTAACTGGGGTCAGGATAACTAAGTGGTCAGAGCCCTCGCTTTCCCCAAGTCAAGTTAAGCAGCTTTTAGTGTGGTTACCAGTTTGATGGGTGACCGTTTTGCGTGTCTTGGCTTCAGTACAGTCCCCCCCCCCCCCCCCCCCCAGTTCACCCAGCTGTAAATGGGTACCTGCCCTCTTTTGGGTCAGGGAAGGTAAGCAGCAAGGGAAGGAGATGGGCGCCGCCCTCAAATGCTGGCCCTAGAGAACCCGAGGTCTTTGATGCCTCGCTCCTCTACGACCACCTAGGTTATGGGACAACTTTACCTTTATATTTGATGATTAACATCTCCTTCCATAACTCCCTGAGGAGTCAGTGGGGCACTGTGCTGAATTTTTTTCAGTCTGTTGTCGGACAAGTTGAATCTGACGGGGTCCATCTCTCTCCGGATGTAAGATTCCATGTTGGCATATTTGTGTCATCCATTCCAGTGATCATAGGTGACCCCAGTTTATGCCAAAGGATGCCAAAGGTTTTTATTTAAATGTGTGAGCAAGAAGTTGTACATAAACTTGCATATGGGATTTGTTTTTTATGATTTCACTCAAAGGGCTCGTAGGGGTACGGAATCAGAACCAACACTGATTAGGTCCAGGGGGAGAAATAGCCTCAAATGAACAGCTCAGCAGTAACTAGATATAAGAACTGTGTCATGAGATTGCCATTGGGCCACAAAGCTAGTGTCTTGAGATTGCAATGAGGTCATCTGGGCACTAAACCAGTGTCCCTGCCATCAGGTCATCTGGGCTCTAAACCAGTGTCCCTGCCATCAGGTCATCTGGGCTCTAAACCATGCCTAGTTGCCACAGTAACGGCCTAAACATGTCCCTGCCATCAGGTCCATCTGGGCTCTAACAGTCCCTGCCATCAGTCATCTGGCTCTAGACCTTCCCGCCATCAGTCATCTGGCTCTAACAGTGTCCTAAGATTGCCATCAGTCATCTGGGCTCTAAACATGTCCAAATGCCATCAGTCTCTGGGTCTAAACGTCCAAGATTGCCATCAGGTCATCTGGGCTCTAAACCAGTGTCCCTAAGATTGCCACAGTCATCTGGGCTCAACATTCCTAGATGCAATTAGGTATCTGGGCACTAACCATGTCCAGTTGCAATTAGTATCTGGCTAAACCAGCCTAAGATTGCAATTAGGTTATCTGGGCACTAAACCAGTGTCCCTAAGATCGCCACCTGGGCACTAAACCAGTATCCCTAACATTGCCATCAAATAAAAATTAATGCCATAATCACAAAGCTATCCTGGCATTCCTGAAGTGAAACTTGAGTTGTACCTGTGTTAAAAGTATAAATAGAAAACTGACATCATTTCACCTCTGTCCTCCAGATCCGTCAGGAGGAGGAGGGGGAGAGGCAGAAGGCCGTGCAGCCTGTGCCCATCACAGTGCCCGCCCTGTCCCGCACAGCCTGCCATCCCCAACAAGTCTTACGTCATCACCGGGGGCACGGGGGGATTCGGACTGGAACTGGCTCAGTGGCTGGTGGACCGCGGGGCCAAGAAACTCGTCCTCACCTCACGCAGTGGCATCACCACAGGTATGGGCAGAGTCTGTTGTGGTTTGGTTGTTTCGGTGTTTTAAGTTATGTGTATTTCATTTTCTGTACAGAGCAGATTATGTCAAGGTTATGTTTTGATTATCTGTCCATTAACACTTTGAAAAAAAAATCCAGTTTAATATATTTTTGTATATTGTAAACTATATCGTTTTTATTTAGATCCTGTGATCTTGTTTCCCGAGTGGAAAAAAAAATAATGTAAGCCATACGTAGGTAATATCTTTGGTTTTATTTGTAAGCTATATTTCTCTGCCTTATTTCTGGTTTTATTTTCTAGCTTATCTCCTTATTTTCACAGCCCTAGTGTGGGCATTTGCTAAAATAACCATTACAATAAAAATAAGATAAAGGAATACAAAAAAAGAGAACAGGTAAAATAACGCATCCTTTAAAAAAATCACCAACTTAAAAAAACAAACAGCTTTGTTCTCAAACATTGCTTTACCAGACACAATACAACAAACTCGAATAAATAACGCATCGTTAATGTTGAAAAAAAAGCACAGCTTTGTTCTCAAACATTATTTTACCAGAAACAATACAAAAAACGTGAATAAAATAATCCACTTTAATGTTGAAAAAAAAGCACAGCTTTGTTCTCAAACATCATTTTACCAGATACACTACAACAAACGCGAATAAAATAATCCATCTTTAATGTTGAAAAAAAAAAGCACAGCTTTGTTCTCAAACATACTTATACCAGACACAATACAAGAAACGCGAATACAACAATGCACTCCTAATACTGAAAAAAAGCACAGCTTTGTTCTCAAACATTTTACAAATACAATACAAAAAAAAGTAATCCTGCCCATAGAAGATGAGTTACTAAAAAAAAAAAAACAACCTAAAAAAAACCCCAAAATGGTGTGCCCAGGTTACCAGGCGCGCAAAGTGCGGCGGTGGACCCAGAGCGGTGTGGCGGTGCAGGTTCTGAAGCTGAACGCAGCCAAGGTGGAGGAGACACGGCAGCTGCTGGAGGAGGCGGGAAAGATGGGGCCCGTGGGGGTGTCTTCAACCTGGCCATGGTCAGTGGTTCACACACTACTGTCGCTGTGTGTAGACTCTTGTTTTGTATATTGCACTTTTTTTCTAGTGGTGGTTTTGTTTTAAGTAGCGTGTATAGACATGGCAGAGTTCTGTGTTTGTGAAATTTGGGATGAATTCCTTGGGAAGAATCAGAGTGACTGTTATCTTTGTATTACAACACCACTTGTGTGCTTGTGTTTTTCTTGTCTGTATCTCTGTTTTCTGTTTTATTTAAGTGAGAAGTTGAACTTTTTTAAGAACTGTGTTGTACGTGTCATGCAAACATTTTATCAAAAATGTTAGTCTCTTTTTTCCATTTTGTAAGGAGTCTTTTAATGATGCATAAAACTAATACTTTCTAAAATCGATTTTATGGAGCTGTGATTTTAGTTGGTCTTGCAAAAAGTTGACGAAATTGCTTATGACATTGCTTACCTACAGTAATCTCCTATTTAAAAAAACAAACAAGAAAAAGAAAAACCTACGTGACAAATTTTGGCACAGTACCTGTCAAAAGAGAAAAGACAGACAACAATGGTTGCTGTCTGAGCGTTCGACGATGAAGAAGAAGAAGAAGAAAAGAAGAAGAAGAAGAAGAAGAAGAGAAGGAGAAGAAGGAGAAGAAGAAGAAGGAAGAAGGAGAAGAAGAAGAAAATCAAAATAAACATGGAGATGGGTGTTGGTGGTGATGTATGCAGGTGTTGGTGGTGTTGATGCAGGTGTTGGTGTTGGTGTTGCAGGTGCTGAGGGACGGTCTGATGGAGAACCAGACTGTGGAGGCCTTCCAGGCTGTGGGCAGCGCTAAAGTGCAGGGCACTCTCCACCTGGACTCCCTCACCCGACACCTGTGCCCGGACTCTCTCCACTGGTTCGTCGCCTTCTCCTCCGTCTCCTGCGGTCGGGGCAACGCCGGTCAGGCCAACTACGGCTATGCCAACTCCGTCATGGAGCGCGTGTGCGAGAAACGGGTGGCGGATGGCTTTCCGGGTAAGTTGTGGCTTTTTTTTATGTTATTACTCTGTTATGTTGAATGGTGTGTTTCTCTATGTTCGTGGTTCTGCTGTTCCATTTAAAAAAAAAGAGACAAAATTGCTTATCTTAAAACAGATCACCTAAAACAGAAAAATGATCTCCATGTGACCAAGTTGTTAAGCCTCTCGTGATATCCAACATTGCTATTAGAGATAGCCTTGCATGAATGTACCATGATGATGAAACATTTTAACAGAAAGGAATATTAAAAAAAAAAGAATATAAAACAATGACTATCAAACAACAAACAAAAATCAATCAAAAATCATACCCCCCTCCCAAATTTCCACCCCACACCCCCCCAAAAAAAAACCAAAAAGAAACCACCCCCCAAAAAAAAACACATACCAAAAAAAACCACATATCTTTTCTATCAACACAACAACAACAAACAAAAAACCTGTACAAATGGGTACAGGCTGGCGATCCAGTGGGGCGCTATCGGGGATGTGGGGGGGTCCTACTTTTATCAACACAACAACAACACAACAAAAACCCCTGTACAAATTGGTGACAGGCTGCGACCAGTGGGGCGCTATCGGATGTGGGGGTGGTCCTGGAGACGATGGGTCCAACTCCACGGTGTGGCGCACCCTGCCCCAGCGCATCACCTCGTGCCTGCCGCCCTCGACCGCTTCCTCAACCAGCCCTGCCCCGTCATGTCCTCCTACGTGCCCGCTGAGAAACTCTCCGGCAAGAAGGAGGCCTCCGGTGATAGGCTCAACTTGGTGGATGCTGTGGCGAACATTTTGGGTATGTTTTTTGGTTTGTTGGTTTTGGGGTTTTTTTTGTTGTTGTTTTTTTAGCTTGGTGGATGCTGTGGCGAATATTTTGGATAAGTTTTTTGGTTGGTTGGTTTGGTTGTTTTTTGTTGTTGTTGTTGATGGTTTTATTTCTTTGGAATTGGCTTATTATAACGTAGATTTTGTTCTCTCTTTCTTTTTTGTTGTTGTTGTAGTCTGTCTGTCTGATTGTCTTTGTTTGTGTCTGTCGGTCAGTTGGTCTGTGAGTGTGTGTGTGTGTGTGTGTGTGTGTGTGTGTGTGTGTGTGTGTGTGTGCGGAGAGAGGGTGAGAGAGAGAGAGAGAGAGAGAGAGAGAGAGAGAGAGAGAGAGAAGAGGACAGAGACAGAGACAGAGACACAGAGAGAGAGTTAAATAAAATCCAATCCAATCCAATCCAATCCAATTCTTCAATTTCAAGGAGAGAGCATTAACCAAATCCACTTCCACCTCCATTCCCCTCACTAACGCTACAATAACGTTCCACGTTGACGCCGTGCAGGGCTGAAGGACCTGAGCAGGGTGAACCCTGACAGCACCCTGGCAGACCTGGGGCTGGACTCCCTGATGGGCACAGAGATCCAGCAGACCCTGGAGCGCGACTTTGACATGGTCTACTCCAGCCGGGACATCCGACAGCTCACCATCAACAGCCTCAAACAGATCAGGTCAGCACCAGCTTTTAAATTTTTTTAATTTTATTTATTTATTAATTTTTTTTTTTTTACTCGGTACAAGGAGGAAGATGGTCGAGTATGTCTGCTTTTATGACATACAGGGTAAACTGTGATTGTGATAATTATATTGTACAAGTTTTGTCTTCAAGAGTGTGTGTACAGAAGAGGTTTTGTTGTGTATTGAAGAACTTTGGTTGGGGGCAGAAGTTGAAAGCGGGTGTGTGGTGAAAAAAGAAGAAACCAGTAGTTCCTTAATTTATCTATGCATCTCTTCACCTAATTCATCTATTCACCCATTTATCTATTCATTTTTCTTTATTCCTTCATTTGCTTAAATTGCATTCAGCAAAAATTACCAAAAATGAAGCGTGGAAAAAAAAACTGTTTGCAGCGTTTGCTTGATGATTATTGTATTATATTTAATGCTATCTTTTCCTTTTATCTTTGCGCTGACAGCAGTGAATCGAGCAGCGCCAGCAATGACGGAGACGATCGCTCAGAGACCAGCCAGCAGTCAGGCGACAGTGGGGTGTCTCTGGGCTCCAACCGCTTTGACGTCAAACAGCTGGTGCCCGTGTCCTGCATCGTCCACCTCAATGAGGTCACCAACCAGCAGACACCTCTCTTCATCGTGCACCCTATCGAAGGTGAGGGAGGGAGGGAGAGAGAGAGGGAGAGGAGGGAAGGAGGGAGATAGATAGATGAGAGAGAGGAGAGAGAGAGAGAGAGAGAAGAGAGAGAGAGAGAGAGAGAGAGAGAGAGAGAGAGAGAGGATTTAGGAGGTAGAGAGGATGGGAAGGGAGGAGGGGGGGGGGGGGGGGGAGAGAATGTGTGTGTGTGTGTGTGTGTGTGTGTGTGTGTGTGTGTGTGTGTGTGTGTGTGTGTTTGTGTTTGTTATGGATGGAAGTGTGTGTGGTGTGTGATGTAAAACAAATACTGTGATAAACAAACTGTTTTTGATTATAAAGTGTTACCCTGTTTTGGTTTATCTGCTGCAGTAGATGAACATGTTGAAAGTAGAAATTATAGCTACAGCAAACAAAAAAAAACCAAACCTTTTTTTTTCTTGAGAATGATTTTGTCTGTATTTCAAATAATCATAAAAAGTAGTTTTTATTCGAATAATTCAGTTTTTTTTGTCAAGGCAAACAAGCCACTGCAGTCTTAGATATAAGAACATTGTTGGAACACGTAGTTTTTTGACAGCTTGCATAGCACAATAATGTGTGAATGTGATAATTAAGCAGCTGCATGAGTAGTTGGCAATGAGTCAGTCAAAATGCTTGTGTGCAAACTCAAACAGATCTACCCATGTACGAAATGTAAGTTTTTGAATGTCACACCATGTTTATTACATGTATATAATTATGTATGTATGTCTCTAGGAGTGACACTGTCTTTGGAAGAGATGGCCTCTCACATGCAGTGTCCAGTGTACGGCATTCAGCTGGTGTCCTCCGCCCCCTCACGTCTATTGAAGCTCTGGCTGCCTTCTACATTGAGGTTAGTACTCTTTTCTTTGTGACAATCAATACTATGTTCAGCACTATGTGTTGGTTTAGGAATGTTCCAAGAAACGCCAAGCAGATGGCATATTTTTTTGGGACTTTTTTTGACTAACAGTTCTGACTGACATAACAAGGGGTGCCATTTTCACAAACTTGAAATAATTCATTTTGTTATCTTAATTTTAGAGCAATGTTTATGCCAGTAGAGAGATGAGCTCTGCCAGGTACAACTAGCTGAAAGCCATTCTGTCTGAAAAATTCAGTGCAGTGCCCAATGCCTCCTCAATGAGTAAAGGAGAAAACCGAATCAGGTCTTTTCTTGTTTTTCTTTCTGCTTGTGTCAGGTACACAAAATTTTGTAAACCTCTCAATGTTTTAACATTCTTTTATCTTCGATTTTAGTCCACATTATTTTTCTCATATCATTTTCAAACCTTTTTCCTTCAGCAGCACCACCTCAACTGTCCCGTAGTTTAGTAGACCGTTGGGGCACGACTGAAGATTCTAGTCACACTCCATCAAAACACATTTTATGAACGGATAAGATATAAAACAAAATCAGCTCATCACAACTTGTATGGCTTTTTCCCTACCTGCCTCACCTCATTTTTTTAGTTGTTTCAACAAAGGTTGATATTTGTCTTTGTATTTTTTAGGAATCAGTTTTCTTGATTTTTTGTGTGTGAGGGCACGATGAAAAAAAAGAGTTGTGTAAACTTAAATCTTTCACCCTCAATAAAGATCATTTTGACTTGACCAGCAAAACCCACACTGTTGTGAGGGCAGGATGAAAAAAAAAGCTGTATAAACGTAAATCTTTCACCCTCAATAAAGATCATTCTGACTTGACCAGCAAAACCACACTGTATGAGGCAGGATGAAACAATAATCACTAAAGATCATTTTGACATGACCTGACTTGACCAAAAAACCCCACACTGTTGTTGACAGAAAGTGAAGGTGGTGCAAGCCGAGGGCCCGTACCGCCTGGCTGGCTACTCCTTCGGGTGCACGGTGGCCTTTGAGATGGCCCTGCAGCTGGCCGAGCGGAGCCCTGACCTACCCGGGGTGGTGTCCTCCCTGCACATGCTGGACGGCTCCCACCAGTACGTCAGGTCCCACACGGACGCCTACCGCCAGAAGCTGGGCTCCCAGGAGAGCGGGGAGGCGGAGTCCATGGCGCTCTTCAGCTTCATCAACAACTTTGTGCACAGCATGGAGTATCAGAAGGTAAATGATGTTTTGGGGGTGGTGTTTGTGTGTTTTGTGTGTGTGTGTGTGTGTGTGTGGGTGGTGGGTGGTGTGTTGTTGTGTGTGTGTGTGTGTTGGAGTGGGGGGTGGGTGTGTGTTGTGTGTGTGTGTGTGTGTGTGTGTGGGGGTGTGTGTGTGTTGTGTGTGTGTGTGTGTGTTGTGTGTTGTGTGTTGTTTGTGTGTGTGTGTGTGGTGTGTGTGTTGTGTGTGTGGTGTGTGTGGTGTGTGTGTGTGTGTGTGTTGTGTGTTGGTTGTGTGTTGTAGGTGTGTTGTAGTTGGTTGGTGTGTTGTGTGTGTGTGTGGCATGAATGCTTACTATCTTCTGTAGTGTCGATGTGTAAGCCTGTGTTGCGCCAGAAAATGCAAAAACCAGATCCAAATCGCACACCATCCAACAATCAACAAACACACACACATCATCACACACACCACACACACACACACACACACACACACACACACACACACACACACACATCACATTAACAACACATCTTTTACTTCTCCCCAGACCAAAGACAGACTGATGTCGCCAGAACATTAATTAAAAACGTGTACATCCCACAGTGATATCACAAAACACTGAGAATCGCACACATCCAGACAAATGAACAAATACTGACAATCATGATTCACACACAAACACTCTTACTTCTCCCCAGACCAAAGACAGACTGATGTCGGCCAAGAACTACGCGGAACGGTTGGAGAAGACCACGGAGCTGCTGATGTCGTCGGGGCTGTTCCCTAGCCGCGAGGACGTGAGCGCCGCAGCTAACGCCTACTTCAGCATGCTGGTGATGGGCGACCAGTACCGCCCCACGCGCAGTTACCACAGGGACGTCTGCCTCATCCGCGCCAAGGCCAACACCGTGGATTCCGAATCCCTCGGTCACGATTACAACCTGCATCAGGTGAGACTGGTTTGTTTGGTTTGTTGTGTGGAGGATTTTTTTTTAGAGGGAGGAAAGAGAGTATTTGTTTATTTATTCATTTTTTTTATATTAAATAATTATTTAGGCTTTTATATTGAGGACAATGAAATAAGCACTCATGTGCTTTTTTTTTTTACATCCAGTCCGGCCCGTGTGTATGCAGTTTTTGTAAATTTTGTCATCTGTTCCCACCGGCGCACAGTGGCCTACTCTTACGAAAAGTGGAACAGGATTTAACATGTGCACAAGATGTTTGCGTGCGTTCGCATAGGGGCCTTGGTTTATAGTCTCATCCGAAGGACTTTTGGGGAGAGTGGAGTCAGCACTGATGTTCACTCCAGGGAAAAAAATCCCTCGAACAGGAATCGAACCCGGGTTGTCAAATTGCGAGCGCAATGTTCTGACCACCTCTAGTAGTGATGTGTGTCTGTGCTAACAGGTAGTCTGGGGTTGTTTCACTATCTCCATAAAGTGTTGGGTTGTATGATTTGGGAGAAAGGGGGGGGGGGGGGGGGGGGGGGGGGGGGGGGGCAGGAGATTTTTTATGGAGATTCTTGGTGTATGGCTTTCTTCAAATAGAGATAAATTGTTGGTTAATCTGTGTTGATTTTGTAGGAAACAGCAACAAATGCATTTGTGTATGATTTATAAGGTATGATTTAGTCATTTTGGGGTCACGCAGCAAGTTAGAAAATTATAGAAGAGAAGAAAAGAATAAGATATAAAAGAAAAAAAAGAAGTTGTGGTGAAAATGAATGGAGAAAACTTTTTTTTTGATATTTGCATTGGCAGTAAGGCAGTTTCTCTGTAATTTCTTAGCACATGTATCAGTCATGTGTGAGTTGAGGTAAAAAAAAAAAGGCTGTTCATGTAACTACAAGATGGGAAGATTTTTGCTTTATTGGTGTACAGGTGGAAGAATTCTATATTTTGCCCTCCCTTTTTTTGGTAATAGATGAGTGCTTTCACTGAACATGTGCAGATATTTGCTTTAAAAAAAAAAAAAAAAAAAGCTGGTGAAGAGCCTTAAGACAGTTTTCATTAAAAAAATTCGCTTTTGCTAAATTATTTTTTGTCTTCTTAGTACATGGGTGAGGGTTGATGCTTTTACATTTAAGGTGAAAAAAGCAAGATATAGGCCTATACATATGATTATAACAAATACATTTCCTCTTTCAAAGTATGCCAGACTTTGACTTACGTTACTGCCAGTGAACGTTGTCAGTCTTCATCAAGTTTTTAGCTCTGGAGAAGCATAGTTGACGAAGTTAAAGACCAATCTTTGTTGGAGGAGAAGAGCAGTTATAGGAGTTGGAGAGGAGAAGAGCAGTTATAGGAGTTGGAGGAGAAGAAGAGCAGTTATAGGAGTCGGAGGATAGAGCAGTTATGGAGTTGGAGGAGGAGAAGAGCAGTTATAGGAGTTGGGGAGGAGAAGGGTAATATAAGAACCTCACTGTTTGTGTCGTACAGGTGTGCACTGGCAAGGTGAGGGTGGAGGTGGTGGACGGGGATCACGAGACCTTCATCCAGAACGACAGCGCCAAGGCTGTGGCCCAGCTCCTCTCGGCCTGAAGCTAGCGAGCTGTCTGCCTGTCTGCCTGCCTGTCTGCCTGCCTGCCTGGCCACACAGGATCATACTTCCACATCTGCTGGTGCTCACACTCAACACGCATCCCCTCATCCACTGATTCGCAGAGACATGACTGACTGAACTCCCTGTTCAAATGATCTCAGAAAGCTGCCATGTATAGTTTGTGAATGTGACGTGTGTGTGTATATATCTGTTATGCCGGGATAAATGTGTGTTGTTAAAAGAGTGGTAGGTTGTGTTAAGAAAGCTGACAGTTGCTGTGAACTAGTCATGCTAGTCCTTTCTCCCCCCCCCCCCCCCCCACCTCCCTTGATGTTGATATGATGCTTAATTTAAAGGTATTGTTAGCAATTTGACAGTCTCAGTGAGAAGCATGAATGGGAATTAATTATGTTGAATCCTCTTTGTAGTCTCTGCTAAGCACATACATGTGATGAATTATGTATGTGCCAGTTTTGCTTCTTCCTGATTTTATCTTGCTGTTATTGCTTGCATTTGCCAGGGGGCAAAAATTGTGAAGATATCCAGGGTAGATTGTTCTGTTTTCTTTTTTTTTTTCCGAAACAGGACAAGATGTAAATAACTGTGAAAGTTTTCAGGGTTGATTGTTTTATTTATTTTCTTTTTTTATTTAAAAGCAGGGATTGCATGAGGTTTTTTTTTTTTTTACGTTGATGTCTGATTGAAGAATAATGTGGAATGTTTGTACTAGATTTGCGTCATTGAATACATGACAGCAGTTAAGTAGTAATGATATCCAGTCCAAGTCAGTACCAGAATGTGGAGATTTATATGGATTATGATAAACTGACAATCATTGAGCTGTACATATTTGGACAATTAAGAAACTGTTGTAATGGAGTTGCACAAGTCTCTTTTCATGCTGGAAAAAATGAATACATTTGTCATTTGCAATTCATCATTTAGTGTCATCTACTGTATTGTTATGCTAAAACTAGCCTGACTCCCATTTTACTTCTTCATGTGCAAATTTTTGAAACCATTGTAGGATTCAGTGTGGTTTCTGTATTGAAACAATAAGTGGCTGATGTATCCAATGTGACGAAATGTGCCATAAGGACATTTTAGTGTGTTTATTTTTTGCCAATTCTTGCTGTGATAATTTGTCAGAATTTGGAAACAGGCCTACAATCGAAGGAAAGTACAAAACAAATGCACATGCGCTAAAGCAGTGATAACCTGCTGAGATTAAGGTTTATCTCATTTATTCTTCATCATGAATGTTCACTTGCTATGTGTTAGGCAACTTTTTGTCCTGGCTACAGACATTTAGTTCATTTTTCACATGCATTGATATGTCTAGCTCAGTTGTGTAAATAAATAAAATATATGAAGTGCAGCCTCTGCCAGTTGTAAATAGTTAAAACACATACTGTTAATTTGTTGTGATTTATTGCATTGTATTGATCTTAGTTGAGAACAATACTCAGTTTCTGGGCATGCATTTAGTGGTAGGATTCATTGCAGTTTGGTGTTGCGATGGTGAATTCCAAGCCATTTCTTTGTACAGTCGCTTCAAATCAAAACCTATTGTTTCAATGTATTTTCATTTTCTGTATCAGAGTATTCTATTCTGATTTTTTTATGTTCGATATGTACAGTGTATGTATATTTGATTTTTTTTTTTTAAAGATAACTAGGCACAAAGTTTGTTTATTTTGTAAAATATCTTATAGTGTTTGTCATTTTGTAAATATCTTATAGTATTGTATTTGTGTGAGTTGTTTTGAGATGAACTTCAGTGTGTTTTGCTTGTTCTAACATTATTTCTTCCCATGAATTTGTTACTTTTTGCTGACACAGGGTTTCACTACCCATAAGTTGTCACATCTCTTAAGGTTATGAAAAATTCAATTTTTTTTGTAATGTGAGGCTACATTTTGTGAAAATTCATATCGTGGAAACTAATCAAGGTAATCTTAAGTGATGGTGTTGATGGGAGTATTTCAGTGTTTAAGTTGCAGGTTTTGGGCATCTATAGTAGTATTGATCACACGTTTAGTGTCATGACATTGGAAAACAGCACTACTTAGATTTATGTTAAAAGTCTGAACAAAGGCACTTTGAAGGAGCATGTCACACAACTCCCCCCCCCCCTCTCAACTTGATGGACCAAGATCGTTTAAGGGTATGATGATAAAATGGGCGCATATCTCGCACAGGGAACAATGTTTTAGAATTGTATGATACATTCCGTGGAATACATATGTGTACTGATTTGAATTGAGGCAATAAATTAATCATTAAACTCAAAAACTTTGTCATGGGTGTTTGTGGTATAGTAGTGTTTGAAATATTAAGGCGTTAAGATTTGTTTATTGTTGTTGCATGTTTTCCAGGGTTTTAACCCTGAAGGTCACCATTATATGGGCTGTGTCTCGGTCATCACACCAGGGAATCTTTACCAGGCTGTAAATACACACAGGATGACAACTTTGTTTGTCAAGTACCTCACTATATAGGCACCCTACTCCTGACTTCAAAGGAGTTTTTCCTCCTTTACAGGAGAGCATAGGTTGCTATGCTAAGAGTTTGTCATGGCCAAAGACTACACATAATACATATCTTTGTTTTGATGTAAACCTTGGCACTTGGCTCACATATGAAACAACCTGGCAAACTTGTTAGCCTGAGGAAGCAATTTCTTTTTGAGTAAATAGGCTGCATGTGAAGAAGGATGCTTACCTCACATTTCTTTTGTTAAATATTTTGTTACAAAAAGTTACTTCAATCCAGACTCCATCTTCCCACATAACTCTAATGAAACATTTGCTCAGAAATTCACTTTCTTCTTTCACAACATAAAATATCCCAGGCACGAAAATCGTCTTCAGTTTAATAAATATTATCAAATAAGGCATTGTTACAGTGTTTTTTGCTGTACGCACATAAAGGCATTCTTGTGTTCGCTGTACAATTACATCAGTGCATAATTCCATTTTCTATTCATGTACAGCAAACAACCAAAAAATATTACAGTGAGTTAAGGTAATGACAATAACCAAAACAATGTATATAAGACACATGCACATTTTCATACCACAAGTCCTACATTTCTAAACTATCTGAAAGGCATAGACATCACGCATCACAAACGGTTCTAAGTTCTGTAAACATGGAATGATAACAGACATACAATGGCTTTGCACTGAAACTGATCTCGAAGATCAGTGCCAGGAATGATGCCTAAGATCCCCCCCCTCCCTCTACAACACACACACACACACATACACGACACACATCTTATGAAAGTGAGTGTCGCTTGTGCAAACAATTCTGATTTTAAACAAGTAAAAACAACATAAGTGTCACACTAATGGGTTCCATGTACACAGAAAAACGAAGCAAAACCAAAAACCTGTGACATAATCAAGTAAATAGCAAGATTATAAACAAACAAACCACAAACCCTTTATACTCCTTTGTCTAGTCTTTGTTCAAGCATCACCTTCTCACAAGCATCCAGGATACTTTGAGGATTTTTCCTTTTAAGGTTCACAACACTACATCCTGCTTGCCTTGCTGTTTCACACAATCAAAATATTCATTTATGGGAAGAAGTCTACATATCCCAAAACACAAGTTTCTTGCCTTTAACAACAAAAAAAAGTACAACTTACACTTGTGTAGGCATTGACGATGCTCTGCATACATAGTAGTTGCATAAGATTCTGAATATTTCCAGATTTATTTCTCCATCTTAAGTCTTGTTTTTTGTTTTGCTTTGGCACTGGCTTTACTTTGTCATGTTTTTCTGTTTTCTTTTTGATTATCTTGCCAGCCACAATGTCACTGATATTTTCTTTCTGTAATTGCAATACGAAATTGAAAAATGCAAGCAGTGTCACAGAACCAGGCAGTAGGGATAGAAACATCAGAACTTTATTTTAAAAGTGCAGCATTGCCTCTAGAAATGCAGTGTGATGGGCCGCATAATGCACTCTGTTGTTTTTCAGGAGGTTTGTTTTTTGTAACACACTACCTTCACATTTCTATTCTAGGTTTTCACTGATCATTATTTTACATTTCTTCCTCTAAACTGCTTTTACATTCTAAGTTACTACAACACAAACTCATAATTCCTTTGGAAATCTCAACAAATAGTATTCACAATATGTTATAAAATATGAAGAATAATGCTGCTTCAACTTGTTTTGTAAATCACAATTTTCAATTTGAAATCAAATCCATGAAGGCTTATATATATCAGTAGTCACATAGGCACACAGGTACAATGGTGAAACATTACAAATGTACATGACAAAAATGTGTACATTTTTCACGTATACAACAATAACAAAAGATTATTCAGACCTAAACAAGGAATGTAAAATGGAATGCTTTCACGTCAGTTCAGACTAATAAAAAGAGACACCACTGCAGTCTGAATAATCCACATATACATACATACATTTGCAAAAAAACAAAACACCTAGCAATTCACAAACTGCAAAACAGCCTGAAGTCTTCAACACACCAACACTTATAGTGCACACCAACCAACCAGCTGGACTTACGTAAATATTTCTCACAATAAACCACATGGACAACACTTAAGACAAGTGGACAATTCTTTTTTCCTCTATCACAGAGTAGCCACTGGCTGGATATATAGTAAATAGATATATCCTTTTTAAAAAAGAAGAAGATATATCCTATTTCAGTTATTCACATCAAACACTTGGAGATTAATCGGACTTCAGTGGTGCTGCAAAATGTTTACAGAACCTATACCAAAGTCACAGGCAACAACATTTTCAGTTCAAACTGTGATAGGGAAAAAAGATTATCACCAGGATATGGTAAAACTGTAGTCTACAGCAAGGTGACTATGACATGTAAGACAAACTCAGACCAAATACCTGAGGCTGACAGCTGTTCTGTTTCAAAAGGCTTTGTGTGATATGTAGTATGCCAAGTAGCTTTCCATGAGTTACTATGGATAACAAATCCTAAGTTGAAAAAAAAAAAAAATCTTGGACAAAACTTTTTAATTTCTCTTCTCCAGTCTCACATTTCCTCACTCATAGAAAAAATACACACAATGACAATACCACAATCTTTTCCAACTTAACACACAAATCTTTTGACAAGTCAGATCAGTCAAAACAACCTGCTTTGTGCATAGGTATAACAATGAATGTGAAGATACAAATCATACATTCAACATATATATGCAAATAAACAGATATGAAATTTATTGACCAGTTAAAAACAAATTCACAAAGAGAGACTATATATGGAGTTTGCAAACATGAAGTTCTGTACGGCATGAAACCAAACTGTCTGGAAACACTCATGTTTTCACAAATACTTCTTTTCACTGCTTGGACCAAAGCCAGCCTTACTCTTCTAAGTAGTTTGATTTATAGATAGCATTTCATCAAAAATTCATCAAGAAATTTTTAAAAAAAAACAAGTCTCCACATCAACAAAGACAAATACTAAAATAAAACGAAACAAAAGAAGATATGGAAAAAAAGAACATTTATTTTTCTGAGTCTACATAAATTAGGTTGAGATTTGAACACAACCAAAATGAAAAAAACAAACAACATTTACCAATGACAAATAGCCATCCCCCAAAAAGCCCTGCCCAAAACAGAACAAAACCACCAAGTCCATACAAAACAACAAGTAATACAAAAAAAAACACGACCAAAAAGACATCCCTCACCACAAAAAACTTTTTTTTTTATCACTTGGATATGCGTAGATTTAAAAAAAGTAGAACACTTTTGTAGACAAAGCATACATCATAAAAACTCGCATTTGTGTCCAATATTTTGAAAGTAATACTTAGTATATACTGATGATCTGATCCCAATCTCTCAACACATAATTTAATATTATCAACAGAAAAACATTTATCACAAATGTCTGATACACAGCAGCGAAGTGCATAAAATGTTTCATTTGCTGTAGTTCATTAGGTTACTTATGGTTCTAACTGCGAACTCAACAGCTATCCCACAGTAACAGAGCCTCTCCCATTTTCTGAACAGAAAGGTAAAACCCTAAACAGTGAAATATTTAGAACACATACAGGCACTTTTAAAAAAAATAGTAAGACCAAAAATTAAAGAAATGTAAACAAAAAAATCACAATTTAAAAAAGTTTGCCCTTTTGTATGACTAGCTTTGAGATTCATGAGACTGATGCGAAATCCTACCGATTATTGATAACAGATGTATTACTGACTTGATCTCCTCAGACAGAACTACACAACAGATCTTTTAACACGTAAACATAATTTCAACACAAAAATCACAGAAATAATTTTGAAACTTCACACGCTTTAAAAAAAAAAAAAATTCACAACAGTTTTGCACAAATTTGAAAAACAGAACAAAATAAAATAAAAAGTTACAAAATCTCTTTTCCCTCTCAGTCTGTACTGACCAACAAGTCGCCAGTGACAGGCACATTATTCGTTGGCCCTGCCCCCCTACCCTCCCCTTCCTCTGGATCCTCCTCCTCCTCCTCTTCCTCGTCGTCATCGTTGAACTGACCGGAGGTGTTGTAAGTGAAGGTGCCACGGGTGAGGTCCACCTCGATGGGGAAGACCACTGCCTTGGCCATGACCTCGTGACAGTCGGTGTGATAGCTGGACATGGCTGACACAAACTTCTGCAGCTGGAACACGATGTCTTGCACTGGAAGGAAGACAAAAAGGGTACATTTTAACCTTTTCGCTGCTGACCTATTTTGCTCAGGCCTATGCTGAAGAAATTTTCAGAAACAGACAAAAATCACGCATATGATTTTCAATTGCTATTAATTCAGGAAATTCCTAAGATAGCTACATAAAAGTATATACTGAATGAAAGGAAATTGAATGAAGATTGTATTTGTGACAATTTTAAAAATATATAATTAGACAGACAGACACACGTGTGCGCGCGAGCAGGCACGCACGCACGCGGCGCACACACACCACACACACACCTGCTCTTCACACAAACACACAGCCAGGGAGCCAGGGCATATGTCAGCAAGAACAATAGCTCATCAACAAAACAAACAGACACACACACTGATAACTGACAGCTAACGAGTAGCCTAAGTGACAAGTGACACACGAGGTCGCAACCACTTCAAAGTAGATCAAACACATCGGCCACTCTATGACTGGCTCGCTCGCTCACTGACCAAGCCCTGACCAAAGGTGCAACCATACGATACACACATTTAGTTGTTCTGTTTATGAATAAACAGAGAAAAAAAGCAATATAAATATGTTATAAAAACGAATAAAGCCCTCAAATATACCCAACTGCATCTCGAACGATACGATCTTCATGTTCCGATTCAGACCACCAGTACGCAGAAGTTTCTTTGGGATCAAAACCCGAGTCGTTTGCATCAACTTCGCAAAGTTCGATGTGAACTGAATAAAAAAAACACCCTAATCTCCATTATCTTGATCTCTATAAATTTCATCAATAACTTCGGCAACTGTGTAGGTCAGTTGAGGGACAGCCATTGCTTCGAAAACCCACAAATTGAACTTCCAGTACCTTGTTTACCTTGCCGATTGAACGTCATAAAATATGCAAATAACTTGAACAAATGGGACTCATGGGTTGAAGATACATCAAGGGAGCTAAACAAATCATAATAAGAAGGATTTTCAGCAATGCTGAGCGAAACAGAGAGAGCGCTGGTTCATGACGAGCGGCGCTCGTCAACACAGCATTGCAGGTGGCGGTTTCTATGACGAGCGGCGCTCGTCAACAGCGCAGTGTAGGGGTTAAGTAATCAGTGATTTGTTCCGTATAGAAAAAGGCCATAAAAAATGCTGTGAAATAGAGTAAAATTTAGTTCCTGTTCTGCATAGGTAAAAAGTTGACGGACAAATTGATGTGATGGTAAGTGATCTATTTTGAATTGTTAAAATTCGGCCACAGGTCAAAACAGAATGGTGCAATAGTAGGTTTTGTCTCTGTGAAATAAGGTAAGTTTGTAGTTCTTTTTTTCTTATCTTTAAAGCTGCATACAGTTCCATCGTTTCATCTTTCAAGCTATAAGTTACTGAGAAAGATATAGAAATCGGCAACAGAAGGCCATTTTTTTTGTAATCTTAGCTATCAAATCTTTTTCTGTTATCTTTGTACTTCATTGGGTGCTGTGTATGGTTGAATGAATGAAGATTCGCTAAGTGCATGAGAATGTCAACGCCTATAGGCATGGTTGCAGTGCATGACACATGAAGAACACAAAATATATAGAAGGACCTTACGTTTTAGAAGATTCCCTTCAGTTTCCTTGTGCCTTTAGTTCCTATGTCAGCTACTAAGGGAGGAACAAGATTTATCCTTCTTGTTTGATATTTTAAAAAATGCCTCCTTGCATTACTTGCATTTCATATTTCTTAATCAGTCTCTTCTTTATTTCCCTTTATTAAAAAATGAATGCAAAACAGGAAATTTAAAGTGAGCACAAAGAAAAAAAACCGATGTATGCAATTTATACAGCGCTGAATCTTGTAAAGCAAAAAAAATCAAAGTGCTTACTTTCAAATCATTTTACATGCATGTAATCTCCCATAAACAACATGAACATATATAACATCTACATGCTCACACACACACACACACACACACACACACACACACACACACACACAACACACACACACACACACACACACACACACACGCACACACACAAGTGCACGCACACACATGCACAGCACGTTTAGGTAGAAATGAGTGAGGACTGACAGAGAAAGCTCAATGAGTTACTACTCTAGTTTCTGCTGACCATGTTTCTGATCCAGCAGCTCCATCTTCACCAGGACATCAGAAGCGCATCTTGGCAAACCTCGTCCTCGCTTCCTGCCGGCATCGCAGAACCAGCCTGGAAACAACAAGGGTTCTCCTTTAGTCTTTCCTTTCTTTATTGTCAACATTTCTCCATTCTTCTTTTAAAAAAAAAAAAAATACTCAGAAACATCTAAAACCAAAACAAAGTATTGTCCCTTAACTAGGTTTAAAAAAAACAAAAAACTATGACTTTCTCAACATGGTATGATATTTCAAATGAGACATGCTTGCATCTTAACTGATCTTGCCTCTTAAGTGAGTGTTATGGCAATCAAGGTTTTCACCATATGAACTAAACTTATACCATATCAGACCTCTCCAAAACAAACAAAAAATCCAAACTAAAATAACCCCCCTATAGCAAACAAATAAAACCATCATTATTCTAGATCCATCCTATTACTAAACTATATTATCCTGACCCCCCCCCCCCCCACACACACACACATTACATGGTGCATTGTATTACCTCCTGAATACTAACACCTTTCTTTCTGCTTAACTTCAGCATTTCAAGAATACAAGGAAAAAATATAGCTTTTTAGTACTGTTGTCATGATGAAGCATTATTGCATGGCATTCTTCAGCCACACATTTAGATAACAGAATGCTAAAGCCTGCCTGTATATTCAGAAATGGGTTATGTAGCCGTCAGACGACCTTATGAGATTGTGTCTCTGTGTTTGTGTGTGTTATGCGTTTCAGCTTGTGTGCACGAACGATATGGCCACAAAGGAAAGTGGTTAGACAGGTAAGGACTACATATTCCAAAAGACACCTTGGCATCTCTATAGGAGTAGACAACCACCCTGGGATTGATGCCATTCCATTTGATTAAAAGCCCCATTACAGGTGCAAGACACACATATCACAGTGAATTCCCAATCCACCAAAAGAGAAGACAGAACACGACAGTGAAAGGGGTGGGCAGGACCAATACCTGTACTCGTAGTTGCCTGTCTCCACCCGGTACAGAGGCTCCTGCAGAGTGGCGTAGCTGTACTCCTCATCGTCCATCTCCTTCACCTTCAGGCAGTAGGACTGTGCACACCACACCACACCACACACATCATGACAATAACGCTACACACTGTTACATAGTGACAAGGATAGTACACATCGCAACATAATGACAATGACACTACACACTGGTACATAATGACAATAACAGTACACACTGGTACAAAATGACAATAACACTACACACTGGTACATAGTGACAATGATAGTACACTTTAGTACATAATATCAATAACACTACACACTGGTACATAGTGACAATGATAGTACACTTTAGTACATAATATCAATAACACTACACACTGGTACATAGTGACAATAACAGTACACACTGGTGCAAAATGACAATAATTGTACACACTGGTACATAATGACAATAATAGTAGGCTATACACTAGTACAGTTGCTTAAGGATTAAAACATACAAATAAAAAAGCAACAAAAAACAAGCCCTTTACCCTAACCAAACCCTACCCCCCCTAAAAAAAAAAAAAAAAATCCAACCCAACCCCAAAACCCAACACTCCCCCCCCCCCCCTCCCCCCTTCCCAGAACCAAACATTAAAAAACCTGTCAAAACAAAAGGGAAGAAAAAAACCCAACCAAATAATCAAACTGAAAAAAAATTTAAAGCAGGGTCAAGGGTTACATAGATACCTGGCATTGTGTAGAGGACATATCAATCCTAGATATGCTTGTACCAAAAAACACATCTGCAGATGTATGCATGTCCAGGATTAAGTTATCCCCAACTTCCCTTTCCCGGCCGCTTGTCTAACAAGATTTTGCATGAACAATCTATAAAAAAAAAATCCAGCAGACCAAGGGAAGCAACTCTCCCCTGAAGCTGGACAAAAGTTGTAACATGAAAGCCACATTGTTAAATTTGACAATATTTACACATCTGCATACACATGGGGACTGGATGAAAAAAAAGCCCATGAATGCTTATCCCATTATCTTCAATATAAAAGAATAAAAAAAATAAAATTAAAAAAAAACCCATCTCTACCCACCCCCCCACACAAACCCCTAACCCCCCCCCCCCCCCCCAACCAAACCCCCCCCCCCCACCCCCCCACTCACCAAATACTCAAACTTGGCGTCCAGGTATTTCTTGATGGTCAGCCTGGTGTCGGGGACGGCCTTGTGCAGGAAGGTGTTGAGGTCGGAGATCATGGGCTTGAGGGTCTTCAGCATGTCGATGGCGAACCTCTCCATGCTGCGGTGGGCCTCCCCAAACACTGTGAAGGCCTCGCTGGCCGCCGGCTGAGGCTCCCGCACCCCTATGGAGGAGAACACGTCTCCGAACGCTGCAGGCAGGAAGGAATGAAACGAGACAGGAATGAAAATAAGGCATGGTTGACATTATTGTTGGGTCAGGGGGGGAGAGGGAGGGTGGGAGGAGGGGGAGAGAGAGGGGGGAGAGGGAGGGAGGGGGAGGGAGGGAGGGGGAGATAGAGAGAGAGAGAGAGAGAGAGAGAGGAGAGAGAGAGGAGGAGAGAAGGAGAGAGAGAGAGAGAGAGAGAGAGGCTCCCGCACCCCTATGGAGGAGAACACGTCTCCGAACGCTGCAGGCAGGAATGAAATGAGACAGGAATGAAAGTAAGGCGTGGTTGATGTTAATGTTGGGTCAAGGAGGGAGAGGGTGGGTAGGGAGAGGGGGTGCGGGGAGGGAGAGGGAGGGAGGGAGAGGGAGGGGGAGAGGGAGGGAGGAGGGGAAGAGGAGGGGAGAGGGAGGGAGGGAGGGGAGAGGGAGGGAGGAGAGGGAGGGAGGGAGGGAGAGAGAGAGAGAGAGAGAGAGAGAGAGAGAGAGAGGAGAGAGAGAGAGAGAGAGAGAGAGAGAGAGAGAGAGAGAGAGAGAGAGAGAGAGAGGGGCTCCTGCACACCTATGGAGGAGAACACGGTCTCCGAACGCTGCAGGCAGGAATGAAATGAGACAGGAATGAAACCTTGCTGTGGTTGGTATTAATGTTGGGTCAGGGAGGGAGGGAGGGAGGGTAGAGAGAGGGTGGGAGAAGAAAGAAAGAAAGAGAGAGAGAGAGAGAGAGAGAGAGAGAGAGAGAGAGAGAGAGAGAGAGGAGAGAGAGAGAGAGAGAGAGAGAGAGAGAGAGAGAGAGAGAGAGATAGAGGCTCCCGCACCCCTATGGGTCTCTGAAGGCTGCATGCAGGAATGAAATAGACAGGAATGAAAAGTCAGGCGTGGCTGATGTTATTGTTGGGTCAGGGAGGGAGGGGGAGGGAGTACCCTATGTACCCATAGGTACATACCAAAATTAACTACAGACTTTTTTTTATGATTCAACCATCACTTTTCCTGACAACTTTACCAGAAAAAGAAACAAGACTTTAAATTTTTTTTTTTTATTGTACTTTTTGTTTGCACTCCTTATCATCATTGAAGTATACTTACAAAAATTCTCCCTTCTTAATCTTCCCCATACACATACTTCAAAAGGTGCTCCTTACAAGCATGCTACAAACATTTTTGTACTCCTCATCTTCCTCATAAACATACAACAACATTTGTTGTATTCTGCACCTTCCACTCAACCACACCGCAAAATGTTTTCACTCCTCAACTTCAGATACAAGCAGTTTATGGAGCCAACCACTGTATATACATATATCTTCCACTCACCTTTGTGTGACTGGGACAGCTCAAAGATACTTTTGAGCAGTTTTTTGGTGTGTCCAATTAGACTGTTGTACATTTTGGCGGTCTTCTCCATCTCCTCCAGCTTCTTCAACAGGCCATCTGCACACAGCATCAGTATGCCTTTACTTATCTACAAATTGTGCCAAGCCCAGCTCTCTTATCATCATGGTTTGCTTTAGGTCAGCCAAAGACACATGTGATCTTGGTATATCATTCATCCAAAACAGAGGATCAATGGGGAATTATCATGAAGCCTTCCGGTACAACAGCATTAGAAGGTTATGAAGATGGCTGGAGTTTAGTAGATCACAACACAGCCATGTGCTGGTTTCAAAGAATTATTTCTTTCTTTTGTGAAGAACAGAAATGGAAAAGGGGGCCGGGAGAGGGGGGGGGGGGTGTCAGGATAAAAGTGGAAAAGTCCAAATGCAGAAGAGGAGACGGCGCTGTTTTCCAGACACTTATCATGCAGACAACAAGCCCCACATGATAAGAATGCACAATGTAACACTTTACTGTAGATCTTGGCACTTTACTTGTGCTGACAACTGTCAAAGGCTGCAAATGGGCTGATGTATATTATTCATCTTTACTGGAAGTAACATAGGCAGACTTCGAGCAGACATTTCTTGATGGGACAATATTCAATTTCAATAATTCATTGCAAAAGGGTTTTTCTTTCTTTTATACACACAATATCATCAAGCCTTTTAAGACAGAAGTATAATGAAACTAAGGTATGAAGCCAACAAAAACACACCATTAAGCCTTTTAAGTTATCAAGAAACAAAGGTAAGAATCCATGAAAAAAACCCAACCAGCATCACTTCAGTGAAAAAGACAACTATGACAAAAGAAGTTATAAGATAATACAAAGCTATATCTGTACTTTGCATCATGCATCTTCACAAATTATACAAAAAACCCCCAACAAATAAAAAAACAGACTGACCATTGCAGAGGATGGCTCGGCTAAGACCCAAGGCATCAGCGGTGTTGGAGCTCATGTTCTCCACCACCTTGTGTTTCACCTTCTTCAGCACTGCAACATTGCACATTCAATCTTCACCACACTCCTTCAAACCCAACACTCCACACATACTAAAGGCTTTTCAGAAATTCACAGCCTATCTGAAAATAAAAACCCAGTCAACTAGATTAATGAAATATGGGGCACAATCACATATTCTTCCCACAAGGTGAGGTGCAAACAGTACACAATAATACAGTAATTAAAAAAAAGATCTGAATAGGCCTATCCCTCACTAATAGTTTATATAATACTAGGTAGTTCACATCATACACCCTTTGAAAAGTACTGTAGTATACAATCTGCAAGATCTTCCTCTTCTTTCTACATATCTTTTTGTTTTTGGTGAAACTGAAACATGCATCTATATATGGGAACTTATGTTAAGCTAGCTAAAAAAAAATCATGTCTTAGTTCTGAACTGTACAGCTTATAATACATGGATGAAAAAAAAAGTTTTACTCTTGTGTTCAAGATTAACAGATATGAAAAATGTGAAAATACCACTGGTCACAAGAGATAAACCAAGGATCAATACCCTTTCCTGATGTAAGAGATTCATGTTTTTGTGCAACACATCATAATAATATTTTTATAAAAATTATAATAATCATAAAGATGGATATTCAAAAAGCGCTTTCCTTCCTCTTTGCAGAGAGAGCATAAACTGCTTTATATAACAAATGTCGCAAATACCTACAACCATACAAAAACATAACAAAGTTGTTAGGTGTTATCTGTTCTTTCTTAAAGATGGTGGATATTATTCCAGTATCCAGATTCTGTTACTTACCACTCTCTAATTTCTTCTTGTTGTTAGTTCACTGGCATCATAAATTATGCTGACAATCTTTCAGGGTTTACTATACCACGATCTTTGAGGAAATGAACACAATTCACATGAATGTGACTACTAGCAGCTAACATTAGCACGGCTACAAAAAATGTGCATCATCAAACTAGGGTGGAGCTTATCCCCCTTATGTTGTTTTGTAGGTCACTGGTTTGCTGCTGCCAGCATTTTCTTTTAACTGACAAACAGCCCAGTTAGAAAGACAGACAGCACGACAGGCAGACAGACAGACAGTCATTCAGGTCCCAAACTGACCAATGTCCAGCGTTTTGCCTTGCTTAGGGTCAGCATGAAGCTTGTTGTAGTTGATTGTCACCTCTTGCTGAAATTTAAAAAAACTGTGGCAGTTAGTGTACATTCAATGTACATACAGTGATACACAAGTTTCACTTCACAGAACTGAAAAGTTTCTATGAAAATATGGGAGTGCACACACACACGCATGCATGTGCGCACACACACACACATATGCATAAACACACACACACACACACAAACACACACCTGAATATAAGTATTGCATTGTATTGTATATCACTTTAACCCATAGCAGATTTATCCATGTGAAATCCGGGCTGCTCTTCCCGGGGAGAGTTCATCGCCTCAAGAGCAGTGCCACTCATTATTTTTAGTTCTTTTCCTGTCTGCACTATGTATTTGGTCTCCTATTAGAGTGGCTTTAAAAAAAATTTTTTTTGCCAAGGACAACTCTTTTGCTGCCATAGGTTCCTTTACATACATTAAAAGAGTATTGCACACAGGACCTCAGTTTATCATCTCATCCACAAGACTAACACCCAGACCACCACTCATGGTCTAGCAGGTGGGGGAAAAGTTTCTGGCCCAAATGGGGATCAAACCTCTAGACCATTGATCCACTCTAATCAAGTGCACACATGCAACCCTCCTCCCTCAAACATACAACTCCCACCCCCATGCAGATACACACCTCCATACAATGCCACCCCCCCTCCCCCCAACACACACACAAACTCCAACTCACTCACTCACCTACACACACACACACACACACACACACACACACACACACACACACACACACACACACACACACACACACACCACATACACACAACTCCCACCCCCCACCTACTCACACACACACACACTCACCTTAACAGACTGGATCAGCCGGGCCACCTCCACCTTGGTGCGACCTTTGACTGACTGACCGTTGACCCCCACCAGCTCGTCGCCAGCAGCCAAGGTCCCGTCCTTGGCGGCCGGGGTGTTGTCGAAGACTTGAACCACGTACAGACAGGGGCACAGCGGTGCTCCGCCCCCAATGCTGATGCCGATCAGGTTCTGGGTGTCCTTCTTCAGGGCCACCTGCCCTGAGGATATCGTCATGCCCCTGGAAACACCATACATACAGGTTAATCCTATCTATATTCAGAGGTTGTTTACATTGATTAGTTGAATTTATGTCTTTTAGGGTGTTTTTGAACGTTTAGGAATAAGGTATTATTTCTGTGTGAGTGTGTGTTTTGTTGGTTGTTGTTGCTGTTTTTTTTGTCTGGTGTGTGTGTGGTGTGTGTGTGTGTGTGTGTGTGTGTGTGTGTGTGTGTGTGTGTGTGTGTGTGTGTGTGTGTGTGTGTGTGTGTGTGTGTGCACTCCCATAATAGAAACTTTTCAGTGAAGTGAAGTGAAACTTGTATATCATTGTATATACAGTGTATGTACACTCTGTGTGTGTGTGTGTGTGTGTGTGTGTGTGTGTGTGTGTGTGTGTGTGTGTGTGTGTGTGTGTGTGTGAATACCTCTCTGCATGTATAGAGGCCCCGTGTGCGAACGCACGCAGAACATCTTGCGCACACGTTAAATCCTGTTCGCTTTTCATAAGAGTAGGCCATCGTGTGCCGGTGGGAACAGATGACAATATTTACAAAAACTGCATACACACGGGACCGGATGAAAAAAAGCACATGTTGCTTATTCTGTTATCCTCGATATAAAAGAATAAATAAATAATAAATAAATAGCTCTCTCTCTCTCTCTCTCCATAAGGATCTATTATATGATTTATCTATCAATCAATCTCTGTCTCTGTGATGTCAGTGTGTGTGTGTGTGTGTGTGTGTGTGTGTGTGTGTGTGTGTGTGTGTGTGTGTGTGTGTGTGTGTGTGTGTGTGTGTGTGTGCACACACGCACGTGTGTGTAGGTGCCTGTGTGCATAGGTGTGTGCGTGCTTGTGTGCATGCTTGCATGTGTAAGAGTGTGTGTGTGTATATCTGTGTGCATGTGCATGTGCATGTATGTGTGTTGTGTGTGTGTGTGTGTGTGTGTGTGTGTGTGTGTGTGTGTGTGTGTGAGCGTGTGTGTGCATGATGTGTGTGTAGTGTGTGTGTTGTAAGAAAGTGTGTGTATAAATATCTATTTCAGTGTCTTTTTACATAAAATATACTCTTAGTCTACTATTTATCAATTAATCTCTACTTGTGTGTGTGTGTGTGTGTGTGTGTGTGTGTGTGTTGTTGTTGTTGTTGTCTTCAATTTAACGTCTGTTCACACTCAGTGATATTAGACGAGGAAAGTGGAAAGTAAAGAAGTTGATGAAGGGAGTGGAAGGAGTGGAGAAGAAAAGACTGAAGAATTAGCGTGTGGGTGGATGTTTTTGTACATGAAAAGGTAATAATATTTATTTTAAAAAAAAATCCAAAAAAAAAAAAAAAAAAAAAAAAAATCTTAGACATAAGAAAAGTTTAAATTTAACAAAGTGTGAACATTAAACATCAATAATGTAACTACAACAAATATTCAAGTGGACTGTGTGTGTGTGTGTGTGTGTGTGTGTGTGTGTGTGTGTGTGTGTGTGTGTGTGTGTGTGTGTGTGTGTATGAATGGACACGTAAGCTGGTTTATGTTTAGTGCTGGAGGGCAACTTCGTTATGGTTTTACTCTCTCTCTCTCTCTCTCTCTCTCTCTCTCTCTCTCTCTCTCTCTCTCTCTCTCTCTCTCTATATATATATATATATATATATATATATATACATATGTCCTCATTTGTTTGTGCAAAGACATATGGCCTACCGCAACACTGATCATTCTGAGGTATCAAAATGAATTGCTGACTATATTATATACAATATGACGGCCACAAAAATCAATATGATGGTGTACCACATGCCATATTACACCCCCAGATTGCCTGAATGGCTGAAACATGATATCGCATGAACACCAATGAGGGAGAAGTTGTTTATGCTTGCTGCTGTCATGGCAAACCAGCACTGTCACAAACAGCCAGTCAGATGTCTATTGGTCGACAGACAAGACAGCCAGTCTCACACACACACAAAACACACACACACACCACCACCACCACCAACCACCATCACCACCACCTTTGTTACTGTCACAACCACCACTACCACGACACCCACCACTACCCATATTACTATTAGTCTATTTCTGATTGTTATCACTGAAAAGCCACAACAGAAATATGATAATCACATCCATTCCCACACAGCCTGTACAAATACAATCTGCAATCTACAGAAGATTTCAATGTAATCAAAACAGACACGGGCAGACCCTTAGACACACCCACCGGCACACGCCCACCTACCCACCCAAACAACCAACCACCACCATCACCACCACTTCTACCCATATCCATCTGAAAATCACAACAGAAACAATCATGTCCATTTCCGCAGATATCCCCAGAGAACACAATCAGCAATCGACCAAAGATGTCAAAGTGTTGATCAATACAGAAACAAATCTGAACAGAAACAATACACTTCTACAGTGTGTTACAAGTAGTAAATGCCACCAGCCGTCGACTTTATGTCTCAGTTTCTTTCCAGTTGTCTTTTAAACCAGGTTCTCATATGAAACCAAAAGAGTCATATCACAGCTGGGATTTAGTGTGTTGATAACTAAATTCTTTTTCAATTACTTTGAAAACAAAACTTGATAACTGTGATTTTAATTCACTGCTTGAGAAGACTCTAAGGTGACGATGACAGCTGGTGGGAATGATCAGGAGAAAACATGGAAAAGCACTGCTCCATTGTTTTCTTGTGTGTGTTTTTTTGGTGATGCTTTTTTTTTTATTAAAAAAAATAAATTTTGTTCCTCTGCTAGAACTCCAAGGTTTACCAATGGTGAGATTTTGCGTACATGTATGCTACTGGCATGCAATAGCCTACTCTCCTGAATGCCAGAATGGGTTTGAATATGCACGTAAGTTCTGTGAGCATTTGTACATGGGACCTCAGTTTACAGACTCATATGAAGGACTTTTGGGGAGAGTGGAGTGAGAGGTGACGTTAACTCTTGGGAAAAATCCCACTGAACAGGAATCTCAGTGGTGGCTTGAATCATGCTGTCAGATTACAAATCCAATGCTCTCATCTAACCACTAGGCTATCCCGCTCTGTGCTTTGCTATCTCAGTATCTGGAGTATTTTACTTTGGTAGTGTCAAATAGGTCTTTGACTTTCTCTGCCTCTCTTTACACCCCCATCTCTACTCTCTCTGTCCACATACCTCTCGACTCACTCTATCTCTGAGCCTCTCTCTGTGTCCATCCCCCCCCCCCTTTTCTCTCTCTCTGTCCACCCCTTTCTCTAGTCTTTCTCTCTTTAACACACACACACACACACACACACACACACACACACACACACACACACACACACACACACACACAAACGAGACAAAAACATCAAACGAAAAAAGGTTATTAAACATACCATCTGTCTTCAAAGTATTCCACAATCTGACTCATGGCGAATCTCCTCTACTATAATACCCTTGGCCACTTCCAACACAACCTTGTACACTCTCAGTTCACTCTACACAGCAAATATTCCCTCTAGGCTTCAGCCACAAGCAGCTAGCAAACACATAGATCAAAATAAAGCCAATTCACTGTCAACACACAAGAACAAACAAAAAATAATAAAGAAAAGATTTCCACACTCTAACAATTCATTCAAGCGAAACAGTGTTGACCCTGACCACAAAAAAAACTACTTTGCACACGTTAGCCCTAGCCACAAATCTTCCACCACACATGTCACTCAGTTCACTCCACTGAAACACAGATCCCATACAGATAGAAGCGTCATCACTGACTGCACACGCACTACTAGGCCTAGGGCTAGCCTATGCTTTCCAAGCGAAGACACCTACAGTGTTGATTATGAATCTCACAGCTGTAACTTGTGGCTGTGATGGTCTCATCCTCCTCCCTTTATTATCTGCATGTACAGATATGCCTGTGTTGTCCTCACTCTTTACGTGGATCAAGTCTTTGTGCTGGATGCGTTTGGATGATATGACACTATGGTTGGGAGCTGATGTGAGTACTGTACTGTAGTGGCTGATAATCGTTTGAGCATTGTTGACACAGCTCATAAATAATTAACTGATGATGTCGCCTTCATCTCATTATTAGGCAGAGGGGTTGATGGCAACGGTAAGTTAATTACTTTGTTTGTTAAGTTACACAGCTGGGCTGATATTCATGAAAGAGTGGAAGGACAACGCAAAACACTGGTGTGGGGTTTGATTGGGTATGTAGATAGCAAGCTGTTGTAATAATCTGATGTGCAAACTGTGCGTATGTATTATGTTATTCTTGTATGCTTCTTTATTATCATTTATAAAATAAATTTCATGCACACATGCATGTACACTCACACAAACACACACACACAAGTGTTTTCATCTCACCAGTGTGTGCATAGGTCAATGGCAGCACACACACACACACACACACACACACACACACACACACACACATATATTATATATATATATATATTATATATATATATATATATATATATATATTATATATATATTATATACACACACACATATGACAAGAGACAAAAAAGAAAGAATGGACAGAAATAGAGAGATGGAAATAGAATCACACACTGTACAAAGCAAATATCCCCCCCCCCCCCCAAACTAACAACATAAACAAACAATCCCTATAAAATAAAAACCAAACCAAACCAAACCCAAACCAAAAGACTCCAAACTTCTCAGTCGATAAATCAGACAAACAATCAACAGTCAATATGCCAATCAACCTACACGATCAATCTATTCTTAAACCAGCCTATCAATCACCAATGTCAGTCAATTAGTCTGTCAATTAGTTTACAGTCAGTCAACCAACTGACCAATCCATCTGACCACCCATCCTTTAAAAACTTTTATGCCCAAGGGGTGTCACCAATTTGCTGACACAATCCTCCATCATGTCTATCCTCATCTACTCTCTGCAAAACAGCAAAGGTCAAGCCTGTCTATTCCTTGATGCTAGTTTTCCAGTTTTACCTGTCTCACTACCTCTACATAGTCACATAATGCCCTAAATGATGAATTTTGCAAGGCTAGATGTATAATTCTGGTGGTATGACTGTGCCAACAACTCTAGCTGACAGTGACTATTAAGATGACTTAGAATGGACAAACAATTCATTCTTGCTTTTCCTTTGTTATGTTTTCTTGTGCAACATGATCAATATGTTCTTTATGGGAGCTCTTGTGCCTATTGCTTGAAATCTTTCAGCAGCAAAAAGAAGCCTAAACTTGTGGAAATTCAGTGCTATATCAACTTCCACTCTTTTTTTTGCTTTTTAAACCAGTCTCTTTGTTTCTGCCTACCCTTTATTGTTTTGTTTTATATCTTACCATCTCTCTCTCTTTTTTTTTCACTCTGTACCTTCCCTATCCATTCCTTATTTCTTTTCTTTCCAGCAAGTTGCATCACTTGTTTCTTTGCTGTATGCAGTCAGTGATGTAAATATTAGAAACCCGCTTCCTTATTTCCAACTCTAATTCCAAAATACATTTTTTATCTCGAAAAAGATAATTCATTTAGGTTACCAGCAATGGAAAAGCTTAACAAGTCTGTTCTGTCTTGTCACTGAGTTTCATGAACTTCTGTGTCCAGGTAGCACTGGGGTGGTCTTGGTAATTTTAAACCACATCACGTTCTTTGCTGGAAATTTACAGGATCTCATAATTCCTTTTCAAATGCCTCAGTCATGCTTTGCGTATTTGCCATAATGAATCAACAAATCTAAAATTACATCAATTGATCAAGTGCAACACTACTGACAAAGAAGACAAAGCCACAGCATCACAGATTTGTCTTACAGCCCTATGCACAGGTTCCACTGTGTTTTCCTAATTACCTATAAACTTCCCTCACTATGCCCAAAGCCTTATGTGAGAGCCACAGCTGTTCAAAATCAATAGGACATCACCAACATAAGCAGCTCTGCCTGTTTCAACGAAGCAAGGTAGATAGCTTGCCAGTCAGCTTACTGCATGCACTGACTAGCTATAGTCTATACCAATGGCAGTAGGACTACCTTTACCTCATTCTGACAACATGTGTTGTGCTTATTTAAAATGGAAATGAAGTATAGAAGTAGTGTCAAAGTCAAAGTTTTAGTTTTAGATGGTACATTAAGTAAGAAATGATTTTTTTTTTTCATCAAAAGTGTGTTGTGTATGCATGCATCGCTGCATGTGAGTAATGACACACAGCTGTTCTGTATTTGGTCGCCTATATTTTGTATGAACCGTGTATTATTATTAATAATAATAAAAGAATCAGTTTAGTTTATGGACAATAGGTATAGAATTTCATTTTAACAATGAGGCAATGTATAGGCAGAGCACAAAAATAAACCAAAAAAAGAGAAAAAATATGTTGTATAATAGCCCCAACAGACAACAATGCTCATTCACTTTCAATAGGTGATAACTCCATTTTGGTTTGTTTTGTGAGAGAACCTCACACACACACCACACACACTATAGCCTGTCAATGTGAGCGAGTTTCACTTATTTGATTATTAGATGATAATCTGCATAATTCAGCAAATCTACAGTGGGGTTTGCACAGGTCTTCACTGGCCAAAAGTAATGAACCCTCCAAAGACCTTTATAAGACCCATAATCATTTGTGTTTTTCCATTACCTTGCCAAAGTCAGAATGCAGTGTACCTTAATGGTGGGCAAGAATGGTCACATAATTATATATTGCAAAAATCTGACCATTGGTGAACCTCAGAGCTCTAGCCGAAGAACAGGGGCCAAAAATCTAATTATCAAGGTCAGTTTTCTTCTAATCCCTTTTCTGTTTTGGAGATTTCATAGTGAATCTCTATGCATTGCAAAAATAACTTCCTAACATATTTTTTTTCTATTTTTTTTTCAAACCCAAGCAAACAAACAAAGAAAAGTAGTCTTCTTATTACCTAGGTGTCAGCTTTTCTTCTCCTTGTAAGGTTATGCTGTCTGCATATAACGTACATAACATAAATTTTGTTCTCTAAATTTATCTCTGCTTGTTGACCATGACTTTTCAAACATCAAAGTAAAACAGAATACAAAACTTTTACATATCAATGTAAACAGACAAACAAACACAAAAGATACATTATACACTCCCAAATTCAAAACCGGGATTACTGTTTGAAAAGACTGATTCAGTACCCACAATTCTAATTCAAGCAAGGACCATTGCGCAAATACAAAGACCTACAAGATTTGTGCATTTTCTTTCACATGAAATCCATAAAAATAAAGCTGTCATCTGTAAGGACTGCCTCAAACCCTGAAAGTGTAAGGGCACTTAGTAAGTTCTCCTCTAACCATTGGGGAGGTAAGTGATAGAATAATAACAAGGGACAGCACTGTTGTGGTATGGGTAGGTTCATAACACAACACAGCACACTTTTTTAACAAACTTGTGGCAGCACACACACACACACACACACACACACACAACACACACACACACACACACAGAGTAGGCAGGCAGGCCAGACCCATCCATCAGATGTGTTATCAGGCCATATCAATACCAGCTGCAGACAAAGCAGACAGTTGCCTCCCTTAGATATGTGAAAGCGTACACATACATGTATACATTCTCTGCAGCTGTAACAGCCTGTGTACAAGGCTGACAAGCCAGCACTGGGTTAACAGTACAGCCACTTCTATTATGCAATGATTCTGTACAAACTTCTCTTATGGTAGAATCAGAAATGACATGGGAGTACCTTTAGGCTTGCTAAATCATGTAGGTTATGCTCAATAATTGATGAAGCAAGAAAGAAAGCCACAAATATGGGCAAAACAAACATTGGGGTGGGGTAGGTAGGTTGGTGTGTGCGTGTGTGTGTGTGTGTGTGTGTGGCTCAATCTTTTGCTTACATTTGGTGAAACATTCTGAGGTAAAGTTAATGGTCAGTAAATGTGTTTATATGATTCTGTTGAAGATTGTGATTTTGTTTCAATAAATTTATTTTTATCATATACAGTGTCTATGCAGTTTTATAAATTTTGTCATCATTCGGTGATGGAGCATCACAAATGCTGTTCATATAAAGGTATGACAAGTCACACCTTGTTATTCAGTCCTGCACTCTCAAACATTAATTATTGATGTGAAGCAACTCTGTGTTTTATACTATGAATTCTTCTTTTCTGAATTTAATGCATATTTTAAAGCAAAATAACAAAGCCAAATACTTATTTTGCAGATATATCATCACAGTAAATTTGCAAAAGATAAGCTGAACACTTGGGTTTTTGTTGGTTTGGTTTGGTTTGGCTTGGCTTGGTTGGTTTGGCTTGGCTTGGCTTGGCTTGGCTTGGCTTGGCTTGGCTTGGCTTGGCTTGCTTGGCTTGGCTTGGCTTGGTGTGTGTGTGTGTGTGTGTGTGTGTGTGTGTGTGTGTGTGTGTGTGTGTGTGTGTGTTGGCGTGTATGCATGCATGTGCATGCGTGCGTGCATGCATGCGTGCATGTGTGTGTATGTGCATGTGTTTATTACTGCTACTGTAAATTTGCAACATTTCAGCTGAAAAATTTACAAGCCCAAATAGATTTGCAACATTTAATGTTAAGCATGATACTTCTGAAAAGCTACCATGGTGAATTCAAAACATTTAAGCTGAATACTTTTCCAAAATAACAGCCATAGAAACTTTACAAAATTCGAGCTAAATATTTTTCCCTAAAAATACTACCACAGTAAATCTGCTATGTTTAACCTCAATTTCTTCTAAAACTATAGCCACAGTAAATTTACTACCACACTAAATTTGCAACATTTAAGCATAGTAATTTTCTCAAACAAAATACTACCCCAGTAAATTTGCAACATAGCAACAATACTCAATAATTTATAATCTCCACTTCTTCACAGCAAAATTGCAAATTGCAAAATAATTCACAGCCTTTGTGGTGATACTACAGAGCCTCTGTTTTGCTGGCCAATATACAAACTCATGCCTTTACTGCTGACTTTGTTACTTACATGGAATTCTCCCAGGGCAAAGCTTGGTGTTTTTTCTGATCCGAGAACAAATCATCATAATCGTCGGTGGCCAGAAGGCAATACTCCTGCTCACTGTCCATTTTGACACTAACTCCACAAAACCAATGGAAACGACAAATGCAATAAACACAGGTTAACAAACAACCCAACTCTTTCTCCTTTACCTCCCTATGAGAGATGGCAGCCGATAATTAGTTGCTGTTCACATCAACTTTTTCATGTTAAAAATACAAATACAACAACAACAAGATAAAAAGAGCCAGCTACAAAAAAGGCCACATCACCAACTGTCGCCTCAGAAGAGAGAATGAATTTTCACCACAGAGCACAGATGTTCTCTCTGATCCCCCTGTCACATGGCAAAGAGTGCTGGTGGTAGCAAGGGCAGAGAAAAGTGGGTGGGGAAGGGAGAGGGGGGTGGGGGTGACAGTAGTGGTGGTGGTGGTGGTGGTAGTGAATGGGGGAGGGGGGGAGAGGATAACAACAGGAAAAAGCTAAAAACTAAAACAAAATATAAATTAAAGAATGAATGGTTAAGCCATATGATATGCATCAACATGATAGCAGTAAATATCTACCTTTTCTTCATTATTAGCTGAGTTATATCATACCTTACCTTTACCTTATATCATACCCAATTTTAGGAATTTATCTTAAGAATAAGATTACAAGTTGAGACAAGGATACTATTCAATAGATATTTCTCCCAGAAGTCAAAATATGCCTACCTAAATTAAGGGGGGGGGGGGGGGGGGGAAATGGTTGAATACGCAAAAATCTCACCATTGGTGAACCTCAGAGCTCTAGCCAACGAAAGAGAAAAAAATTATTAAAAAAAAATTACCCACTCTATCTAGTGACAATAGACAACTGAACAGTGCTCTTGATAAGTTGATCAGAACACACTTCAAACGACAACAACTACAACAATGGACAAAAACAAACAAAAAACCCCAAACATACACACACAAACCAAAGAAAGGAGGGGGGGGGGAGGGAGGATAAGCATACATTCCCACATATTCTGTGCTGTCTCTATACACCATGCAAGCTGTAAATCATTACCTGCTTTCTTTCAAACTGGTTCCGTGCTTCAACAGACTGCAGAAACATCTAAAGCCTTTGAAATAAATGATTTTTAAAAGTCATAAACTACTTAACTTTAAAAGGGGTATGACATATCTAATGGTAGTGGATAGCCTAGTGGGGGGCGGATAGCCTAGTGGTCAGAACATTGCGCTGGCAATTTGAAAACCCGGGTTCGAGTCCGGTCGAGGAAATTTTCTTCCTGGAGTTAACATCAGTGCTGACTCCATTCTCCCCAAAAGTCCTTCGGATGAGACTTTAAACGAGGCCCGTGTGCGAACGCACGTAGAACATCTTGCGCACACGTTAAATCCTGTTCCGCTTTTCGTAAGAGTAGGCCATCGTGTGCCGGTGGGAACAGATGACAATATTTACAAAACTGCATGCACACGGGGACCGGATGAAAAAAAGCACATGATTGCTTATTCTGTTATCCTCGATATAAAAGAAAAAAAAAAAAAGAATAAATTAAAAAAAAAGGATTCTGGATGCTTTCTTGCAGTTTTGGGATTTTATGGCTAAATTAATACAAATTTTGGGTAGGGTTTGTGTGTGTGAGTGTGAGTGTGAGTGTGAGTGTGTGTGTGTGTGTGTGTGTGAGAGAGAGAGGAGAGAGAGAGAGAGAGAGAGAGAGAGAGAGAGAGAGAGAGAGAGAGAGAGAGAGAGAGAGAAGAGAGAGAGACAGAGAGAGACAGAGAGAGACAGAGACAGAGACAGAGAGAGACAGAGAGAGGGGTGAGAGAGTTTTCATAAATATTGCAAAATTTATATCACCTACAGCAATTTGTAAGAAATATTTGTTGTTTTGGTTTTTATTTGCTGGCTTGTTTGTTTTATTCCTTAAAAAAAAAAAAACTTTGGGGGAGGGTGGTAATGCCTTTTATCAAATCTATATTTTTGGAAAGGGGGGGGGGGGGCAGGGTACTTTCCCAATGTTCACTCCTTCCCAAGGAAGCACTGCCACATGCTGTAAGTAATATTTCACTACACTATTGACAACTGCTAAGAATTCCACTCAGCATATGTTTGACCAGCTGCACCACTCAATATGCTGATCAAGTTTTAGATCTGTTTAGAACTGCTGAATGCTGACATGAATTACAGAAACTTAAGCTCCACTGCTGGTTTTTTGTTTGTTTGGGGTTTTTTGCTTGCATAATTCTGTACACATAAAAAGGAGTAAGGCACTGGCATGTCCATTCATAAGTTGACATGGGAAACTGTAAAACTCCTCACCCTCAGTTCATCATGCACTGCCAGAATTTGATTCTTCAACTTCAGGACCATTAAGATTAGAAACCTGTGACATTAAATAATTAACTACATAGCTCTATCAGTATCAAGCTTGTTTTGAACCCCTTTCACACAAGACAGTCACTATATATGCAGACAATGTATAATTTAAATGACTTGAAAACAATTTACATTTCCAACTTTATTCCAGTTACAAAAAATTGTTTTAGCCTTTTCATAGCTTTCTTGACATCCCTTTCAATGACTTACACCCCACAGCAAAGTTGGCATATATGTCTACACACTACAGAGGCTTTGTATAGGACGACACAAACAATGATGCACATTTTGGTGTTGTGTGCACCTTCTTGTGTACATGTATAAAATGAATGATTTTGACATTCAGTCAACTGTAATTATTATGGGTTTTAATTTGATGATATGATTAAATGTGTAATCTGCTCTGAGAAGATTGAATGCTTGAAACTCTCTATATGGCTCCTTTAATTTTCTTATAATACATGTGCAGTTCTGTTCTCATTTATTTGGAAGGGGCAATTTGGAATTTATAAATTTTATTTTTCACTTTTCTGAAAAGCCCCGCTGATGTAGTTTTGCATGAACTCATCTTACTGCTCTGTGTTCTTTGTAAATTTCACAGATATTGTTTATGAATATGATATGCACATGTGCTAACATCAAATAAACAGGCTTCATTTGAAAAAAAAAAATGGCTAGAAAGATGATTTCAGTGTGTATATGAATTTAAATGCTTCAGCACAAATCCAATCATATGTCTTCTGTATATAAACTTGTAGTAAGGAAGGATACTATTCAGTGCCTTCATGTGTTACAAAAGCTATCATAAAAGAAATGCAAAGTATATCTCAAACATTTTTTTTTTTGACAGGAGCATGAACAGGAGCAGTGTGGGTATGAGAAACACTGACTATAACTGGACCAATCTGAGCATAACTGTGTTACTTGGTTTAACACTAAAAGGGGGGAGGGGGATTCAGAACAGACTGTAAGTGTTGCAATAGGAGTATCATACATCTGATGAATGCATGTTTCTTAATCTTCTGTGCTGCCTTACATGCCCAGTCTGTGATCCTTTTTTCCTGCAGGAGGAACTGTGGGAATCTTCTATGACTGTCATGAACTCTTAGTCATTAGAGTACTGTAACTGTTATGTGGTTTAGCATTGGAGACAACCACCAAAGTCTCCTGACTAACTCCTTCAGTCACGCACCGGTTGCCTCCCCCTCCAAAACATTCACCAGTCACCCTGTTGGGACTTAGTTAAGAGGTATTCCTGTTACTTTTTGTTAGGTACCTTCATATAAGGAAATTTTGTTCAAACAACTGGGCTGACAAGAGCTGCCAAAAACATGGGGAAAGACACGATATGGAATCAATAGAAGTGCATGTTCCCTTATCTATACAAGAAGGATCTCATTTGTTTCTAGAATAAGCATCGTGGAGCAAGTCCAGTAATGCTAATAGAAAAACTTACTAGAACTTGATCAGCTCAACATACCATTTTCCAAGAGTTGCCTGAATAATGCTCATGAATATTACATGTCACACAACTCCTGAAACAGATTTAAGGTTTGTAGCTGCAAGAAGAGTCAATACATTAAGTTTCAGAATGAATTCAAATGCATTCATAACAAAACTTTGCAAAACTGTCAAGTGTGTATTTCCAATACTCACATCATATTTGAGTGCCCGATTGTAAAGACTTTTTCACCTGCATTTTCTGAGCAGTCTCTGGAAAATGTAGTTGAAAATTCAAAGTTAGCTTTCGACACTGCCAAATGCTTGTTGCACAGTTCACTAGAATATTTCTTGTACTTACAGTTTTGTGTTAACTTTATACTGAGTTTAAATTTCACTCATGTTAAAGAAACTTTTACAGGTTTTCCCCCCCCCCTTTTTTTTTTTTTTTTTTTTTTTTATAAATGCATACATAAATTTATAAAAACCAAAACACATGTGATCTCAATCTTCTGTCCTTGCACCCCCACATCCCCTTCTCCTCCCTACTTTAATTTCTCTAACACTTTCCTCATCTAATTTCACTAAAAAATAATGAATAGACATTATTCAAATTGAAGACAACAGCAATGACAACAACAACAGACACACAGACACAGGCAGACACACACACACACACATACTTATCACACACAATAAATTTGTTCAATCTAAAACTTTCATAGGTCTACAATTATAAGCATTATTCATGAACT
>CM060318.1:43575822-43595822 GCA_030674155.1 Stramonita haemastoma
AAAAAAATCTTGTTTTTGGAGGTATTTTTTGTCAACACCACAGAAATTAATTGCGTCTGTGATTTGCCAGTGTTGTTCACTTAAAAAAAAAAAGTGATTGGGTAGGCCTACTAGTAGGAGCGGCTGTATCTGATAATGTTTACAACTGAGAAGAGGAGCTTGGATCAAAACAGTTCCAGTGAGTGTGTTTGTACGTGAGTGAGTGAGCCTGCAAGGTTCGTAGTCGTTCTTTGCTGACAACGAGCATAGAGTCGCAAGGGAACAGATGACAATATTCACAAAACAAACTGCATACACACGGGGACTGGATGGAAAAAGCACATGGGTGCTTATTCCATTATCCCAGATATAAAAGAATAAATAAAATAATAAATCAAATAAGGCAAGGAGGGATTTCCTACCTCTTCAACCCAGGCTTGAAAGTGGAGTGTTTGGCAAGTCAATGATACCTTTTGTACATGATGGAATATGAGGAAGAAGGAAAACCAGATGAAAAGCGAAGTCTAGAGGATTAGTAGACTTGTGGAGATATGATTATCTGTCTAAATGACGAAAGCTCGTAGATTCATCTCATTCTGGAACCAGCTATTAGCTCTGTATATATTTATTACTCTTTTAAGTTTTTAATCTTTTGGATGAGACTACCGGGTTCCAAAAAGCAACATGCAGTTAATGCTGATAATGCTGATAAAAAAAAATACATAAGGGCCAAGAGAAGTGTCCCAACAAAAAACGTTATGTACGCGCGCGCGCGCGCGCGCGCGCACACACACACACACACACACACACACACACACACACACACACACACACACACACACGCACGCACGCACGCACGCACGCACGCGCGCGCGCGCGTGCACGCAAGCAAGCAGGCAGGAAAGCGCGTGTGCGCGTGCGCGCGCGCACACACACACACACACACACACACACACACACACACACACACACACACACACACACACACACACACACACACAGTGATTTCAATAAAAAGACAACACGCACAGTTTAACATCATCCACGCTTCAATTGTGTGTATAAAAAAAAAGGCAAACAAAAATTTATTGCAAAAACACATGGTACAAATTTGATGCAAATTGGATGCTATTGATTTAAAACATCAACCAGATGGTAATGGGAAATAGGTAGAACTAGGCCTATACATTGTTTTGATTCAGTGGTATGTAAAAAGGACAGGCATATGGTTGGGAAGAAAGGATCGATTTTAAAATATGAATATAACGAGCACAACGTTTTCTACTTTAAACGGTCCTAACAAAAATATGACCCCATCTATGACAATAGTCAGGCATGACATAAAAAAAACTCATCCAAACTCAACATTATACTTTCTCTGCGCACACTGCAGCTTCATCAGTATCTTGTCCATGTTTATTACAATAAAAAATTTTGGTTTCACGTTAATTTTCAGGGTGGACAGCCCACAAAGCATTTCGCTTGTACATGAGCTGCTGTATATCGTTTGCATTAAGATTTAGTATCAAACAAGTGTGGTGCAAGCTTGTCTATCACCCGTACCCTGACATAATATAGCACTGATGCACCTTTAAAAAAAAAAAATTAATAGTTTTCAATGATAGTTAGCACCTAATCTAACACGTCAGTTTTGTTTATCAAACAGATCATCCATATCTTTTGGTGTTGAATGAAAATAAAATACCACAAGAATGCTCTGGTTACAAATGACCGAAAACCTTTTTCTCACAGTAGATAAAACAAAAGCCGAATGCTGTTTTTCATGGAGAGAAAAATAGAAATGTCAAGACACGTTCACGATAGGCATTGAGAATAAAGCGATAATAAAAGAAAACACGGGCCTGTTCATGATTAATTGATTAATCATTTCTAAAGCAGAAATTGTTTCGCTTAAAAACACATACACACAACACTTTTGTTTTAAAAAAAAAAAGCGAAAAAAAGACCGAGCAAACAAATGCTCTTACTTGAACTATTTGGGTCACTATCTGTTTTGTTCTAATTGTTACAATCAGATAAAACAGATCTAAAGAGAATTGCTCAAATTACCTAACCAGCACTGCAAACCTCAACAACAAATCCCACTAAACAGTCTTAACCATGAATGGAATTCTATAGGCCTAGAACTGTAATGGTGTCTGGTAATCTCAATGTCGGAGTGACGGAGTCACAGACACACTGTAGGCTACCTATGGCGTTACACTATTGTAGGTGTTCAGCCTTGCTGTAGATGTCTCCTCCCTACCCCCTCCCAATACCAGTAGAATCGGTGTTGGGGGAGGGGGGAGAAGCTCACTACTCATCCTCACGCACACAAGAAAAACACCTAAGATTTCACTACCCTTATGCTCTAGGTCTTATGATGACCCCACTGTCACTGTCTCATCCCCCTTTATGCCAATGGATGACTTGACTTTATTTCCTCTTTAACTCCTCTAGGGTCGGGGTCTGCATGGATTTTGTCAGGTAGTGTGTCATGGATGAACTGAACCTGGCGGAGCCTTTCCATCTCCAGTTTGCAGTGAGCATGCTGGGTATACTTGTATTGGAGTCGTCCATGCCACCGGCGAAGAGATAACTGCAGTAAAGTGGTCAAAGTCAGTAAACTTACAAAAGATATTTATTTGGCCTAAATTGCTGGCTCATGTTTGCTTCTAACTTGGACAAACTCCGAGGACAAAGGCGTTATTACCATTACAGTCACTAGGTTGACAGAAGACAAGATCACTTCTAGCAGACGTATCCTATGAGTGTTTATTTAAGAACAGCCATCAATGGACTGACCAAGCAACACTGCAGGGCCTTGTCTGCTTACTGATAGATCTCACTGCAGCTGCTAATAATTCTTTCCCTCTCAGAGTTACACTGCAGCTTTGAAACATGAAAGTACAAGGCGTAACAAACTGTATGAGGGACTGAACGTCAAGAACATGGATCACCCCGACTTCATCTGTTTCAGGCCGGCAAGGGTGAGCTGCCTGATGTCCGAGAGGGAGTAGACCATGTCGAAGTCGCGCTCCAGGGTCTGCTGGATCTCTGTGCCCATCAGGGAGTCCAGCCCCAGGTCTATCAGGGGGACGTCTAGGGGGACATGGCTCTCCTCCCTATCTCCTGTACAGGTAGCAAAAAGTTCCACACTTGTTAGGGCAGTAGGCTAGAACTGTGCCATACCACTCTGAAAGAAATGGCTTTAATATATCTGAAAAAAGCCACCCCCCCAAAGAAAAACAAATAACAAAACAAAACAACAACAAACAAACAAAACCCCCAACAAAAACTTGTGTATTATTGGTAGTCTAGCAGAAAGGCATCCGTTTCAAAATGAGAGATTGCAGTTTTTTTTGTTTCATTCCCCCCCCCCCCCCCCCCCCCCGTTCCTGGGTTAGAGCTCTGAGGTTCACCAACATTGTGAGATTTTTGCGTATGCCACTGTTTTTACCCATCACTCAGGTAGCCATGTTCCGACTTCGGGAATGAATGGGAGTTTGATTCCTCTCTGAAGCTGGATCTCCCCCCTCTCCTAAACACACACATGACAATGAGTGGTGATCTAGCATTTGGATAAGGAAATAAAGTTTTAAAGTAATTTACAGAAAGTAAAAGAAGCCACAGCCAAGAGCGATCCTAGGAAAAAATATGGATGAGATTCCTTTTAAATCATCATACAAGTAGGGTCCTACGCCTGCAGGCATGAAACGAGAACGGGTGGCGCTGCACTGTGGTGAGGCGCTTTTCTCGAGAAAAAACGACAGCTTCACGATGGGAATTGTTTGCTGACAGACTGTGTAATGCAGTGCAATACAGTACAGTCATGGTGTTTACAAGAACGGCTAAATAACACACACACACACACACACACACACACACACACACACACACACACACACCACACCACACATATACACACACACACATACACCACACACACACACACACACACACACACACACACACACACACACACACACACAACACACACTACACTACACTTCCACCAAACACACACACACACACACACACACACACACACACACACACACACCACACACACACACACACTTCATTACACTACACTACACTACACTACACTACACTACACTACACTACACTACACTACACTGCACTACACTACACTACACTACACTACACTACACTACACTTCACACAAACACACACACATACACACACAAAAACAAAACAACACCTTCCACCAAACCTAAAATCCTGGCCACAGCCTCGGCGGGACACGCCATACCACTGTTCTGTGAGGTCTTTCCAGCCACAGAGGCAGGCCTAGCAGCCTTGGCGGGCACGAAGGAGCACAGGACAGGGTAGGAGGGCTCGTGGAGGAAGCGGTCCAGGGTCTCCAGCGCGGATGGGATCCTCTGGGGCCAGGCGCCTCCCAGCACTTGGCTGTTGGAGCCCTGCAGCTTGCCGCCCTCCAGGAACACCCCCACGTCCCCGATCACACCCCACTGGATGGCCAGGCCTGTGGGACGTGGAGGTGAGGGGTTGTTGAGATGGTGGTGGTGGTAAGGTTGGGTGGTGGTGGTGGTGGCGGGCTCGCGCGCGCACACACAGAGGCACGCACGCACGCACGCACACACACACACATACACACACACACACACACACACACCACACACACACACACACACACACACACACACACACACACACACGCGCGCGCGCGCGCGCGCGCGCACGCGCTAATTTTCTGCTTGCCCTGTCCACTCCCCTGCCCGTTTTGAAAGAACATTTGAAAAAAAAAAATTCTGGCATGATTTCTTTTTTTTTAATTTTTTTTATTTATTGAGCTGAATGTGTGGGCTGAGACCAGCATCAATACATCACGCAGAGTTACAAGCACAAAGTACAGGCACTCGACTCGCATCACACCCGGTAAGGGAACATAGATGTAAAACGATCTCCCAGGTAGGCTCAGCAACGTCTACTTTAATTAACCCCAGGATTCCACCAGCTTACCCGGAAAGCCATCCGCCACCCGTTTCTCGCACACGCGCTCCATGGCGGAGTTGGCATAGCCGTAGTTGGCCTGACCGGCGTTGCCCCGACCGCTGAAGAAAGAAGAGAAGGCAACGAACCAGTGGAGAGAGTCCGGGCACAGGTGTCGGGTGAGGGAGTCCAGGTGGAGAGTGCCCTGCACTTTAGCGCTGCCCACAGCCTGGAAGCTCTCCACAGTCTGGTTCTCCATCAGACCGTCCCTCAGCACCTGCAACAACAGCAACACCAACAACACCTGCAACAACAACACCAACACCTGCAACAACACCACCAACACCTGCATCAACACCACCAGCACCTGCATCAACACCACCAGCACCTGCATCAACACCACCAGCACCTGCATCAACACCACCAGCACCTGCATCAACACCACCAGCACCTACAACAACTCCAACAACACCTGCATCAACACCACCAGCACCTGCAACTTCACCACCAACACCTGCATCAGTAAAGTAACGACATCACAATGGCTGCTTATGGAAGGCTCTGACGTGAAGAAAATTCATGCGTTCCAGCTTGGTTAATACCACTGGAACACTATAACACAGTTCAAGAGGATTTTCCCCTGGTGTTAATTAACATCAGTGCTTGACTCCACTCTCCCCAAAAGTCCTTCGGATGAGACTTTAAACCAAGGCCCCGTGTGCGAATGCACGCAGAACATCTAGCGCCCACGTTAAATCCTGTTCCACTTTTCGGAAGAGGCCATTGTGTGCCGGTCGTGGGAACAAATGAGAACATTTACAAAGCTGCATACACACGGGGGACTGGATGTAAAAGAAGTACATGAGTGCTTATTCCATTATTCTCGATATAAAAGAATAAAAAAAAAAAAAACAAAAAACCCACCATCCTCTGTCCCTCACTGACCATGGCCAGATGGAAGACACCTCCCACGGGCCCCATCTTGCCGGCTTCCTCCAGCAGCTGCCGTGTCTCCTCCCAGTCCGCTGCGTTCAGCTTCAGTACCTGCACCCTGATACCGCCTGTCCTCCACTGCAGCATCTTTCTGGCTTGGTAACCTGCAGGAATATTTCTGGTTTGTTCTATCTTTACCACTATTAACACAAGACTTTAATTTTTTTTTAAAGTGAGACAATAGTGGAATGTTTGTTATTCTATTTTTCTTCTACCTTTACCACTGTTAAACATGAGACTTTAGTTTTTTAAAAGTGAGACAACATTGGAATGTTTCTGGTTATTGGTTTGTCTACCTTTACACTCTTAACCCAAGACTTTATAATTTTTTTTTAAGTGAGACAATATTGGAATGTTTCTGGTTTATTCTACCGTTACCACTCTAAACACAAGACTTAAGACACAAGACAAAAAGTCCCGTGTGCGAACGAACGCAAAACATCTTGCGCACACGGTGAAAACCCGTTCTGCTTTTCGGAAGAGTAGGCATGCTGTCCCGGTGGGAACGGATGACAGAATTTACAAAACTGCATACACACGAGGGTTCGATGTAAAAAAGCACAGGAGTGCTTATTCCATTATCCTCGAAATAAAAAAAAAAAGAATAAACGAAAAATAAAAAAAGATAGAAACATACACAGTGCTGGAGTAAAATGACAAATTAATAGTTTGGCCAGATGACGGCTGACTCAGTCATACGTGAACGAAGTGTTTATAAAGCCGGCATTTGCCTTCTCGTGTGTGTGTGTGTGTGTGTGTGTGTGTGTGTGTGTGTGTGTGTGTGTGTGTGTGTGTGTGTGTGTGTGTGTGTGTGGTGTGTGTGGTGTGTGTGCGTGTGTGTGTGTGTGTGTGTGTGTGTGTGTGTGTGGGTCTGTCCGTCCGTCCGTCCGTCCGTCCGTCCGTCCGTCCGTCTGTCCGTCTGTCTGCCGTCTGTCTGTCTGTCTGTCTGTCTGTCTGTAAGTTATATGTCTGTTCGTCTACCCGCTTACCTGCTTGATGTCTGCCTTTCCGTTCGTTTGTCAGTCTGCTTGTCTGTGTATCTGTCTGCAGGTCCGTTTGTCTGCCTGACTGCATTGCGCCTACCTACCTGTTCTGTCTGTCTGTCTGTCTGTCTGTCTGTCTGTCTCTCTTCCACACATCATCATCATTATCATCATCAGCATCAGCAGCAGCAGCAGCAGCAGCAGCAGCAAAAACCAACACAACAGCAGCAGCAACAGCAACAACAACAACAACAACAACCAGCATCAGCAGGCAGCAGCAACCACAACAACAACAGTTTTAGAAAACGTCCATAAAAAAAAACCCAGGCCAACTCGTACTAACACCCTACGCATCAATCTTCCACCAATAAAGGATAAAATGCTCCAACAAAACAAACACGAGCCCTGCCTTTAGTGATGCCACTGCGTGAGGTGAGGACGAGTTTCTTGGCCCCGCGGTCCACCAGCCACTGAGCCAGTTCCAGTCCGAATCCCCCCGTGCCCCCGGTGATGACGTAAGACTTGTGGGGGTGGCAGGCTGTGCGGCACAGGGCGGGCACTGTGATGGGCACAGGCTGCACGGCCTTCTGCTCTCCCCCTCCTCCTCCTGACGATCTGGATATAGAGGATAGGTTTGAAAAAAAAAAAAACACCAAATGATCCACTTGCTAATGTATAAAGCTATTCTGAGCAGCGCATTGATTCTATTTCAGATGATACGTCTGGGGTAAAGTTCAACTTGGCGAAGTCCATTGCTCTTCAATTGCAGTGTGAATGTTGGGTGTGCTTGCACCATCCCACACATCGATCAAGGGTTTGAAAGTGTTAGCTCGGCATGGGGATGCCAGGGGATTTTTTCAGTATATAAAGCACTCCCCTTTCCAGAAATATACGCTAGAAATTTCCCCTTTTTTGTCATCTCCAGTCGTTTCTGTCTTTTCCCTTAACCTCTCTATCACCTCTCTCTTGCTTATTTTCTGCCTTCCACGCCGATATCCTGCCTTTTTCAAGCAAATCTGGATTTTTTTCATATGAAAATTTCCGGAATGTGTCAGCTAAGGCCAGTACAGTGGGCAGACCTCTCCAGAGTTACAAGCACTGGAGACGACCAGACACTACATAGTCTACCTAATACAGCCAAAATGGCTATATGGCACAGTGCAAGCAGAATTTTGTGCAATTTCAAACTTGAGTAGTTGGTAAAAAAAAAAGAGAAAGAAACTAATATCAAGAAAAGAATATGTCTCGGCATATAGAGCCTGAACTACAGAAAATAAAGCTTTCCTATAGTTTTTCTTTAGGATAAAAAAATAATTTTAAAGTTTATTACAAGCAAGCAAAATACTTGCAGTATCACTCTCTGTTTTAAACGAGATGATAAAAACACACGCTGGAGTTGATAACCTGTAAAATTGACAATCTGAATGGAGAAACACACACACACACACACACACACACACACACACACACACACACACACACACCACACACACACACCCGCGCGCGCGCATACACACACACACACACACAACACACACACACACACACAGACACACACACACACACACACACACACACAGAGAAATAATCACAGTGATCATAATCAGCCTCTGAAAAAAAAATCAAACCAACCTAACCAACCAACCACCCACCCACCCAGCCAACCAACGTACCAACCAACCAACCAACCACCCACCCACCCACCCCTCCCTCCCTCCCCCCAACACCCACTGGCTCACCTTGACGACGACTTTGCCGGTGTGTTTTCCCTGGGCCATGTAGCGGAACGCCTGCTGCAGCTGCTGGTGTTGGAAGAGGGTGGAGTGGAGGGGCCGCACTTCCCCCCTCTCCATCCCCTGCTGCACCAGACCCGCCACCTCCCCCCACACCTCACTGCCCTCCTCAAACAGAGCGTCCAGCAGGATGCCGTGCACGCTGACGTTCTTCAGCAACAACGACATTCCTGTGTAACAACAACACAGTATTGACATTATAATTATTATAACAACACAGTATTGACATCATCATTATGCCGTGCACGCTGACGTTCTTCAGCAACAACGACATTCCTGTGTAACAACAACACAGTATTGACATCATCATTATAACAACACAGTATTGACATCATCATTATGCCGTGCACGCTGACGTTCTTCAGCAACAACGACATTCCTGTGTAACAACAACACAGTATTAATTAACATCATTATGTTAACAGCAGGATGCCGTGCACTCTGACGTTCTTCAGCAACAACGACATTCCTGTGTAACAACAACACAGTATCAACATCATCATTATGCCGTGAACGCTGACGTTCTTCAGCAACAACAACATTCCTGTGTAACAACAACACAGTATTAACATCATCATTATGCCGTGCACGCTGACGTTCTTCAGCAACAACGACATTCATGTGTAATAACAACACAGTATTGACATCATCATGATAACAACACAGTATTGACATCATCATTATGCCGTGCACGCTGACGTTCTTCAGCAGCAACGACATTCCTGTGTAACAACAACACAGTATTAACATCATCATTATGCCGTGAACACTGACGTTCTTCAGCAACAACAACATTCCTGTGTAATAACAACACAGTATTAACATCATCATTATTATGTCAATACATTATTGATATCATCATTATAACAACACAGTATTGACATCATCATTACAACAAAACAATGACATTATCATTATGTCAATACAGTACTGACATCATCATTATGCCGTGCAAACACTGACGTTCTTGAGGAATAACGCCATTCCTGTATAACAACACAGTATTAACATCATCATTATAACAACACAGTATTAACATTATCATTATGTAATACAGTATTAACATTATCATTATGTAACACAGTATTAACATCATGCACACTGACGTTCTTCAGGAACAACGACATTCCTGTATAACAACACAGTATTAACATCACAATGTCAACAACAGGATGCAACAATAAAACACCCCAAAACAGACAAAATGGAAAAGTTTTTCTGGTGACCAACAATTTTCCTCACTTTCTTTAAACCCTATAAAGTCATTACCAGTACCAAGAGATGTCTGACAATCTATCTAATAATATCAAAATATCCGAATGAATCAGCATCTGGAATAGCACACTCACTTAATAAACTTTTCCTATCATTATTTCAATATGCATATTTGATAATTATGTTCCATGAAAGACTAATGTACAGAACTATCAGGACTGTACTCACCTAACGCAGTGTTGTTGGCCAGATCAAATTTTCCGATCTCCAGGAAGCGTCCATGTTGTGCCAGCAGACGCAAGCTGGCCTGAAGTTTTTCTTCTGACAATGAGTTCAGTATCACGTCCATACCTGGCCCACAAAAGATTGGCCACATGTACATGTAAGAAAACAAGAAACTGGGCAACACAAATAAACACTTTCTACAAACAAGTGTACCAAGACTTCTATAATCGTTTACTTTCATATCAAATACAAAGAATTCTAACAACATAGTGTAAAATCTACAGTATCAATAGGTACAGGTACAGGTGTCCCATAAAATTTGTGGTCGTAGGGGAGCGAAGCATCAGACATCAGATTCTCTGGGGGCCAGCATATTGAGGGCAGCGTCTATCTCCTCCATAAGCACAGAGTCTTTAGTAAAATGAACAACATGAAATTTTGGGCCTTTTCGTAAAAAGATGGAATAAACTACTATCAAAATTTTGTTCGTTTGCATACATTTTCAGGAATATAACAAACAAGGACTATTACATGCTTATTTTGCACGCGACTTCAATCCAACACCCCCCCCCCCCCCCTACCAAAACTGATTTAGTCTTACTGTCTAAAATAATACAGGATACCACAACAAAACAAATGCTAGTTAAATACCGACATTAAAAAAAAAGCTTTAACCCTGAAAATTTCCCATTGTATACCACTCCCTTCCTCACCCTTGCCCTGGGTGACGGTGAAGAAGTGGTTCTCAAAGCTGAGGTCCCTGGAGTTTGCAAAGTGGCGGTCCTGGAGGGCGGGGAAGAGGCGCTGCAGGGCGCTCCTCTTCTCCTCAGAGCCCACGGTGGTGAAGACCTCACAGCCGGCCTGCAGAGCGATGGCGATGGCCGCCTGCCCCACCCCGCCACTGCCCGCGTGGATCAGCACGCGCTCCCCTCTGCGGATCCTGCCGCGGATGAGCAGGGCGTAGTAGGCGTGCAGTACACCACCGGCACTGTGGCCGCCTCCGCCATGCTCCACCCGTCCGGGATCCGCCACAGGAAGTTCTTGGCCACGTCCACTGTGGTGGCTAAACCCTGTGGAGCGTGCAATGAGTTCACTGATAAAGGTAAGGCAAGGTTAGGAAAGGCAAGGTTAAACAAGGTCAGGTAGGGCAAGGCAAGCCAAGGCAAGGTAAATCAAGCCAAGACAAGGCAAAGCAAGCCAAGACAAGGCAAAGCAAGCCAAGACAAGGCAACGCAAGGTAAGGCAAGGCAAGGTAAGCAAGACAAGGTAAGCAAGACAAGACAAGGTAAGCCAAGACAAGGCAAGGTAACAGCCAAGCCAAGGCAAGGCAAGGCAAGGCAAGGCAAAATTAGACAGGGTAATGCAAAGAAAAGTCTTTATTTCGGGATAGTAGATAAGCACTCGTGTCCTTTTCGCATCTAGTCGCACCCTTGTGAGGAAAAATATCACGATACCGAAACGATCCATCGAACTAGGTGAGTCCAAGCGATAGAGAAATCAAATTCAAGCTCCAGAAGGTCAGTTGTCTCTTTTAGAAGACTAAATCATTTTAGCCTTGCAACTTATCAGATTTCTGTCAAGTCTTTCATTCCCTTTTTGAATAAAGGATAAAACACAAACAAGCATAAAGCAATCAGCACGCAAAAAGAAGAAAATCATTCAGCAATTGCTTTACATCTTTCTGTTCTTTCAGGTTGCTTTTTTCGGCGCATATCTTTCATCCATCCGGTCAGGAATGAATTTAACTTTCACTTGAAGATCTCAGTTACCGTACAAAATAGATTAATCTTTAATGTACAGCTCTTTTGTATATGTTTACTTATCTATTTTTCTTAATTCTTTTTGACATCATACAATATAACAAAACACAAAATAATAGCACAATAAAATGAAACATGATGCAGCAGCCACATAGTTTTGCTGTAGAGTAAGCATTGATAAGCAACAGACCTACCTCCCCCCAAAAAAACCAACACAACACAACAAACCCCCAAAACAAACAAAAAACCAACCCCCAAATCCCACCAAAAACAAAACAAAAATCCTTCCCCACCAAAAGACCCCAACCCCAAACCAAACCAAACCAAAAAACCCAAAACAAAACAAACAAAACCCTCCCAAACAACAGCGACAACAACAAAAGCAACTGCATCCCCGACAGCTGAGAAACACAGCCACTATACCAGAACCCAGCCCTCACCTTAGGCTGACACAGCCACTATACCAGAACCCAGCCCTCACCTTAGGCTGACACAGCCACTATACCAGAACCCAGCCCTCACCTTAGGCTGACACAGCCACTATACCAGAACCCAGCCCTCACCTTAGGCTGACACAGCCACAATACTAGAACCCAGCCCTCACCTTAGGCTGACACAGCCACTATACCAGAACCCAGCCCTCACCTTAGGCTGACACAGCCACTATACTAGAACCCAGCCCTCACCTTAGGCTGACACAGCCACTATACCAGAACACAGCCCTCACCTTAGGCTGACACAGCCACTATACCAGAACCCAGCCCTCACCTTCGGCTGACACAGCCACTATACCAGAACACAGCCCTCACCTTAGGCTGACACAGCCACAATACTAGAACCCAGCCCTCCCTCACCTTAGCGGGCAGCAGCCCCATGACCCTGTGACCCGGGAGTCCCGGCCAGAGAACTCCATGCCCAGGATGCAATCCTGAGCGGCCAGGTCTCCAGGAATGGCGTCAGGAGGCAGCTTTCCTGTGGCCAGCATGACGTCACGGAAGTTCAGAGCCGCGTAGTACACCGTGCACAGCTCCATGCCGCTGCTGGGGCCGGCAGAAACTGAAGAACTTGAGGGGAGATTCCACCCAGTGAAGGCTGGACAGGTCACCCCGGGTCAGCACGTTCACGTAGGCGTGGTGGCAGGGCTTGTTCTGAGCGGCAAGGCCTGGAGAATAAAACTGTGCAATCAGTGAATTCTGCAGACAACGCGGATAGGACAGCTGAGGAGTCTCTCAATGTAAGCTGTCTGTAGATAACCGTAATTTTGAATGAGATACCTCAAGTGAGTGGTCTAAAGGTTTTGTACCTTGTTCTGCATTTTCTACTAATTTATAGCAGGTCGGGTTAGTAGTTGTCAGAGCACTTACTCTTCCCAATGTGAGGTAAAGTAGCGTTGAGCGTGGTTGCCTCGTGGATTGGTAACCATTTTAATGAATTGGCTTCCGTCAGTATAGTCCCTTAGTTCATCCAGCTGTACTGTAAGTGGGTATGTACCCTCTTTAGGGACATGTAAGGTAAAGCGGGGAGAGGAGAGGAGGAGAGAGAGAGAGAGAGAGAGAGAGAGAGAGAGAGAGAGAGAGAGAGAGAGAGAGAGAGAGAGAGAGAGAGAGAGAGAGAGAGAGAGAGAGAGAGAGAGAGAGAGAGAGAGAGAGAGAGAGAGAGAGAGGAGATGGGTGCCACCCTCAAAATACTTGCCCCCTGGAGAAGCTGAGATATCTAACTCCTCGCTCCCTAATAGATGATAAGATGCCTTTACCTTACGTCTACGTTTTGCAGCAAGAATGTGGATCATATGAATTCAGACAACAAATACAGAAGAAAAAAAAACTTTAGAAAAAGATGGACAGACAAACAGTTTCGAGAGAAGATGCCTGAAGTAAAATGTATAATAAACGTCGAGAAAAAGACTACATAGAGACCTGATAGCAGCAGGAGTTTCAGAGAAGATGTATCATTAAGTGCTAAAGACCAGTCAGTACCTGAGCTGAGAGGAATGTAGCAGAATGATCCCCACTCCCCATCTTGATACACGTTCATCACCAGATCTTTCTGAGCTAGAGACTGGAACTCTGGACTCGCCGTGTCGGTCATCCAGTCAGTTTTCCCACTGCTGTTTAGGATGCACCTGCACCATGAAAGTGAAGATAGAAAATCATCATGTGAATAAATGCAACTAGTGGTTTCATAAAACAGCAACAGATGCAACAAAGAGAAAAAAGGCAGGTCAACTATTTCAACAAAATGATTTCAATTACATGATTTAAATAAGAAATTAATTCCCCAGAAACAATTACAATCTGTTTCTAAGCCTTTAATAGTTGAGGCGATTTTTTTTTGCTTTTAAGAGCTTAACTAACAAAGATAGCACATTAATTCCAAGGACTTTCTAAAATCTATTAAAAACTGACTTTCTTCGAAACAATTTCTGGTAAATCATGTTTGAAGACCTCTTACATCACCATTATTTAGTCTGCTTTTCATTGCTATATTTGAAATAATCACTGTAACAGTTAAAAGACTTTAACGTTATCAAATAACAAAGGGGTGGATATTATAAACGGACCGTATAAAACTGTTCGACCTGTCAGTGAGAAAAGGACAAACTGTTAGAAAAAACGTTTGAAAGATGTATATATTTTATGGTAGTAAAGGTCGCTGGATCCCCAGGCCTCAGTCACATTCTGACCTGATCCACTGACCTAATCCACTGACCTAATCCACTGACCTAATCCACTGACCTAACCCACTTGACCTAACACCACTGACCTAAAACCTTCTTGACCTAATCCGCTAACCTGATCCACTGACCTAGTCCACTGACTTGATCCAATGAGCTAATCAACTGACCTGATCCTGTGGCCCCCCTGTTCATGCTGCAGACAAAGGACCATCCCCAGCAGGCCGGAGCAGGGTCGGGTGGCGGTCAGCCAGAGGCGGTCAGTGTCGGGTGCCCCCTCCCCGGCCTTCAGCGCCGCCTTCAGGTCACCACCCAGCTGTAGTCCTCGCTGTCCACTGACACCACGACAGCTCTGCTGGGCTGAGGAGCACACAGGGAAATGAAGGTTGATTTTTAGTGCATTTTTTCTTTTTTTTAAAAATTTCTTTTATATTTTGAGAGGGGAGAGGTTTGTTTGGGGCTTTTTCTGTTTGTTTTTTAATGTCTATTAAGGATTTGATTGCTGAGCCTTTGGAAACAGAAGTGTCGGCACACGAAAGCAACAACAATAAATGGTCGATTGTTACAGAACGGTTGCAACTTGTTTTTGTTTTAAAGCGAAAATGTTTTTATCTCCCTTTCCTTTTGTTGGTATTTATCCTTTAAGCTCGTTTTGCCCATATGAATTGATTTACATTAACATATGCTTCAGGCATCTTTCTTGCATACAGTTGGAAGTTGTATTTATTCTGCCACAAAAACAGTCATGCTATGTCTTGAGAAAAGATCCAAAGAAGCTGTGTACCAAAATAAATCTTGCCATATGGATACACCTACGTAAAATTGAAAAGTGTTTTATTTTTCTTGATATCGCAGCATATAAAAATGTTGAAATTACCTAATGTTGAAATTACCAAACATTCAAAGACAGATAAATACACACAAAACATACAATCACGCTCTTAACTTTGAGAACCCAAAACCATACACTATAAGATAGTCCACACACACACAACGAAAGAAGCATCAAGGCCTCCATCCACCAGACTCACCTTGAAGTGGGGCCGCAGCAGGAAGAGGGAGGCCAGACAGCCGTCCGAGGCCAGCATGACCAGCTGCAGGCCGGCTGTGGAGAAGAGCTGACACCACCCCGACACCGTCCTGTACCCCGCACCCTCCTCCGCCCCTGACCCGGCGGCGGCCTTGACCCCCTCCAAGGCCAGGGCGATGGGGAAGTGGTGGGTGACCTCCCTGACCAGCAGGAAGCCCCCCTCCCCCATCACCTGGGCGGCTTTGCTCAGCGCCTGGCCGGGGCTGGCCTCCAGGTGAAGCACGTTGTCCATCACCACCACCTGGAACTGTCCCAGCTCCGCCGCGCTGTCCCGGGCCAGGTGCCACTCTCTGCCCTTCACCTTCAGCCCCTCCCAGTCCGGGGCCTCGGGCAGCGCGGGGGAGGACGCGGCCGTGACCTTGACGGCCAGCTTGGGCTGGTCAGCCAGCTGCGGCGATGTGGCGGTAGAGGGCGCTGCCCGCCGTCTGCAGCTGACACACCGTCAGGGTCAAGGTCAGGCTGTTCTCCAGATCACGTCCAGCAGGGGGCGTAGGCACCGGGGCTCCAGCAGGGAGGTCAGCAGAAGGTCAGAGGTCAGGTCAGGGGGGTTGGGGGAGGACAGCAGTGGAGACGTTCTGTCTTCCGTCTTGGTGAGGAGATCTTGTAGTCCCTGAGGATGGTACCACAGTAGCAGATGATCAAATAACATGCTTTGGGTGCTTGTTTATGGGGTTGTTTGTTGGGGTGGGTGGGTGGGTTCGGGAGAGGAGTTTTACCCTGCACTGATATCAATATGCATCCATATACCGATATGTAACAAAAACAGTCGTGGGCCCTCTATCGGTAATGCCAAAAGTAATCAACTAAAAAGAACAAAATCCGATCTGTTATAATATACAACATTTTGGTAAAGCACTCAAAGTATAAAAAAACGGTACCGCTTATATTTAAAACATTGAAACTCTTTTCCTTTAATCTATCACAGCAGTGAGTGACTAAAAGAGTCATAATACAAGAAACTGTAGGAGTGTTGCAAAGAATTAAAATGAAAGATTTTAGTTTCGCTTAAAAAAAAACTGACTCAACACAAGCCAAAAATTATACAGATATGAATGTCAAACTTATATTACTACTGAAAACAGAAAAAAATAGACCTTCAACACAATCCAGCCCCACTCCCACTGACCTTCATGAGGGCGAACTGTTCAGGCTGAGCGCTGTACACGTCCAGTCTCTGCGCCACACCTCCCTCTCCTCCCCCTCTCCCTGCAGCAGTGACAGCACCCTCTCCCCTCCTCTCCCCCCTCCATCCACCATCCTCTTCACCACCCGCGCAGCAACAGCGGCCACGTCGTCGCGTAGCGCTGCAGTTGTGGCGACAGGGGGCCCAGGCGCTGGTAGGGGAGGAAGGAGAAGGTCTCCAGCACAGGCGGGGCCTGCAGACTGCGGTGCGGGGCCACTGTGGCGTGGAGGCCTCGCAGCACAACGGCCCCGGCTGTCGTCAGGTTCTGCCAGGGATCCACCCTCACGGGGATGGCTGAAAAAGGCAGGAGGACAGAGTTAATGGTTGGGGCTTTCGTTTTGAAGAAGTTTATCGGTACTTGTGAGAAATGTTTACCTGATTTGTAAATGTGGAAACAATAAGAAATTGTGGTGAACGGTTATGTAAGCTATCATTAACCCCCCCCCCCCCACTTCAGCTGAAAGTCGTGGTCATCTAATCCGTTCCGACGTGTGACTCCCAAGGTTCTTGTTGATATAAAATACCAAGATGAAACAGATAAATGATAAAAATAGACACAATACTCCTCTGGAATGTGCTGTTATGAAGGAAAGTATGTAAATTTCATTCATTGCACTAAATTTAAGTCTATTGAATTTTTTCTTTTGTATAATAAGCAACAACAAAACCAGAAATGAAAAAACCCTGGCGTTATGGACTAGGCAGGTGTTACTAATTTTGCTTAGGTTAAACATTTTATGATTTCAAATCTGATCAAAGACGACACAAAATTGTTAAAAACAGGCCGCTATATGTCCTTTTGGAATGTTTTTAAATTCTGTTTTAATGTGTGAATGCAAACTAACCCACGCTTAGACACTGCAAGGGTATCTTCGTTACATATGTATTCAAGGAGAGTTTTTTTCACGCACGAACTTATACTTTCACATCTTGCAGATCAAGCATTCCAGAAGCTAACCCACCTTGTTTGTCCTCAAAGTCCCGGACAAAGGTGTGGTGGGTGAGGGGGTTGATGGTCAGCTGGGTCAGACGTGTGGGCAGTCGCAGCATGTTGCCCCCGTGACCCAGCACCTGGATCTGCAGCATCAGGTCAATGAACACCACCCAGCGGCCACCCCACTCCAGCAGGCCTTCTGACCCTGAGGACAACACAGGTAACAGGTGTCATAGAGAAGGAAGGAAGGAAGGAAGAAAGGAAGGAAGGAAGGAAGGAAGGAAGGAAGGAAGGAAGGAAGGAAGGAAGGAAGGAAGGGAAGTAGGGTAATGAACACCACCCAGCGTCCACCCCACTCCAACAGGCCTTCTGACCCTGAGAACAACACAGGTAACAGGTGTTATATAGAAGGAAGGAAGGAAGGAAGGAAGGAAGGAAGGAAGGAAAGAAGGAAGGAAGGAAGGAAGGAGGGTAATGAACACCACCTACCACCTACTCCACACACACAGAATATAGTATCATGCATCATGCACGAGGAAGGAAAGAGAAAAAGAAGAAAGGAACACACGACACAAAGAAAAAATAAATTTCGAAAGGAGAAGAGAAATCAACGAACACCATCCATCATCTACTCTCTAACAGACCTTCAGCCTCTTTTAAAATACACATAGTATCTGCTGCATCATACATCAGGCAGGAATAAGAAAAAAGAGGGGGAAGAAAAGAAGTAGGATCATTCATCACCCCCCCACACACACACCATTCCAATACTCTGTCACACTCAGAACAGACTGTTTCATCAACATCATCAGGTATTATTTATAAGAAAGAAAGGATGAAAAAAAGACAGAAGGAAAGGAAAAGAGCAAAACAAGAAAGTAGGGTTATAGTTTTTATGTTCTTCTTCGTCGTCAAACACTAAGACAACAACTACTGTTGTTTGTCATCTAAACAAAAATGCATATCGCTCCCGTTAAGCGCCTGACAAGTTAAGCCCAGCAGCACAAATTATTCTTCTTTAAAACTGCAAAAATAAAAAAATCGCCCCAATCATTATGTACCAACATTTGTGTTCTCATCATTTAAAAGTAATTCGCTGCTGCAACCAAACAAAACTAGCATCCTATGCATCTACCTGTCAAGGAAGCGCTGAGGATGCCCTGGAAAGTGGGTCCATAGTCGTACCCTCTCAGCCGCAGTTCCTTGTAGATGTCAGCGCGGCTCAGCTCAAAGACCTGCTCTTCTTTTTTCCCGGCGTGGCGGAGCCAGGGACACTGGCAAGGTCGGGGTCAGAGGCCACCGAGATTTTGCCACTGGCCACCAGACCCCGCTCTCCGTGATCTCAAAGTCTCCAGTCACGTCCATCACACTGCAGTGAAAGCTGGCCGACCCTGAAACAGTGGTTATTCTGATAGAATACATAATTTTAGCATGGTGGACTAAATTGGAAATGTGGGAAAATAAGTCTGAAAAAAATCCATCATAGAAAGAAATGGTTTGTTTTTCTTCTTGTCTTTTCAACAGCGATGAAAAGAAAAGCACGTGCAACTCCAAACTGGAATTTGCCCATTTAACCACTGCCTGTTCCAATGCACATGAGAAGAAAAGCAAAAATAACAAGACAAAACTTCATGATGTTCGGCGTTGTGTCTCTTGTTAAGTAACGAGTATAAACACAGTGAATAGAAGACTTTTCCATACCGAAATTAGTTTCAAAATCCTTAAACTTTGCTGCTATTTTTACGGCATAGTCATGATACACTGCCACTGTCCAATTATGCCAAGCAAGTTATGCCATTGCTTTAAACACTTTGTGATTTTCTAAGAATTTTACATTTTCAACAATTGCAAATTTTCATTATCACCCCTAGACCAGATGTTTCTCACTAATTTACACGTAGGAGAAACGACTTTCCTTCCGCCTTAGATGATTGGAAGATTTTATTGTTCGTTTTCTTGCGCACTATTGTTTCTTTAACGCCGAGCATTTGTTTTTCACGTTGGCATGGACAACTTGTCATGGACCAATTACTGTTTGTATTATACCCGGCTCAGTTGCCTTTATAATCATTAACACCCAGGAAAGGGATAAAAGAAAATGAATCTTTAAAAAAACCCATTAAGATCCACCTGCGCACAAGTTTCCCTCGTGATAACATAATAATTGCAAATGCTTTGAAATCTCGGAATCCTG
>CM060318.1:43605822-43623322 GCA_030674155.1 Stramonita haemastoma
GGGGTGTTTCTCACCTGAAGCAGGCTCGGGGTGTTTCTCACCTGAAGCAGGCTCGGGGTGTCCCATGTTGGACTTGGTGGACCCGATCATCAGCGGCCCCTGCCGATCCTTGCAGAAGACGTCCGCGATGGTGTTGACCTCCTGGGGGTCACCGGCCTTGGTGCCGGTGCCGTGAGCTTCCACATAGGCCACCGAGGAGGGCGGGACGCCGGCCTGCCGGTACACCTCCTGAAGCAGCGCCTTCTGCACCTCTCCTGAGGGGAAGGTGATGCCTGCACACACCAGTAGTCAGTCAGTCAGTCAGCCAGGGTCAGGTGAATGTGAATACCTATGATCTTTTGCTTGTCTGGCAAAATCCTTTTATCTACAAGATAGCTTGCAATTATTGATTTTATCTACATGAAATTCCTTGTTATCTACATGAAATTCCTTGTCTATAAAATAAAAAAGTTGTGCGCGGTTCATGTAAGAAATACGTGTGTACATGTACAGCGTCCTTGCTCAACTAATTGACCCCAGCATCCTGACTGTTGCCACAACCATGCCTTCCTTCATTCTCCAGGCGCCAAACCCAGGCAGACGACAGTGACGCTGCAGAGACTGACCTTGCTCCTTGTTGCCGTCAGCGTTGGTTCCAGAGTGGACCACAGTGGCGTACACTCGCCTGGCGTCAGCAGCGTTCTGCAGGAAAAGGGTGCCCACTGTTTCACTGCGACAGTACCCGTCTCCTGCAACATCCATCACACAGGTCAGGAAGGTCAGGAGCGGAAGAGCACAGAAACGGGTTAGGGTAGCAATGTGAGAAAAGAGACGGGTTCAGGTGTATAGAAGACTAAAGGTTCAGAACCTGGGTGCTGTACGTTTTTCTGTTGCATTTGTGTTGAATGCATTGACAGTCAGTGAGATTTTCTTTGTCCCTGTGCTTCGGGCGTCTCCCTCGTCCCTAAATCAACAACCCCGCTTCGGTCGTTTCCATTTCTTTTTGGTGAGAGTTTATGCACATTAATTCACCATAACAGAACACCATTTTCACCTTCCCCTTTTCCCCTCATCTCCCATGTTTTGTTGTTATTTGTTTTGCTATGTACACGGGTTCTTCTACACTCTTTTACTACCAAAAACTAATGCATGAACCATACAGTAATGCACCACCTGTATAATAACCACAACTAGTAATGCACCACCTACATGACAACCACAACCAGTAATGCACCACCTATATGACAACCACAACCAGTAATGCAGCACCTATATAATAACCACAACCAGTAATGCAGCACCTGTATAATAACCACAACCAGTAATGCACCACCTATATAATAACTACAACTAGTAATGCACCACCTATATAGTAACCACAACCAGTAATGCACCACCTATATGATAACCACAACCAGTAATGCACCACCTATATGGTAACCACAACCAGTAATGCACCACCTATATGATAACCACAACCAGTAATGCACCACCTATATGATAACCACAACCAGTAATGCACCACCTATATGGTAACCACAACCAGTAATGCACCACCTATATAATAACCACAACCAGTAATGCACCACCTATATAATAACCACAACCAGTAATGCACCACCTATATGATAACCACAAACAGTAATGCACCACCTATATGATAACCACAACCAGTAATGCACCACCTATATGATAACCACAACCAGTAATGCACCACCTATATGATAACCACACCCAGTAATGCACCACCTATATAATAAACACACCCAGTAATGCACCACCTATATGATAACCACAAACAGTAATGCACCACCTATATGATAACCACAACCAGTAATGCACCACCTATATGATAACCACAAACAGTAATGCACCACCTATATAATAAACACAACAGTAATGCACCACCTATATGGTAAGCACACCCAGTAATGCACCACCTATATGATAACCACAACCAGTAATGCACCACCTATATGATAACCACAACTAGTATGGCACCACCTATATGATAACCACAACCAGTAATGCACCACCTATATGATAACCACAACTAGTATGGCACCACCTGTATGACAACCACAACCACCTAGACTGAAGGCTGATGATATAACCAGCCAAACCCTAGTACAGAAGAACCCAAGGGGCCGCGTTACCTGAGGCGTCAAACGATTTGCATTTTCCATCGGGAGACAGCATCCCCAGCTGCAGAAACTGCAGGGAGGTGCCGGGCTTCAGCAGCAGACCTGACCCTCCCACGATGGCGGCGTCGCAGTGACCGTTACGGATGCTGTGCAACGCCTGATCCAAGGCCAGAAGGCTGGAGGAGCAGGCTGTGTCCAGCACAAAGCTGGGACCTGGGCAGGGAGAGGAGGGCGGGATGAGCACATCAGGAAGTTTAGCTGTGCAGACATTCTGGTGTGTGTATGTGTGTGTGTGTGTGTGTGTGTGTGTGTGTGTGTGTGTGTGTGTGTGTGTGTGTGTGTGTGTGTGTGTGTGTGTCTGGTGTATGTGTGTGTGTGTGTGTGTGGTGTGTGTGTTGTGTGTGTGTATGTGTGTGTGTGTGTGTGTGTGTGTGTGTGTATTGTGTGTGTGTGTGTATGTGCGTGCGTGCGTGTGTGTATGTGTGTTGTGTGTGTTGTGTTGTGTGTATGTGTGTGTGTATTGTGTGTGTGTGTGTGTGTGTTGTGTGTGTGTTGTGTGTGTGTATGTGTGTGTGTGTGTGTTTTGTGCGTGCATGTGTGTATGTGTGTGTGCGGCGCGGTGTGTGTATGTATGTGTGTGAAGAATTTACTTTTATTACACAACTAGCCTACCTTTGAAATCAAAGAAGTAGGACAGTCTGTTGGCAAACATGGCGCGGGCACAGCCAGTCATGGTGTAGCCGATCGTCTTGCCGGTGTCCGAGGCCCACGCCTCCGCCGATTCGGAGAAACTGGCCCCGATGAAGACTCCCGTTTTGGAGCCTCGGATAGTCTGAGGGTCCACGCCTGTTTCGGTGCCAGAGTTTTTTGGGGGTAAAAAATATGTTTGATTACAATGTACATATGAGAGAGAGAGAGAGAGGGGTGCGCGTGTGCGCGTGTGCGCGTACGCGCGCGTGTATGTATGTATGTATGTATGTATGTATGTATGTATGTATGTATGTATGTATGTATGTATGTATGTATGTATGTATGTATGTATGTATGTGTGTGTGGTGTGTGTGTGCGCGCGCACGCGTGTGTGTGTGTGTGTGTGTACGTGCAATATGGATGTAAGATGAGCTTTGACTCACCACTATCTAAAATGCACTCTCTAGACTCACCAGCATCTCACTCTTCAAGACAACCCTTATCAATAACTCACTCTCAGAGAGACTCACCAATAACTCACCCTCCAGATTCTCACCAAAACCTCACTCTTCACACAGATTCACCATCAACTCACTCTTCACACAGACTCACCATTAACTCACTATCCAGATAGAATCACCAATAACTCACTCTCCATACAGACTCACAAAATAACTGTTTAGACAAACAGACAAACAGACAGACAGACAGACTGATAGATTGACTCACCAGCACTGCACTCTCCAGACAGACTCACCAAATAACTGACTGTCCAGACAGGCAGACAGACAGATAGACAGACAGAAAAACAGACAGATAGACAGACTCACCAGCACTGCACTCTCCAGACAGGCAGACAGAATGACAAACAGAGAGATAGACAAACAATCAGACAGTTAGACAGAGTAGAAAGACAGGCGGACAGACAGACAGAAGGACGGAATCACCGGAATCTCGCTCTCCACACAGACTCATACATCACTGACTGTCCAGACAGACAGACAGACAGACAGACAGACAGACAGACAGACAGACAGACAGACTGACCGGCATCCAGGATGCACTCATAGCAGGTCTCCAGCAGCTCACTCTCCAGACAGACAGACAGACAGACAGACAGACAGACAGACAGACAGAGGGACAGACTGACCGGCATCCAGGATGCACTCATAGCAGGTCTCCAGCACCTCACTCTCCAGACAGACAGACACAGACAGACAGACACAGACAGACAGACAGACAGACAGACAGACAGACAGACAGACAAACTGACCAGCATCCAGGATGCACTCATAGCAGGTCTCCAGCACCTCACTCTCCAGACAGACAGACACAGGCAGACACAGACAGACAGACAGACAGACAGACAAAACTGACCAGCATCCAGGATGCACTCATAGCAGGTCTCCAGCACCTCACTCTCCAGACAGACAGACAGACACAGACAGACAGACAGACAGACAGACAGACAAACTCACCAGCATCCAGGATGCACTCATAGCAGGTCTCAGCAGCAGCCTCAGCTGGGGGTCCAGGGCATCAGCCTGTCGGGGGTTCACCCCAAAGAAGCGGCGTCAAAGCGGCTGAGGTCCTTCAGCTTCCGTTACGCCGTGGGAGACCGTGGAGACCTGGAGAGAGAGAAAGAGAGATGAAGAGGAGAGAGATCGAGAGCTGAGAGGGGAGAGAGAGGGGGGAGGAGGGAGAGAGGAGAGAGAGAGGCGAGAGAGAGAGGAGAGGCGAGCAGACGAGCGGAGAGAGACAGGAGAAGACAGGAGAGACAGACGAGAGACGAGACAGAGAGAAGAGAGAGAGAGAGAGAGAGAGAGAGAGAGAGAGAGAGAGAGAGAGAGAGGAGAGAGAGAGAGAGAGAGAGAGAGAGAGAGAGAGAGAGAGAGACAGAGAGACAGAGAGAGAGAGAAGAGAGAGAGGGGAGGAGAGAGAGAGGGAGGAGACAGAGAGAGAGAGAGAAGAGAGAGGAGAGAGACAGAGAGAGACAGAGAGACAGAGACAGAGAGGACAGAGACAGAGAGAGAGACAGAGAGAGAAGAGACAGAGAAGAGGAGAGAGAAGAGAGAGAGAGGAGAGAGAAGAGAGAGAGAGAGAGGAGAGGAGAGAGAGAGAGGAGAAGAGAGAGAGAGAGAGAGAGAGAGAGAGGAGAGAGAGAGAGAGAGAGAGAGAGAGAGAGAGAGAGAGAGAGATTTAATCTTTTATATCGAGAGAGACAGAGAGACAGAGAGAGACAGAGAGAGAGGGGGAGAGAGGGAGGAGGGAGAGAGAGAGAGAGAGAGAGAGAGAGAGAGAGAGAGAGAGAGAGAGAGAGAGAGAGGAGAGAGAGAGAGAGAGAGAGGAGAGAGGAGAGAGAGAGAGAGAGAGAGAGAGAGAGAGAGAGAGAGAGAGAGAGAGAGAGAGAGAGAGAGAGAGAGAGACAGACAGACAGACAGACAGACAGACAGACAGAGCAGAGAGACAGAGAGAGAGAGAGAGAGAGAGAGAGAGAGAGAGAGAGAGGAGAGAGAGAGAGGAGAGAGAGAGAGAGAGAGAGAGAGAGAGAGAGGAGAGAGAGAGAGAGTGAGTGAGAGTGAGAGAGAGAGAGAGGAGTGAGACAGAGACAGAGACAGAGACAGAGACAGACAGACAGATAGACAGACAGACAGACAGACAGACAGACAGAAAGAGAACAGGGTCAAGATACTGGACATTTCATTGACCGAGGCTATAGCTGAGAAAGGGCGGGGGTGGGGGTGGGGGGTGGGGGTGGGGGTATTGTGGTGACACATGCTATAACTCAAGTAGATTAAAACGGTCGACCTCAACTTCCATGGGTCTATGAAATCTTGGGGTTGGTGTGTAGTGAATTAAGGGTGGGGATCTTTACGATCTCCAGGGTCAGCTTGGAAAGTTGCAGACCTGCCGGCACCTTAATTCAGCTGAACTTGTGAATATAGCTATGCAGAAGGCTACATTATATATTAAAGGTCCACAATTCAGCTTTCCATGGGTTACAGAAACGCGAACATACCCAGCATGCACCCTGTAGTTGGAGATTGATGGGCTCCACCAGGTTCAAACTGCGTAAGAGACATAACTTAGAAAATTCCGTACAGTGCTGGTACACTCCCCAACGATACGACCACATAGGTTATGGAAACATCTTTTACCATTTTCTTACCTTTAAATAGATGCAGACACAGGAAAAAAATCTAATGATGATGCTACATTGTGGTAACCAGTTCAACTAGGATAAAGAATCCTGAATTTCTCACATTCAAAAATGCTTTTTCTTTGGATATCAATAGTTAACCCTCCCCCTTTCCCCTAAGAAAAAAGAAAAAAAAAAGAAAAAAAGAGCAAGAGCAAAGAAAAAAACAAAAACGAAATAAACAAATATACAGACAGCACCCCATACAATACAACACAACACAACACAACACAACACAACACAACACAATACAATACAATACAATACAATACAATACAATACAATACAGTACAGTACAGTACAGTACAGTACAGTACAGTACAGTACAGTACAGTACAGTACAGTACAGTACAATACAGTACAGTACAATACAGTACAATACAGTACGATACAATACAGTACAATACAATACAGTACAATACAGCACAATACAGTACAGTACAGTGCAATACAATACAGTACAGTACAGTACAGTACAGTACAGTACAATACAGTACAGTACAGTACAGTACAGTACAGTACACTACACTACACTACACTACACTACACTACACTACACTACACTACACTACACTACACTACACTACACTACACTACACTACACTACAACACCAGACCAGCCCAAACCAGCCAACACACACACCTGGTTGCCATCGGCGATCATCCTCAGTCACCATGTCCTCCCCCTTCATCAGGTGTTGACGGAATTCCTCCAGGTTGTCCGATTCCGGCAGACGGCCGGAAATTCCGGAGATAACAACTTCAAGGTCTGTACGACACCGGCATGGATCACCTCCTTTACTGTCTGCCCGATCCCTTGCGTTGGCTTTGGAATGAGCCATGCTTGTGAGTTGTCCAGATAATCAGTTTTCCTTAAGGTCCTATTCTGAAATAAATGGTGTAGATTTTTTTTCAGCTGAAAGAATTGTGAAAAATTGTGAAGAGCTGCGAAGAATTGCGAGGACGACGACGACGACAACGACAACGACGACGACGACGACGACGACGACGACGCAGGAGAGGATGAGGAGCAGAAGAAGAAGAGAAGAAGAAGAAGAAGAAGAAGAAGAAGAAGAAGAAGAAGAAGAAGAAGAAGAAGATCAACAACAACAACAACATCAACAACAACTCCGCTAAGTTCAACAATGCAATTTTTTTTAGAGAAGTGCACAAGAAACTCATCTGGGAAGTGAAAGGAAGAGGGGACAGAGAGACCCCCCCAAAAAATCAGGGAATAAAAAAAATCGATTTCGGTCGCAGGACTCAACAAACCTATGCTAAAAGTAAAAAAAAGCAGGTTTTTTGGCCCCAACCTCCTAAATCTATAGACAAACTTTTGATCTTTGTCTTTTCAAATGCCTCTATCTTCTTGCTCTTGTTCTTGTTCTTGTTCTTGTTCTTGTTCTTGTTCTTGTTCTTGTTCTTCTTCTTCTTCTTTGCAATTCTTCTTCGCAATTCTTCTTCGCAATTCCTCTTCTTCTTTGCAATTCTTCTTTGCAATTCTTTTTTGCAATTCTTCTTCTTCTTCATTGCATTTCTTCCTCGCAATTCTTCTCCGCAATTCTTCTACTTCTTTTCTCTATCTCATTCTTCTCCTCTTTCTTTCTCTTCGTGTTTCCGTTTTCTTTTCTTCTTCTTCTTTTCTAACAACCCAAAACAGCATAAAAGAACAAACATCCGAAAACCATGGCTGACCTCAGTTGTAAACTCACGAAAATCTGTCTACAACAAAGAAGCCCGTCCTTAGCAGCAGAGCTTTTTATTCTCCTGTTCAAATGGCCACATGCATATGGCTGATTCACATACTGGCTGATCTACATTATCAACATCGGGAACAGACTTGTTAAATATGAGCCCCAGCCAGTCAGACGAACTGTGTAGTATGACTACCCATGCTAAAATGAGCATACTGTCACCGTTTTGTCCTCTTGTAAACAGCATTTCAGTTCTATCTAATTAATTATCCAGCGTAGATTTATGACAACCCAACTTCAAACTGGGGTTACCCTTTAAGTTTTACAGGTTTTGATTTTTAAAGATATCCGAAGTCGGAATGCAGCTACCTTAATGGTGAGCGAAAACGTTCTCATACGTAACATCTTACCTTTGGTGAACTTCTGAGCTCTAGCCAAGGAACGGGGAGACAATCTTTTAAAGAGACGTCAGGGGACTAGGGGTTCAGGATCCTTCGTGAATGCTTCTTCACGAAGTCTGCTAAAGAATCTGCATGGCTGATGTTGTTGGTTTGTATTTTCCTCTTCATCACAATCCACGCTAATCTTCGATTTGTAGAAGGCGAACCTTTAACAGAAGAAGAATTGCGAAGAATTGCGAAGAAGAATTGCGAAGAATTGCGAAGAAGAATTGCGAAGAACTAGAAGAATTGCAAACAATTGTGAAGAAGACGAAGAAGAATTGCGAAGAGGAAGTATTGCGAAGAATTGCGAAGAAGAGAATTGCAAAGAAAATTTGCGAAGAAGAAGAAAAATTGCGAAGAATTGCGATGAATTGCGAAGAAGAAGAATTGCGAGGAAGAAGAATTGCAAAGAAGAAGAAGAAGGAGAAGAAGAAGAAGGAGAGAAGAAGAAGAAGAAGAAGAAGAAGAAGAAGAAGAAGAAGAAGAGAAGAAGAAGAAAGAAGAAGAAGAAGAAGACAATGCAAATGAACGCAACAGAACGTAGGACAGTACATAACCATTTCACATTCCATTCATGTCTAGACAGAGGGTCAGAAAGGACCAACCATCTGTTTATAAGTAGTCAAATGATCTGTTTTAATGATGAGCTAGATGATTGGGTGTGTGTGTGATGCTATGCATGTGCTTACACAAATATTAAACTTCGGGCTAAAATGGCATATCACTTGTGGGCTGTTCTAATATTTCTTAGACTCCAAGAAAATAACACATACATACCACAAATCGCAAATGGCCATCCTCTCAAACCAATTCAGCTAGACGCGGGTTCACGTGACTTCGTTCAAAACGGTGTACAACCTTCCCGAAGACTCAGACAACATCTTTATAGGAGATATCTACCATATTTTCTGCATCATTTTCCTGTTATGAATGAACAGGAAGAGGTTGCATGTCTGGGGAATTTGGTGAATGAAACAGCAATAGCATTCTCCTTAAAGCCAGGACCCCATTATTTTGTCACAAAGGCAACTGACCACGTGAGGGTGCGTTATTATGATGTAGCATGAGTCCGTCCACAAAATAAAACCTTTACTTGGATGGTGTCCGTGCCGTGCCATTTACCTTTAGGGAAGCAGTTACAGTACCAAACCCTGGCACTGTGTTACATACTGTCCCTTCAGCTGTTCTTCTACATGAAAAAAAATTAATAGAGTATTCGCATTAACGTTTAAATAACTAGTGGGACAGTCTTGGCAAGAGAGATTCAACTCGTGACGTGGTCAAAGCACGCCAGCTTCCTATTTTTCCAACAGCCAGAAGGAGTTATGTGGCCAAGCTTTCAAAATCCAATCTTGCCACACTGACTCACAGGTTTTGTGGTACCGCTAGAAAATATGTAAAATCCTTCTGAACGATTTCAACAAGAAAACTGAATTTTCTTGTTTATGTTGTGATCAAAGTCCAGCTTTCATGGACACCTTAAATCAGTGACTTCGCAAAAGCCATTTCTTCATCTACCATTAAGTCATAACTGAAAAATTAAATGCTCACTAGCTTGGTTCAGTTCCATTGTCTTACCCTCTCTCCTTCTTCTATTTTTTTCTTACATAGTTTTGTATCACTAAACATTAAAAGGTTTCAGAAACCAAAACCAACAATGCATTTTTGAATAGAAACGATTCGAGTTGAAAGCGAGAGAATGGCATCCAGACAGATACATTTCTTTGTGATCAGAAGAATGAACGCTATCATCATGTGAAAGAGTGTAATCAATGATGGCTTCTGCAACAGATTGTGTGTAAACTATTCATGGAGCGCGCTAATGTGTATCAACACACACACACACACACACACACACACACACACACACACACACACACACACACACACACACACACACACACACACACCACACACACACATCCACTCTCTCTCTCATATACACACATACATAATGAATCAATAAATACTTCATACATGAATATGCAATGACACTGTTATCCTACCCCTTCTTCTGTCTCTGTTACATAAGGATAAATCATCCTTGCTTTTCCGCTAAGCCGACCACGAAGGCCAAAGTAGGGCTGAGTTTATCCATGGTGGGTACAAACTGAACAAATTCTTTTTTTTTTGCGCACAGAAAAGGACAGATAGACAGATAGACAAACAGACAGACAGACAACAAACAGACAGACAAACAGACGCAAACAGCTCAAAGTAGACTAACAATCAACACAATCGATGCAAATTGACATGGGTCTCTCAGCCCTAGGTGAACTGTAAACAGAGTCCCGTTCTTAACGCACGACAGAACTCATGCGCAACATCAACCTGCCGCCTTCTAGGTAGAGTAGGCCATTGGTGCAGGTAGAACGGATGACCAAAAATTTATCGCCCCCAAACAAACCCTCACAGCCCCACTGTCTCGTTTAGAATATCCATGAAGTCTGAATGCGGTATTTAACGGTGTGCAAAAATGGTATCCACCCCACACACAACCACCCACACACACACACCACCACACACACCTTCACAACACACGACTACGACACACATCCATACCAGTCAATCGACAACGGTGCACAAATGTACCATCCACACACACACACACACACACACACACACACACACACACACACACACACACACACACACACACACACACACACACACACACACCACACACACACACAACCCCAACCCCCTACCCCCCCTCCCCCTCCCCCAACTCCGACAGTAGCTAGCATGTAGTCAACCAGTTCGAACCCACGACTCAGAATACCTCTTAGATTCTAGCCGACTCTCTGACCACTAAACTACTTCTATGCTTTCTATAGAATTCTCCAAGGTCAAAGCTCGATTTCACATGCAGCTTTCTACATACAAATGATCGTTTAACGGGGTGATGAATGTGACGCGACGGATGGAGTACAATAACCACATAAACTACCAGCTGCAATAAATAGTTCAAACAGAATCGTTATTGTATACTGCTTCCAGGCACGAGCATGTATCTGTGCGTGAAAGTCGGGCTGTTCCTTTTCAAAGAGCCCACGTCGCCACAAGACCACATCCACTTTTGCTTTTCTTTTTTGGTTTGTATGCAGACTTTTCTGTCTGTAAGATTACTTTTTGTTCATGTAAGTGGATCGATGGTTTAGTGGTAATGCACCCACCTTTGTATTGTATTGTAACACCATCTTAAGTCACGGCAGATTTCTCTGGGTAAATTCGGGTTGCTCTCTCTGTGGGGAGAGCGCGTAGCCACAAGGGCAGCGCAACCAATTAATTTAATTTGTCCTTTTCTTGTCTGCAGCTCAGTTGTAGTTGTATTCCTATCAGAATGGCTTTGATCTACATAAATTTACTAGGGACAGCTTTCTTGTTGCCGTTTAAAAAAAAATTACATGCACTTAATGAGTATTGCACACAAGATCTCTGTTTAGCATCTCATCCGATCGACTAGTTCCCAGACCACCACTCGCTTTTTCCCAGTTTGACGAAAAAATCGAACTGAACGTCAAAGTCATTCGGATCAGACTAGAAACCGAGGCCCCGTGTGCGAGCACACGCAGAGCATCTTGTGCACACGTTAAAACCCCGTTCCACCTTTCGGAAGAGCAGGCCATCGTGTGCTGGTAGGAGCGGATGACAAAATTATAAAAAAACAAGCATGCATGTCGTGTTTAGACACCATCCCCGAGGGAAAAAATAATAATGGGTAGGCGCTGCACTTGTGGCGACGCGCTCTCCCCGGGAGAGCAGCCCGAATTTCACGCAGAGAAATCTGCTGTAACAGAAAGTGGTATAAATAAATAAAATAAATAAATAAATGTACGCAAGGGAGGTAATCTGTCCTATGTACGACGACAAATCTAAACATCGTCTTCTCCCTTCCAGTTACAGTTGAATGTATTAGATAGATAAAACCAAGAAAACAAGACTGTATAACTAGCAATTAAATGTTATAAACAAAAAAGATATAAACAAATTTAAAGTATAAACAAATCAAAATGATAAAATGAAGAAAACTCATCTTACACTGATGATTGAGTTTGAAACAATGGAATAGGCAAACTAGCCATGTAGGCCTACCTATTATCATTGCCAAGTTCCGAAGTCAATCAGAATTGTACATTTCAAAAAGGGAAACACAAAAAGGAAAAGATAAACAGAAAATCAAAACTGAAAGTAAAAACCAGCTGTCTTTCTTTTCGGTTTTTGTTTTGGTAGAGTATAGATTTTGTTGTAGACTTTCTTTCTCCCAGCATTAAAGGCAAATTCAAAGTGGATGCAACTGAATGATTATGACATGGCATTAACACTGAAAATAGTATTCAAGTAAGTGAGAAGTGAAAAATCATTGGTACTACTCATGCAACTGAAAAAAATCTACCAATTCAGTAGTGCGTGCACGCCATGGCTTTCCTGATTCAGAATCTTGCCCCTGGTAAACTGCTGTAAATTTTAATTAAAACGAAATCGCTTTCATATCGATTTCATCTTCCACGCATGCAGGATGAAAAAGTAGCTTTGCAGTTTTGACGACGCTTTCTCCCAAAGAGTGTCATTATCAAAGCTCCACACAGAGAAATCTGCCTGACTGTTCCGTTGCATACCCGTACAATAAAAACTATAAAATTCGCATATAAAGGACAGCATAGGCTGCTCCACGTGTAAACCGACGTCGGAGCAACTAAGCCTAAAACACCACAATCACAACACTTAGACCCTTAACATCGTAAAATACGCCATCTTGCAACCAGGACGGTTTACCCTATGGTTAAAGTGTGAATTTTATCGAGCTATTTTGAAAAAAATAAAGAACGAAAATGGCCCTGCACATCTGCTTTAAGTTCAGACACAGCTGAGCAACTTGCCACAGCTGTGGAAGTATCTCTTAGTGCTGTGGATTGGGGTCTAGAGGTAACGCACCTGCCCCTTGTAAACGTCAAGTGGGGGCTCAAAGCCCCGTTTGTACATGAACTCTCCCCCTATCCAGTGACTGTCTGGGTGCCAGTCTTTCGGATAGAGGGGATAAGCCGAGCTCCCGTGTGAAATATTGTAGTCAGTGGACGTAAAATGTCCCACGGCAACAAGAAAGTTGTCGCTGCAAAAATCTGCAGAAAAAGCCAGTCTGATAGGGAAGCATGTAATATACATGCTGACAAGAACAAGAAAAGAATGATGGGTGGCATTGCTCTTGTGTTGACAGGCTTTTCTTGAAGAAGCATGGGCCTGTATTTTAATGTAGAGAAATGTGCTGTATCTGAAAGAGGTATGCACTACTACACTACACTGCACTAGCACTAGCACTACACTACACTACACTACACTACACTAACTACACTACACTACACCACCACACACACACCACACCACACCACACACACACACCACACCACACCACACCACACCACACTACACTACAGTACACTACTCACAACAGCACACTACATCAAAACACAGTAAAACACAACACAGCATATCACAACACAATACAATACTACAACACAACACAAAACAATAACTTAACAGCAGCGCAAATATTTTTTGCTCATATGACAGGACAACAATAATTGCTGTCTGAGCATCCCGCGAAGAAGAACTTACCAGTCCTAAAAACAAGGAAAAGTGCTTAGAGACGTAAGACATGCACAGTTTGGGCAACATGTTGGTCGTTGTATTTATGTGGCCTGTCAAGGGGCAGCTGTTCAAGCTGTTTGTGGTGAGAACTATCTCATTTGTAAACGCCTTCTTGAAGGAATAGACCACAGCGGTCCGGGCAGCTGTTCAAGCTGTTTGTGGTGAGAACTATCTCATTGTAAACGCCTTCTTGAAGGGAATAGACCACAGCCTGTGGTTTCATCTTTCAGACTGCATTCTCCATAGAAAGCGAGACTTCACACCATCATGATGCGTATGTTTTTTTTATTTGTTTGTTTGTTTTTCGTTGTTTTTTGGGGTTTTTTCCCTGCTTTTTGTGCTTGTATTTGTAATATTACTCTAAGTCACGGCAGATTTAACTTTAACTGGTTTAACTGATTTAACTAGTACCTGCACTTGTCTTTCCTCACTACTTTTTCCTCAATAGCAGATTTAACTTTGTGAAATAATATTCGGAGTACTCTTCCCGGGGACAGCACGTTGCCACAAGAGCAGTGCCATCCATTATTTTTTTATTTTCCAGTTTTCCTATTAATTTGTTTTGAGTTTTTTTTTACATAATTTTTTTCAGGGACAACTCCCTAGTTGCCGTGGGTTCTTTTAAGTGCAGTTTTCAGAACAATGTAGACCCCCTTTGGTCAAAGCAGATTCTGTGTGTAAAATTCGGGCTGCTCTCACTGAAAAAAACCCAAACAAACCCAAAACGAACGTCACAAGAGCAGCACACCGCTCACACCATTATTTTAGTTATCTGTTTTTTGTAATTTCTTGTATGTGTGTCATTAAAAAAATATTGACAGTGGCAATTTTCTTCGGATTTTGTCACTGACAGCTCTCTTGTTACTGTGTATTTTTTTTAATGCGTAAATGAGTGTTTTTTTGCATCCGGACCTCGATTTATCGTCACATTCGAGACTAGCGCGCAGACCAACACTCAAGGTATAAGGGATGGTGGAAAAGTTCGTATTAAAAAAAGGATATATGTGTGTGTGTCGTCTTTTTACGTGCATGTTTTTGTGATATATGTGTTTACCTTTTCTTTTACTTTTGTTGATTTTTTTTCTTTTTATGCTTATTGTGTTTATTGATGCATTTTGTATAAAGTGGAACATGTTTGATCCATTTATGTTTTTTAAAAAACCGACTACTGTCGGCGACTTTATTATTGTATATGTTTCTATTCCTTCTTATTTTCGCTGCCTTGTTTCAGTTTCATCACTTCAATTCTTTTTTTTTTTTTCGAGATTTAATAACTGAAAACAAAACATATACAAACTTTTTAGCATACATTCCAAAAATATTCCTACTCATCATTAATTTTGCGTCTTTTATAGGGGCCAAAAGTACTGGTAGAACACAAAAAATTCAACTTTGATTGAAATGGGATGTCAGTGATGATATGGACAGTTTCTGTTCCAGCGGTGTGTTTCTCTTTTTTTCTCTCTACAAAATGTTACAGATGACAACTCCCTCGTTGCCTTGAAATTTATTGCACACGGGACTTTTCTTTATGAATACAAACCTGTCTGTTTTCTGTCATGCTGTCGTTGCTTGTCTGACCGTGCAGCAATCGATTTTCTGTCCTGCTGAAGCAGTTGTGTCTGTTAGCGATGAGGAATGGGAGCTAAAATTGTCGCCATGATGGCCTATAGAGCCGGGCTGGTCTCCTTTCGCAGGGAAGTTTTGTCACCTTATGTGTTGGATGATTTATCACATTGAGGGTGGGGGTGGGGTTCTGTGAATGAGTGAGTGAGTGAGTGATGAGTGAGTGTCTGTTTATATTTATTTGTTTATCTCTTTATCTATTACATATTTATGTATTAAAATATCTATTTATTGATAAAAAAATTTCCAGGATAATGGAATAAGCCTCATGTACGTTTTTAATCCAGTCCCCTTGTCATGTAGGTTTATAAATCTTGTCATCTGTTCCTACCGGCACATTATGACCTACTCTTTTAAATGCGGAACAGGTTTTAACGTGTGCGTTTGTTTGCGCACACGGGACCTCGGTTTATGGTCTTACCCGAAGGACTTTTTGGGGGAGTGGAGTTGGCATTGATGTTAACTCCAGGGAAAAAATCCACTTGGAGGGGATTTGAACTCGGGTCAGCAGATCAAGAGCGCCAATGTGCATGTGTGTGTGTGTGTGTGTGTGGGGGTGTGTGTGTGTGTGTGCTGTGCGTGCGTGCGTGCGTGCGTGCGTGCGTGTGGTGCTCGTGTGGCGTGTGTGTGTGTGATTTAGAATGGGTTTTATCACAGACTGAATCTTGCCAGGAACTACACTCTCTTGTTGTCATGAGTTCTTTTACCTAAGACAGATGCGTGTTGTATTGCTGCTATAAAGGGCTTCAGTCGTGGCAGATTTCTTTCCGTAAAATTCAGGTTGCTCTCCCGGGAGAGAACGTGTCACAAGAAAACTGTCCTCCGGTTGTTGTGTTTCTTTCTTATATTTTTCCGTTTGTACTTTATTTGCTTCCTTTGAATGACTGGATTCCCCCCCCCCTCCCAGATTTTTGCCAGGAACAACTCATTTGTGACCTTAGGTTCTTTGACGTGCTCTGCACTGAACCTAGATTTATCGTTTCGTTCAAAAGACTATTTCCCAGACTGACACAAAAAATGTAATGCACGTGAAAAAGTTCGAGTTTGTTTCTCCAGCAAATATGTATCCATCCTGAAATATTAATTGGTTGACTGATAGATTGACTGATTATTTGATAATCTGTTGCCAGGATTTGATTATTGTCGAATCCTATGTTTTCAGGTATGTCCACAAGATTATCACAGAGAGTTTGTTTGGTGTTTGGATTGTTCGTCTTGACAGCAGGTGAGATGTTTGTACCACTCATACTGTCGTACCTTGAGTTAAGATGTAAATAAGCACGCACACCCGCATGCACGTACGCACCCACACACGTACACAAGCACGCACGCACGCACTCACAGACGCAAACATAACTAGACACAACACAAATTAGAAATGTCCTTATTTTCTACAAAGATCATTTTTGAAATATTTTAACACACACACACATGCCACGCACGCACGCACACACGCACACACACACACATACCACACGCCACGCACGCTTCAAGTACACACGCACATCGCACGCACGCACACATTTAAGTAAATGCGTCCAGTTAGCGACACAAACCCCCCCCCCCCCCATTTAACGACACCATAGACATACCTGTACCTCTTCAGCATTCGCCTCTTCCGTGGTCAAGAAGCCTTCCTAGGGCCGCCACATAGCTTGCCCCATTCCATTCTTACATCTGTGTTGATAGCACATAATCTTTGTTGGACATGCCAGAAGTTGACCATAAGGTCTCATGCCCAAGGCCTGTAACCTTTTCTCTAGCTCTGTGTCAGGGTCCCAGACTCCTAGTTATACAGGAATACTGAGGTAACCAAGGAAAGCATCACATACAGCGAATAAACAAGTAGAACAAAATACTAAAACAGAATTAAAAAAAATGAATTTGTATGGATTGAATTGCTTGTATGATAAAAAAAACAACAACAACGAAATCTCACTTTAACTAACCGGGATATAAGTATAGAAAACAAGCAAACCAAACAAACGAAACAAAGTGGCATAGCAGCAGCAGCAGCAGCAGCAGCAGCAAATGTATAGTAAAGTCAAAATGGTTTGATAGAGGAACGCACTCAGACTG
>CM060318.1:43628322-43648322 GCA_030674155.1 Stramonita haemastoma
TGTGTGTGTGTGTGTGCGTGAGAGAGAAGAGAAGAGAGAGAGAAGAGAAGAGAGAGAGAGAGAGAGAGAGAGAGAGAGAGAGAGAGAGAGGAGAGAGAGAGAGAGAGAGAGAGAGAGAGAGAGAGATTTTTGCGGCGCGCACACACACACACACACACACACACACACACACACACACACACACACACACACACACACACACACACACACACACACACACACACACACACACACACACACACAACAAGCAAGCGCGCGCACGGAACAGGATAACAAGTGGTTAGAGTATTGCGCTTGCGTGCGACGGCCCGGATTCGAGCCCAGACACGAGCCAACACCCTTTCAAGGAGATTTTTTCTCCATTTTTCCCCCATCGGTGCCAAACCAGTAACCTACCCCAAAAAATCCTTCGGATGAGACAATAAACCCAGGTCCCGAGTGGAAACGCACGCAGAACATTTTGTGCACTATTCAGTACCTGTCCGCTTTCGAAAGAGTAGGCCATTTGGCGCTGGTGGTAACGGATGACAAAATTTGCAAAAAGCTGCATGCACGTCACCGGATGTAATTAAAGCACATAACTGGTTGTTCCGTTATCTTCGAGAATAAAACAATAAATAAATAAATAAAAAAACACACACACCACCACCACCATCCTACCACCCACACCATCACAGCCCCCTCCCCCCTCCCGCCCAAACTCCTGCACTTGCAACAAGTATAATAAACACTTGTTTTGGAACCACACGAACCAAAATCAATCAAGAAAGCCCACCACGACGAAAGAGAAAAAACCTTAAAGAAAAAATAAAACTATACGGGGGAGGAGGGGGGGGGGGTCGGGGGGGGGGGACTTTGTTTATAAAGGACGACATTTAATAGGGTTTCGTTTCTCCCATCTTCGATTAATTCCTATAGAAGACCCTTCAAGAAATTCGCAAAAGATAGAATCGATTTCAAATGCACTTTTTTATATATTGAAACTACAGGCAACGAAAGTTTTCCAATAGTATTTCTAGGGATTTTTCAAGTTTTTTTTTTATATAATTACCAGTTGATGTTTTTTTCTTGTCTTGGAGGGCTTCGCAACTTTTAAAAAAGAATCTTAATAACCTGGTTACTATTTTCATCATCATCATCGTTTATCACAGTCTTGGATATGCTATTACAATTTCCCTACCCAGTGTGATTTGGATATAAAGAAAGTGATGTAGTAGATGATAAACAAACCGATTCATATACCTAATAATAAAGGAAACTTATTTAGAGTTTGTTTCGAATCAGCTCAGCCTAGTTTTACAAAGAAGACTTTTTTTATATGTAAAATAGGAAGCCATATGCATGCTTCATCATTTGCCAAGTATGGCTGTTTTCAAATACCTTGCCATGTACGCAGCCATATTCTAGCTTCAAAGAAGTCTCACATAATGTTATGCTAAGGGCTTGCTTTTGGATGAAGAAAACTTCCATATAACATTTCAAAGCACACGAACAGTCGTATATAGACCTTGGCATGTTGATTCCGTTAATAACTGATAAATAATTTGACCCTGACCACGTTTGATGAGTTAAAACATGGACAATTTTAACTTATCCCAAGTTAAGAATATGTCTAGACTCGCTTGTATCCTTCTTACTTGGTTGGCATATGCAAAAGCAAAAGATCTAGTGATTCATGTTAGCATTGGATGAGTTACAGAAACACAATCATGATATTTTTTATAAACCAATATTTGATACTACCATCGTTGCCTTATGCGTTGGTCCGGAATCAGCTATGATAATTATTGTCTTTGGGGTGATGAGGTGTAGCATTATATGGAACATTCCCTACAAGCACAAATAAGTTATGGACCTTTTCCTAAATGGAAAAAAAACTGAACAAAGTGAAAGCTGACAAAAAACCCCACTAAAAATAAATCCGATGCACCATGGTTTCTGCTTCATGTTTTAGATACACCTCAAGGCAATTATGATGCTTTTTATTATTTTTTTATATTCTTTCAGGTCGTTCAGTATCACTACTCAACGCTGACAGCGAGGTAATCTCTTGCGCAACAATCCAAAGAAGCGGAAGTTACGTCACTGCTCGAGCCAACTTCCGACACAGAATTCTAGGCTCTGTAATTCTCAGGCAAGATAAGAGTTCAGACATGGCGTCCACAAGGTTGGTTGCAGATTTATTCTTCAAGGGTCTGAGAAAGTCCCCTCTCACTTTGGAATGGAGAATTGTTTCAAAAGATGGCTGCTCTACAATGTCACCCCCTTACAACCCGAAATATGTTGTGGTGGAGAATTGTTCCCCAGACACCCAAACAAGGTGAGAGATGGTTTCAATTTCTGAGCTCTGAATGTGTGTGTGTGTGTGTGTGTGTGTGTGTGTGTGTGTGTGTGTGTGTGTGTGTGTGTGTGTTGTGTGTGTGTTGTGTGTGTGTGTGTGTGTAGTGTTGTGTGTGTGTGTGTGTGTGTGTGTGTGTGTGTGTGTGTGTGTGTGTGTGTGATTAAAAAATCTAGCAAATTTGGAAATGATCTTAACAAGAAAAACAAATCTCGCGAATTTTCAATCTAGAGGAAAAAAATTAATCACTCACCCATAGGTCCAATCAGTACAGTATAGTACTGTTTACAATACAATACAACACAATACAATACAATATAATACAATACAATACAATACAACACAATACAGACAATATAATACGATACAACATAACACAACACATTGCAATACAATAGGGATAACATGCATAACATTTGCCTTTATAGTAGATGTCTGTACAAGGCAAACTTAGAGGAGAGGTGGGGAACTGGGGAAAGTGAAGATGGAGGGAGAAGGCAGGGAGGGGTTAGATATAGAAAGAGCATGGCAGAAAGCAGGAGGGTGGACAAAAAGAGATAGGAGGGGGTCAGTAGTAGTAGGCACCCATCAGTCTCAGAAGACTATGGAGCTGCCCTCTAGTCTTTTAGAGCCAAAGCCTGGGTAAGTAAGTATGGAGGGCAAGCTGTTACCCATGCAGCAGACCACCCTCTCCACGCGACTGGAATGATCCATTGGAAGGGCAATGACCCATACGAATAGTTCCAGTACCGTCGCAGGAGCCACCAGAACGTTGCCATGTACAGCCCCGAGCCGCCCTGGGACTCCAACTCCCGGATTGTTCCTCAGGGATGGTGTCAAAACCCGACACCTGTGTGCATGCAGGTTTATAATAATTTCGTCATCGGCTCCTAGGAGGGGGTCAGTACAGGGGAAGTAATGGCAAAGATATTGTGCACAAGATCTAAGAAGCATGAACTCACATGCCAGCAAATTATTTTTAATTGTGAGCCTTTTACTTATTGGTCTTGTCTGTCTGTGTCCATTTGTCTGTCTGTCTGTTTCTCTCTTTTGTTTTCTTTCTTTTAATTCTATCTTCTTTTCCTTCTTTCCTTCACCTCCTTTACTTCCTCCCTTCACTCCTTTTCTTCCTTCCTTCCTTCCTTTATTCCTTCCTTCTTTCCTTCCTTCCTTCTTTCCTTCCTTCCTTCCTTTCTTTCTTTCTTATTTTCCTTCCTTCCTTCCTTCCTTCCTTCCTTCCTTCCTTCCTTCCTTCCTTCCTTCCTTCCTTCCTTCATTCATTCATTCATCCATTCTTTCTTTCTTTCTTTCTTTCTTTCTTCCTTGCTTCCTTGCTTCCTTCCTTCCTTCCTTCCTTCCTTCCTTCCTTCCTTCCTTCCTTCCTTTCTTTCTTTTTTTCATTCATTCATTCATTCATTCATTCATTCATTCATTCATTCATTCTTTCTTTCTTTCTTTACCACCTTTCTTTGGTCAACCAGCTGTGCAATAGGAGACCTGACAGGAAAACTGGGAAATATCACAGTGGGACCAAAAAAAGGCAGTGAGCGCTGGACAGGGGTAGATTTGAACCTACCTCTCTCAGGCCCCAACTCAGTCCTGGACCAAACTCTCCAAATCTTTGCACCCGGCGAGGCCAAACCACGCGCATACGCCACCATCACTCCCTTTGTCCAACGCACGGCTGAAGCCATCTTTGATAACAGCGGAGTCACCGGAAGCATAACCTTGACGCAGCCTTCACCTTTTGATCCCACTGTCAGTCATGTGGCTTTGAGAAACCTCCGCTCATTGGCTGCAGCATATCACGTGCACGAATGGCCTGTGCCCCAGCGTGTGAGGTCAGACCAGTCTGTGTGCAGTGGTGCCAGTGTGTCCGGTCATTTCAATCCGTTTGGTGTGGATCCTAAACATTCACCAGCCCCTGGTAACGGCACTGAGGATCAGTACGAGGTAAAGAAGACATTGGTCCAAGCCTAGTAATGATAATAATGATAACGATGATATTAACGACAACAACAACAACAATGATAACGTTAATGATAGTGCATGGAACTTATATGGCCCTGAATCTTACAAAACAAACAAATCAAAGTACTTGCATTCAAAACATTCAAATGCATGCAACCAATGTGTAACCTCCCTCCCCCACCTTTTCATGGTTTTATTTTCCATTGGTCAGCTATAGCTCAGAGGTTTACAAGACTTTGGGTATGCAACCATTTCTCACCAACCATCAAGGTAACCACATTCCAGCTTTCGGGGATGGTGTCTGAAGATGATACCTATGTGTTTGTGTTAAAAAAAATCTTTTTCCAATCTTCTGGGCACTCTTCAGAAAGGCGGACCAGATTTTTAACTTTGCCAAGATGTTTTGCGTGCTTTCACACACGATACCTCGGTTTATAGTCTCATCCCAGTGACTTTTGGGGGAGCAGTGTCAGTACTGATGTTAACTTTCGGTAAAATTCCCTAAAAGGGCTCTGGTGGCTCGATCCTGGTCCTCAGATCACAAGGGTAAAGCTCTAACCACTAAGTTGTCACGCCTCAAAACGTTTCATGTTTTGTCTTTAGTACTGCTGTAGTACAGCTAAAACGGATATCGCAATGCACATGAATTTCTTTGGGTTGAGATAATAAAGTTTTCATGTTTGTAAATTTAAGATCTTTTGTCTCCTCCCACATTAAAAAAAAGTACGTTGTGTCAAAGAATAGTCTCCAAGATTATATTCTGAAACAATCCTTTTTTTTTTTTTTTTTTTTTTATTAAAGAGAACATATACTAGTTATCTGTAGAAATATATTGTCACGAGATTATTATTCATTGTTTTAGATGCACTTTCTTATTTCTTTTTTGCTGTTAATTGTTTCTTTTTCTTCTTTTTTTTTTTTTCTCTTCTCTTTCCCTTTTTTCTTTCTGTTTGTGCTGGCTGTCTGGCTGTCGTGTTCATTCTCTATTTCTTCTCTTGTGGTTGGTGCAAAGATAGGTTTTCATCAAAAAGATGAAGAAATCAACTATTTACTTACAAGAGCATCCTACTAATGTACTGTCACTGATAGTGCGAGACAATATTAGATCTGAGTCTCTTTGCATGTCGGGGTGTGCACAATTCCAAAGTTGTGACATAATCATGAAATTTCACAAACATAAAAAAGACAAGCTTAAGAATTTCTGCTGGCTGCAAAATGCGCTTTTAAATATATTTTAATTTATGGATTGCTGTCTTGCAACATATTCACATGGCAGCAATCTTTTCGTAGAAGAGAGTTCGCTGTGGCCAGTGGCATGGATGACATGAACATACCCAGCATGCCGCCTGGGAGTGACAGAGGGATAGGCTCCACCAGGTTCAACTACACAAGACACTGGCTCACTGCCTTAAGGGTTAGTCCTTCGGATGAGACTATAAACCGAGGCCCAGTTTGCGAACGCACGCAGAACATCTTGCACACACGTGAAATCCTGTTCCGCTTTTCATAAGAGTAGGCCATTGTGTACTGATGGGGAATGGATGACAGATTTACATGAATGCATACATACGGGGACTGGATGTAAAAAAGCATATGAGTGCTTATTCTATTATCCTCGATATAAAAGAATAATAAATAAAATACGATAAAAGTTTGAGTGTGGTGCCACTGGAATTCCTCAGTGAGAGTGGGGCAAAGTTAGTGATGATGGTGATGGTGATTATGATGGTGAGGTGATGGTGATTATGATGGTGATGGTGATTATGATGATGATAGGTGTAATGTTATTATGTTGATAATGATGATGATAGTGGTAGTGGTAGTGATGGTGATAATGATGTTGATGATAGATGATGATGATGATGATGATGATGATGATGATGATGATGGCGATGATAATGATGATGTCGGTAAAATCAAGCCAAATTTGATTGTGTTACACAGATAGGGGACCTGACAGGAAAATACGGCTATCTGAGGGGTTAGACCAGCTCAACGAAACCTTCGTCGACTACAACCTCCCATTGTTCGGCGTACATTCCGTGATGGGACGTCCATCGTGATCCACAGAACTGACCGATCTCCCTGGATCTGCTCCACCCTCCGAGACATCTCCTCTCCTGTGTCCTACGCCCTGGCCACCTTCAGGTTCCCTGTCATCGGCTTTGCGCTTTTCCAGCAGCGCCTGACAGATGGTCAGGACACGTCCCTGTACCTCCAGCTGGACTATGCTGACGGCAGCACCAACATCACCAAAGGTCATTCCTTGCGTGTGCACAAGAGCCCTGTGTCTGGTGACTGCCTCAACACTGAAGAAACCACCCGCTGTCTTTCTGCAGGGGTCGTCTTTAACCCTTTCTCTGCAGTGGTTAAAGACGACTCTGAACTCTGTAACTCGTTTGAATCCCGAGGTATGCCGACTTGGAGATTTGTCCAGCAAGCATGGAACAGTGTCTGTACGATCATTCGGGTGTCCTGCAAGGGCTTTCTTCACGGACACGGACCTGAATCTTGAAGGGGAGGAATCTGTTGTTGGCAGGTCTTTGGTTCTGTCAGGAGCAGATGGTGGTTTTGTTCATTTAGCTTGTGCCAACATAGAGAAGCTGCATCCTCGACAGGCAAAGGCCATTATTGAGACAGCCACAGAGAATCTTGGCTCTGTTACTTTCGTTCAGAACACTTGGGTTATCCAAGAACCAACTTCTATTCAAATAGATGTAGAACTTTGGAACAAACAGGTTTTTGATTATGCCATAACTGCCACACCGAAAAGCTTTAATGATTCACACTCTTGCGACAACATGGAAGACATCTACAACCCGTTCAACGTTACAGTTTCTTCAACTGGGGGCACGAAAGACAAGATGAAAGTGGGTGATTTATCAGGGAAGTTTGGCCCCCTGTCAGGTCCTAATGTCTTCAGACAGGATCTCGATCCGACCCTGGATCTGATGGGACCCCTCAGTGTGGTAGGTCGTCCACTGGTGATCCGCTCTGGGGAGGGGCCTGTGGCCTGTGGGGTCATCAGGGACAAAGGGGGCCTGAGGGAATGCTGGTGTCTGCCACGGCCACTTTTACTGGCGATGTCCTTGGTCAGATTCGTCTGGTGAGTTTGTTGTGTTGTGCTTTATTGTGTTGTGTTGTTTATTTTTGTATTGTATTTCAGTATAGTATGTTTTATGTACACTTCTCTCGTCAGTGCCGGTTTCTCTACGTGAAATTGGGGCTGCTCTGCTCAGGAAGGGCGTGATGCCGCAAGAGGAACTCTTTGCATTAAAAAAAAATTCTTGTCTGCGTATGTTTTGTTTCCCTATGAGAGTGTTGTTTCTACCACAGAACTGTTGCCAGGGACAAATGTCTTGTTGCCATGGGTTCTTTTACATGCGTTGAATGCGTGTTGCCATGGGGACTTGATTTATCATCTCATCCAAGCGACTAATACCCAGACTAACATTCAAAGTCTTGTGGAAGGGAGAACAATTGGGTACAAAGGGGGATCAAACACAATTTCTCACGAGCAAGGCTAGTGTGTGTTTTCTCCAAATGACTGAATGTTAAGTGAAAATAATTTTGTGAATAATGGTGGCTAAAAACGTGCAGTGAGATTTTGTTGGTTAACGTGATAATTATCATGTAAATAATTGACGTACAACAACAACATACCAGGTTGCAAGATTGTCCTATGTTATTATTCATTTCCGCATAACTGAATTTGAAAATGACACATCTGAAGTTTAGCAGACAAAATTGGAATTATCATGCTTGTCCGTTGCGTTCCACGATGACCCCCAAAACAGCAGAGGGGGCAGCTGCTGTTTCAGACATTGGGCAGAAACTTGATTATAGTGGATAACCGTGCCCACAGCACACCCACTCTCGGCCAAGAGGGTATACAGACAGTCAGCGTTGGAGATGTTCTCCAAAGGTCAACTAGCCCCCAGGGCTGCAGCACATAAGGACTGACATGTCAAGCCTCCTAATCGAGAGTCCTAGTCGATCACAAAAGACTAAGCTGTAAAGTGAAATTCTTGAGTGGGACAGTCACTGATCATAAAACCCTCTCATTTGCTGTTTCCCCCAGCATCAATGAGATGGATAAAGAACTGTGATAAAGCCCAGGCACTGAAGGCATAGAAAGGGAATATGCCAAAAAAAACCCCTTTAGATCAGTTATTGTTTGAATGAGCTTTAAGCAACCTTTTGCCCTATAAAGTTTTGTAGCTATGTGTTCTGTTTCTGTAATATTTCTCTTTCTTTTTTTTCCTCAGAGGCAATACATCTATCCTGATGGCACACTGAGTCACACTTCTGTTACAGTAGATGTCAGGAAAGCGGAGGACCACAGGTAGAAGGAAGCCGTATGTCTGTCTGTGCCCTGTCCTCCCTCATTCTCTGAATATTTGTCTCTTTGCCTCTGTCTTTCTTCTTTTTCTCTGTCAATGGTGAAACCTCTTTCTTCCCATCCTCCTGTCATTTTCTGTATTATATTTTGTGTTTCTTTACCTCAGTCTTTCTCTCGTTTTCTTTGCAACTGTTGGTATCTTGTTCTCTGCTTCTCTGTATCTCTGTCGTCGGCTCTTTCCCTCTCTGCCTCCATCTTTCTTTTCTTTCACTGTGTCAGTTTTGCCTTCCCTTTTCGCTATTCCCGCTTGTTTTTTCTGCCTCACTTTCGTTATTTTTCTCTTTTTGTCCCTGTCCCTCTGCCATTCAGTGTATTTCTCTTTTCTCCTCTCTATCTTTTTGTCATTTTCCCATTCTCTTCTTTCTTTAGTCCTCATGTTACTTCGTCTTGTATTTTCTTCTCTTCTCTGCTCCCTTTCATCAATGTAAACTTGCGGGCTAGCACAAATATCTGCAGACGTATGCAAGCACACACGCTTGAATCAATTCATTTCATTGATGTATACAAGAACCTGAACGCAAAAAAACCCCAACAAACCAAGCAACCCCCCCTGACAAAACAAACCATTTCACCACATATTGACATAATTTCAAAGTTTATAATTGGGTCGAATAATCAGAAGAGGATTAATACGGATTTAAGCTACACTACAGGCATTCCAGAGAGATTAGCTGTTTAAGTCACATTGTGATACCTGTAATTGTTTTGATGCTGTTTCTTGTATTGAAATTGTTGAGCATTCCCCAGCTTAACCCTGTGGGCGTCATTCAAATTATTCAGTCAGTCTGATTCCTCATGCAGAGAATCGCTGTGGGGCTGTATGACTGTGTTCACTGGAAAAGAAGTTTGCATAAAGTTTTCCAGTATCTTGCCATGTATTTCTATTCTCCGTGCAGGTTTCTTACATTTGTACAAATGCTTTGTTTTCTTTATATAAAACAACAATAATCGATATAACTGCTTAAAATTAAATCATATAACAGTTTGATGCAGTTGATCCTTGGAAAAAATGCAGAGAACAGTAACAAAGGACGGTGGCAGGATGGTTAAGAAGTTCCTGCAATATGTAAACGCGAGTTTCTGGTTTACCAGCTCGCCTTTCTACCAGTTGACGAAAAATCGAATGAATGTCAAAGTCATCGAATGAACTATAAACCGAGGTCCGTTGCAAACGCACGCAGAACATCTTGCGCACAGTTAAAATCCGTTCGCCTTCGGAAGAGCGCCATCGTGTGCCGGTAGGAGTGATGACAAATAAAAAAAAAACAACAGCATGCACACAGTGTGTGTTAGACACCATCCTGAGGGGAAAAAATAAGGGTAGGCGCGCCTTGTGGCGACGCGCTCTCCGGAGAGCAGCCGAATTTTACGCAGAGAAATTCTGCTGTGACATAAAGTGGTATAAGTTTAGACAAAACAACAAACGTGAGCTAACAAAGGATTGCAAATAACCCCACCCCTTCAAGCAATTCTCTTCAATTCTTTCAACTCTTCTTCAGAGTCATTGGGCACTGCACTGAGTTTTTCAGGCCAGTGTCTCTCGGGCAAGCTGACCTGACGGAGCTCATCCTCTCCAGGTACAGGGTGCATGCTGGGTTTGTTTATGTACCTGTAACCGATCGAAGGCTGAAATGAATACCAGATCTTTAGCGTACGCATTTGGTCTTCTGCACGCGTATACACTGGAAAAGAGTTAATTAAGGCACTGGCAAGTACTAGTCTGCGCTGTAAGTTGACCTGGACTTTTGTAAAATTCCCAATCCTTGATTCACCAAGGACTGCTGCCAAGATCCACACCTGTGATTAGACCCAGGGGATGACAGTCAAAGGCTCATATCCACTCAGCTCTAACAGCCCTTTACCCAAACAGCAACAAACAGCTCTCAGAAGTTTTCTAACCATTGGGAATGAATTTCTGACATTTCAGACAAGAGCCACCATTGGCACGTGCACGTGACGCCCAGTAGATGATGACGTCACAACCACTTCCGGCCGATGTCGGACCACTGGAGGACATTATAACCCCTATATGGTCAACCATGTACGGGTCAATCAATCTCTGTTTTCTCGTCTGTGTCTAGTTTGTATGCTTGTGTGTATAGCTTACTGAATTTACACACGAGCACAAAATATATATTATATTATGTATGTACGCCACACACGCACACGCGTGCACACACACATAGTCATACATGTACACACAGAGAGTAAATCAAAGAAAACAAAACAGCCTTATTTTCTAGCCCAATAAGACAAGTTAGAAAATAAGCAAGGACGTAGGAGAACAAACTTAGGGAAAAGAGACAAACTGTAAAGAGGGGTAGGGTGTAAAGTAAGAGCGATGTTTTTACACTGACAAAGTGATAACTAACATTGTGTGCTTGCGTACTTGAACTAACGGACTGACTGGCTGAGTAACAGACAGAAAAACATAAGACAGATGAGACAGACAGACAGACAGACAGACGACAGACAGAGACAGACAGAAGAGATTTCCGTATTAATGAAGAGACGAACAAGTAAGCTGAAGGCGGACAGATGAAATGATGACCGACAACCGACAACCGATTGACAGACAGACAGACAGACAGACAGCAACAAACACAACACACACACACACACACACACACACACACAACACACACACACACACACACAAACATACATACAGACAGTGTATACATAAAGCTTTCGAAAACACCCCCCAAACAACAGTGATAAAAAGAACACAATCACATATGAAAAGAAAATGAAAGCGACTTAAAAAACAACAAAACTTTTTTTCCAATCAACAATCTTGATACTAAAAATCTTTGACATGCATTAAAAAAAAATCACTGCACTAAAAAAACAAACCCAAACAACACAAGACACACTTGTATACAAAACTGTGCTAAAAAATAATTCCAAACAGTCGAACGGACGGATGGACAAGACTTAATGGACAACTGACAAACAGACTGACTTACTAATGGACTGACTGACTGACAGACTGATTCCAGGACAATCCCCATACTCAGTACCCCCCCACACCCCCAAGCCCTCTCCACCAACCCCCAAACCTCAACCCCCAACCCTCTCCAGCCCCCTTCCCCCCCCCCCCCCCAGCCCCCCTGCTTCGGGTTAAAGTGGATTTTGGCTGCTCTCCTCACCAGAAACACTACCAGGAGTGCCACGCAGGCAACCCGCTGCGCTGTGAGCTGGGTGACCTTTCCCACAAAGTGGGGCAGATTGACATGGGCAGTGACGTCACATTAGGGACTGACGTCAACCTGCCTCTAGTGGGGCCCTTCACGGGTGAGGGGTGAGGGAGAGAGAGAGAGAGAGAGAGAGAGAGAGTCTGGCGTTGATGGTGGTTTTTATTAGTTTGTTTTGTCTCTGTTTTGTTTGTTTGTGTGTGTTGTTTTTTGTCCTTGTTGTAGTGGTAGAGGTGGCGGTGGTGGTTTTATTTGAAGAAAAGATAAGTGATTTTATGTTTGCAACGATGCTTTTGAACCAATTTGGATGAATTCTCTCTCTCTCTCTCTCTCTCTCTCTCTCTCTCTCTCTCTCTCTCTCTCTCTCTCTCTCTCTCTCTCTCTCTCTCTCTCTCTCTCTCTCTCTCTCTCCTCTCGTCCTTCTGTTTGTCTGTGTCTGTCTCTGTCTGTGTGTTGTCTGTGTCTGTCTGTATGTCTTCTGTCTTTCCCCCGTCGAAGTGGAATTGGTCGTACTTGACTCTTTATCACTCGCCCCTCTTTAGATATATTGATATGACAACATTCTTTTAAAAGTCTGGCACTGGAAACGATATGAAAAAATAAAGATTTAAAAAAATGTGTATGTTTACTCGAAATGTTATCCCCACTTAATATCTTTCACATTTTATGACAGCTTTCGTCATGAGAGAAGTGTAGCTAAGTGAACAGAGTGTTTGGCTTCCACAATTAGGCTGTCATGATGTTCTGGGTTTGAATCTCAGCATGTGTCTTTGGAATTAAGAGTGGGCTTAAACAGGGGATTTTTTTTTTTTTTTTTTTTTTTTTTTTTACAATATCCCAGGTCAGCTTATTCTACTACCTGGAAGTGTCTCAATTCCTTTGTGTATATACGCATGCAGACGATCAATTCGGTTGGTTAAGTCTCGAAATTCGTTTCAGTGTTCGGTAGTTTACAGAAAATCAAACATACCCAGCATGCATTTCTGTACCTGGAGAGGATGGGCTCTGCCAGGTTAACCCTACCCAAGAGACCTGGCCTGAAAAATCTAGTGCTGTGCCCCATTGACCCCTCAAGGATGTGAAGGAATTAAGATGTGCTACAGCGTGTACCAATTATTTTTCACACACTGATACCTCACTGAAGAACTGTGTTGTTATTATTGTGTTGTTCTGATGTTGTTGTTGATGTTGTTGCTATTGTTGTTGTTATTGTTGTTGTTGTTGGACGTTCCTCTGTTTAGTATCCTAGGGATCATCCAGAATATGCACTCTGTCTCACTATCCCTATTAGGAATCACTGTGATACCCTAAATACTCACTGGACTAGGAGTTTGTATGCATGCATGTTTTCAAGTGCCTCGCAATAAAGGCAGCCATATTCCAACGTCAGAGTGCAGCTGTTTTCAAATACCTCACAATAAATGCAGCCATTCTCTGACGTCAATTTTTTTTTTAATGAATAGCAAGCACAAGTTGTTACGCTAAGAGCTTGCAATGATTGGAGGTAATCCCAGCATAACCATTTCAATATGTAACATTTTCATGTAGGCCTTGAATGTTTCGGTTACATCAGGAAATGTACACTATTCTAATGCTTTAACTTACTTCGATACCTGGCAAAGCTTTTGAACTGGGCCTGAACTATTTTTTTAACATGCATTTCTTTCAGTTGTGGGTCGGTCCATTGTCATCCACGGGGAGAATTCCACCTATCCCAAAATCGCTTGTGCTGACATCATTCCAGACCCCCACACCGCCATTTTTCATGATGTGAACATCACAGCGCCCCAAGTTTTCAGCAGGTGAAGAAGATTGTCTGTAAAGAGAGGTTTGAGGTAGTTTAGTTCATTGTCTCGTAATGGGAAACTAGGAATGAGTGGATTGAGTGTTTGACTGCCCATCCTTGAGGGTCCATGAAGTCGTGGGTTCAAATCTCAACAGAGGCATTTGGTGATTTCAAGATATGGATTTTATGAACTGCTGGTTCAATTTCAACTGCTGAACTAACAGTGGTTTGATGCTCTTCGGATATAAGTACATGCAAAAAAGATCAAATGATTGTGAATGATGAGGATCCCGTAATTCATGCCCAGAGTGTGAAGGGTTACGGAAACACGAGCATGCCCAGCATGTACCCTGTACCTGAAGAGGGATGGACTCCACCAGCTTCAACTTGCCCAAAAGACACTAGCTGAACACTTCAGGGCTGGGTTCTAACGACTTCTCAAGGAGTTAACTGAAGGGAGACGAAAGAAGAGAGAGAAGTGTGCACTGCGGATGGTGAAATTAAATGTTAGGGACGAGATAGCTCAGTGGTCAGAGCACTCGCTTCCCCCCAGCCAAGGTTAAGCAGCATTGAGTGTGGTTACCAATTGGATGGGCAACCGTTTGCGCGCCTTGGCTTCAGTACAGTCCTCCAGTTTACCTAGCTGTAAATGGGAGCCTGCCCTCTTTAGGGTCAGGGTAGGTTAAGCAGCGAGGAAGAGGAGATGGGCGCCACCCTCAATATGCTGGCCCCTAGAGAAGCTGAGTTCTCTGATGCCTACTTACGACCACATAGGTTATGGGGCACCTTTACCTTTACCTTTTATGTAGGCCCTACTGAGTTCTCTGATGCCTACTTACGACCACACAGGTTATGGGGCACCTTTACCTTTACCTTTTATGTAGGCCCTATTAAGTTCCCGCTACTCATGTTGATGTTACCCATCAAGTGCTTCTCTTTGCTCTTTCTTTTCCTGTTGTGTCTCTGTGTGTCTGTCTGCTGTCTGTCTGCCTGTCCGTCTTTGTCTTGGTATAAAAGTTTGAGTGAGAGTGTCTCCTATAGGCTTCAAGCGACTGCTTGGAATTTCCTGGAAGGATAGGAAAACAAACACCTATGTACGAAGTCAAGTCGCACTAATGGCTGGCCCTCAGGAACCCCTACTAGCCACTGTCAAAAAAAGGAAGCTGGCATGGTTCGGCCATGTCACACGCCACAACACCCTCCCCAAGACAGTCCTACAAGGAACGCTAGAGGGTGGCAGACGCCGAGGCAGACAAACCTAAAGCTGGATGGATAATATCAAGGAGTGGACCCACCTGGACAGTCCAACACCCTTTCGGAAGGCGGAGGACAGGGCTGGATGGCGACGGCTGGCTGAAGAATCGTCTCTCATGTCTCCTCCACGACCGTTCCGGTCATGAGAAAGAAGAAGAAGAAGTCTCCTATAGGGCAAATGCTAGATGAAAGCAATTGGTAGGTGCTTGTCTAATACTCGTAATAAAGTCTCTCTCTCTCTCTCTCTCTCTCTCTCTCTCCTCTCTCTCCTCTCTCTCTCTCTCTCTCTCTCTCTCTCTCTCTCTCTCTCTCTCTCTCTCTCTCTTCTCTGTGCGCACGTATACGCACCCACGCACGCATGTGTTTTTATCTATTCTGCTTTGTTCAATCCCAGGTTCATCATTGCCGAAGCTTTTTCAACTGTTCTCCAAACCCCACGGTACAACATACTCGTGTATGTTTTGAACAGAGGACCACAAGCCAGCTGTATCACAACACGAGTCTACTTTCTAGGTATGTTAGCTTAGTTCTTCCCTTTTAGCTCTTTTTTTCTGCTCAGTGCAACAGTATACTGAATTTGAACTAATAGACATTTTACCCGATTAAAGGTAGAGCCTTTTTTTTTTTTTTTGCTAAAGTGGAACAAAAGAAACTTTTGTGTATGTAGTTAACATGAATTTCTAACAATTGATCACAAACGTGGTGAATTTTGAAACACATCAGCCACCCTACCCCCTCTCCCCACGACGAATCAATATATACATTGGCCAACTGATCGAAATAACCAACCAGCTAAGCAAGCGACCAACCAAACAAGCAAGCAAGCAAGTAAACAGCTAACGAACGGACGAACCAACAAACCAAACAACCAACTAACCAGCCAACCAACCACAACCCCAACCAACCTACGAACTTGAGTGGCGGTCTCAGTGCTAGTCTTTGGATGAGACGATAAACTGAGGTCCCCGTGTGTATCACGCATCAAGCGCACGTAAAGGAACCCACAGCAACATGAGAGTTGTCCCTGGCAAAATTCTGCAGAAAAAACATTATTCTCATTGGAAAACAAACATTTATACAGACAGGAAGAAACTGTACCGCTGCTCTTATGGTGATGCGCGCTCTTCCTAGGAAAACAGCTTTAATTTTGCGCAAAGAAATCTGCCGTGGCAGGAAGTGATATACAGTACAGTACAGTACAGTACAGTACAGTACAGTACAGTACAGTACAGTACAGTACAGTACAGTACAGTACAGTCAGTACAGTACAGTACAGTACAGTACAGTACAGTACAGTACAGTACAGCAGTACAGTACAACACAATACAATACAATACAATACAATACAATACAATACAATCCAATACGATACAAAAACAATACAATGCAATACAACACAACACAACGCAACAAAACACAGCACATCACAGCACAACACAATACAATAATTCCTATACAGCATAATAACTGACAAAGCTATTGATGTGACTCAGATACCTGCAGTATCAAAATTTTGTTATACATTTTGTTGATAAGCTGACAGTGTGATCAATGGAATGATTCCTTCTATACCTTCCACAGGCCTTGACGGAGCCAGGTTAAAACGCAGGTTCATCAAACTGGCTAAAATCGGCCTCGAGGTGTTTGGAATATATCGCCCATGTGATAACTAATGGTAAGCGTTTCTTGTTTTGTAATGCAGGGTGTATAAGAACCTCTTGAGTTTGAGTGGGAAAATGATGCTACACGATGCGCGTGCGCACAGACACAGGCACACGGAGGCAGACACGCAGACACCAAGACACAGATCCCTCACCCCCCAAACACACACAAAAGAGTTTATACTGCTGCTGATGGTGATGGTGATAATCATGATGGTGATAAGATAATGATAACAGTAGTATTACTAATAATAGAAATATTAGTAATAATAATAATAACAACAACAACAATAATAATGATGATGATGATGATGATGATGATGATGATGATGATGATGATGATGATGATGATGATGATAACAATTAATAATAACAATAATAACAATTAATAATAATAACAATTAATAATAATAATAATAAACAACAACAATAACAACAATGATAATAATAATAATAATAACAATAATAATAATAATAATAATAATAATAATAATAATAATAATAATAATAATAATAATAAAAAAAATGATGATGGCGATGATGATGATGATGATGATTGATGATGATGGTGATGGTGATGATGATAGATGTCAGCATTGTTCTGTTGACAGGGAACAACGCCAGCTCTTCAGAAGCTAATGTCAGACCATGCAGACACACGTCATGCCATCCAGTTCTGCAAGGCCATTCCATCTTTCAGCAATCTACTACATGCCTTGACTGGTCTCTACTTCATGCGGTTTCAAATTTGCCGGTCCACGTTTTGGCTAAAGGATAGAACAGTTGTCAGATTCTCACGTTCAAATCTTCCCTCATGCCCTCTTAAGCACTCCCTCTCCCCCAAAACAAAATAAAATTGGTTACTAATCTGGATTCCGATTCAGACAGCTTTTGATAAATCCTTTTTTCAAGTATTTGCAATTTTACAAGAAGTCTAACAGTACAATTGTTACCTTTGTAGTAATAAGTACGCACAGAAATGAGAACATAATATAGCAATCGGGACATACAGGACAGAGAACAAATTAGAAACATAGATAAATGGTGACTTATATACTGGGATGCATATAGTTGGGAACATACACAATAAGGTCACATTTAAAAGTTAATGTATAACATTACAGTACACAGAGACATGGGGAATAAGAACGCTCAAAATAAAGATGCATAGAAATGAAGACACATAGAAATGGGGATACACATGAGCACAAGCACAGTTCAAAACTGTAGAATGTATGATTGTTTGGAAACATACAGAAATAGTTAAGAATAATTGTTATATAGAGTACTTGATACAGTGTACAGAGATCCAAAGAAAAACCGTTCACAAAAACCCCCAGAATAACAACTGATTGAATAAAAGCACATACAATGAGGACAAACAGAATAAACAAAAATGGGAAGTAACAAAAATCAGGACACTTCTTAGAACGAAAAAAAAAATTAGAAAATGCAGCAACGAAGACACCAAGAAAGAAGACGAACAAAATAAAGACATACCGAAATCAAGACATGCAGGATGAGGTCGCATGGAAATAGTTGACACATAGAAAAAGAACACAGAAATGGAGAGACAGAAAGGGAACATGTCGGATTGGTGACAAAAACACTCCTGGAAAAAAGAAAAGCAAGACATGACCTGGGTCACAATGTATCACACAATCTAAAAAACAACACGAATGAAAACAAACAAAAATGGGATTACTCTTAATGAAGGTAACACAAAGAAATAGAAAGACTCACAGCAAAGACTTAACAGAATGAGAAGGGAGCAAAATAAGGATCATAAAAACATGGGCCAGAACAGGGTAAATAAACGATTTTAGGAAAAATAAGAGGCAGCAGAACAGAAATAGACATTTCTTATTTTCGCTACTGGTTATCACCTTGAACAATACTTTCAGTCATTTCACATGATGGTTTTGTTTTTCACTAAACCTCGAGGTTGACCATTGGTAAGGGTTTTGTACATGTACAGTTTTCCCTACTTATAAACCACATTCTGACCGGGGAATGAAGCTTGAACACGAGTCCAGTGTGCGTGTTTTAATTTTATCTTTCATTTCTATCATTTTTAATGCAAATTTTGGTTATCAAGAAAAAAGTTTCGTCCACCCTGGTGACCTACATTGAGGATTGAACCTAAACAGGTAGATAAAACATGAGACATTTTACTCACTGGGTGAACTTTGTCTCAATCACCCCATGAATTTCAGGCAAAGGACCTATAAGACCTACTATGAATCGCAAGAACAATATGCTACACCCAATAACATGAAAATAATAAAAATGTTGACTTGAAGGTGTATAGAGCTCCATGCGCCGATTTACAATGTGATTCCAAACCAAAGTAATTATTCGGTACCATGAAAAGACTGTATTGGAACGATGCATTCAGAAACAAATGAAGCAACAAGTATAATTATCATGGCAACATTCAAAAGCAAAAGAAATTCGACAACAGAAAATGAAAACACAGAAATAGGAAACAAAAAGAAAAGAAAAGGAAAAACTAATAGAAGATCAACCCTTTCAGGTTATCGTTAGTTTTTATTCCTTTTTTTTTCCCAGCGATTTTCTTTCCTTCCATGTCATGAAAGGTCAAGACTGCTGTTAGGCTGTTAGTAAAGCAGAGGGAACATTTTTTTTTCCTGTTTACCTTTTTGTGTTTGCTTGATTCTTTGTTGGGCTCTGTCATTGTATTAGTCTGTCTTTCTGTCAGTCGTCAGTCATCCTTCAGTCAGCCAGTCAGTCCAGCCAGTCAGTCAGTCAGTCGTTCAGTCAGTCAGTCAGTCAGTCAGTCTGTCTGTCTGTCTGTCTGTCTGTCTGTCTCTTTGTTACTATTGTCATTTCATTGTTGTTTATAGTTCACCCCTCCTCCCCCAACACACACATCTGAAAGTGTGAAGACACAACACAGTTGAATTTGATTGTGACTCTCTACCAAACTACGAGAATAAACAGTACGTGTAACAGGTAATAATCGATTCTATTAGTTTAAACGTTATGATCCTCGGTAGTCTAAAGTCAAGACTGCGTGATGAGATTGCAACTTGTGTAACTGACTTCGAATCTGTGTTCACATGACATCAACACATACAACGTGGCGTGACATGTATGATAGGAACCACTCGCTCTGGGTGACATACATGGCATGACACTGTGTATTTTCAAGTACCTTTGACATGGCGTGGCGTTACATCATGCCATTAATTATAGCATCGCATAAAGAGACGTGACGTCAGTGCCGTCATCGGGAAGTCGCGTGCTTTGACACGGTAGAAAGCAATGTGACGTGACGTGATGGGACATGGCATAATGTGTTAAGACATGAGATGATGTGATTGTTGTGAATGATACAAAATATGTGATATTATGATTGTAACATGAT
>CM060318.1:43655822-43658322 GCA_030674155.1 Stramonita haemastoma
GTCCCACAAAAAAAGAGTACAGATTGTTATGGTAAGAGGTTGTCAGTATTGAAAACAATCTCAGCATAATAGTTTGATACACAAAGGCCCTTTTTTAATATCAGGCCTTAGTGATTTGCTTACATTCATTTTGACTTATTTTATCTGAGGCAGGAAGTTATGGATTAAAAAGAAACAAGAGAGGCAGAACAGTAAGAAACAAAGCAAAAGTGGAGAAAAAAAATCAGCCAACGAAGTAAATGAAAGAACAACACTCAGTTGATAGCAGGAAGTGTGAGAAAAAGAACCAGCGAAAGAAAATTGAAGCAGAAATGCTCAGAGGAAGGAAGGAAGGAAGGGTTGTGAATGGAAGAAAGCAGGTAAAGAGACAACGAAGAGAGAAAGGCTAAAAAAGAGAAAGAAAAAAAAAGGGGGGGGGGATGGAGGAAACATACGGACACACAAAGATAAACAGATTAACACACACAGACCCAGGGAGGTGGCAGTGTTCATTTTCACCCAAGGCTGTATTTATCACACCTACACCTTAAACGTCGGCAGGCAGTTAGTAAACAGACTGCGTGCTGCAAGTTCCAGACTGCTTCCTTTCCTATAGCATAGCAGAGCGCTGGGAGGGAAGATAGTTATTGCATGTAAGGAAGGAGGACGATGGATTGTTGTTGTTGTTGTTGTTGTTGGTTGTTGTTAGAGTGTTGGGCGTTCCTTAGCTTAACAGCTTTGAAGGTCACCCAGAATATGTATGTGCTCTATCTAAGTCATCACCTCTGGGAATCATTACGAAACCTTACACACATGTAATCTGTTTTACTCGTTACAATATAAAGAACATAGCAACACAGAAATTGTTCCCCAATCTATTAAACTACGAGTGGTCGTCTAGGTCCTAGTCTTTCGGATGACACTATAAACCAAGGTCCGGTGTGTTACACATATTTAGCGCACGTTAAAGAACCTACGACAATAACAGAGTTGTCCCCGGCAAAATTCTGTAGATGAAAGCCACTCTGATAAGGAAACAAATGCAATGATTAGCACACAGAAAGAAGAATAATGGGTGGCACTGTTCTTGTACCAACGTGCTCTCCCCAGGGAGAGTCGCATGAATTTCACATAGAGAAATCTGCAGCGACTTAAAGTGATGTACAATACAATACAACACAACACAATACAATACAATACAATACAATACAATACAATACAATACAATACAATACAATACAATACAATACAATACAATACAATACAATACAATACAATAAATACAATACAATACAACACAGTAAAATACACTACGATGCAATGACTGCAATACGGAAAAGGAGGGAGGAAAGGTAGGGGGGGGGGGAGGCTGCCTGAAAAATACACAACAACAACAACAACAACAACAAATAAAATCAAGAAAACTTGAAAGAAGTGTCAAATAAAGATATAAAAAACAAAAAAAAAACAAAAATGACTGAAGTAAAAAAGAAAGACACGAACAAAAAGGAAGAAATACAAATGAGGGAAGAATGAATAAAAAAAAACAAACGAAAAGAAGGCACGAACGAAAGAATGAGGAAGAAAAGAAGAAAGAAAAAGAAGGAAGGAAGGAAAGCAAGATGAAACAAGAAACAAAAAGTATTCGGTAAAGGAAAGGACAAAAGAAGGAAGAGGGAGAAACAAGAAGGATGAATAAAAGGATAGGAAAGAAGGGAGGAGGAAAAGAAGGAAGAAAAAGAAAACGAAAGAGGAAAGAATCCAAGATGAAAGGAAGGAGGGAAGGAGGAATGAAAAGAAGGTAAAAGCCAAGAAAGATAAGGAATTAGGAATCAATAGAAAAGGGTAAAAAGAGTTAAAACAAAAAGAAACGAAGTGTGAGGAAAAGATGAAAGGAAAGGAGGAGAAAACAAAGATAAGGAAGACGGAAGGAAAGAACAGAGGAAAAGCATGACGGAAAACAGGGAGAAAAAGGAAAGAAAAGAAGAGAGCTGGAAAAAAGAAAACAAAGTAAATTTTTCAGAAAATGATTTTTTTCTTTCGGTCTTTCTGTCTTTCTGTCTTTCTTTCTTTCTTTCTTTCTTTCTTTTTTCTTTTTCCTTCCTTCTTCCTTCCTTCTTCCTTCTTCCTTTCTTTCTTTCTTTCTTTCTTTCTTTCTTTTGTTCCTTTGTTCTTTGTCCCTTCGTTCTTTCTTCGTCCTTTTCTTTCTTTCTTTCGCTCGTTCTTCTTTCTTTCTTTCTTTCGTTCTTTCTTTCTTTCTTTCTTCTTTCTTTCTTTCTTTCTTTCTTTCTTTCTTTCTTTCTTTCTTTCTTCTTTCTTTCTTTCTTTCTTTTCTTTCTTTCTTTCTTTCTTTCTTTCTTTCTTTCTTTCTTTCTTTCTTCTGCATTCTGCCATTATTTTTTCTTTCTTTCCTTGTGTCTTTTATAGTAGGCACCTGCGCGGTTGTAAAGCATTTTACATTAAGGCTCTGAAGCCGCACAGAATCACAGAAGAGTACGGATAGATGAGAGCGTTAGCAGAT
>CM060318.1:43673322-43685822 GCA_030674155.1 Stramonita haemastoma
TGTTGTTGCTATTGGTGTTATTATTTTGTTGACATTTATATATTACAGGCTTACTTGTTCAAGGAAATAAGCTCTTTGTCAGAAGTTTGCAATAGACAACTTTATTTAGCAAAGGGGTATTCTACTGACCTAATTGGACTGCCGTACATAACGCGGGGGACGGGATAGCTCAGTGGTCAGAGCGCTCGCTTTCCCCCAGCAAGGTTAAGCAGCATTGAGCGTGGTCACCAATTGGATGGGTGACCGTTTGCGCGCCTTAGCTACAGTACAGTTCCCCCAGTTCACCCAGCTGTAAATGGGTACCTGCCCTCTTTAGAGTCAGGGAAGGTAAAGCAACGAGGGAGAGGAGATGGGCGCCATCCTCTATATGCTGGCCTCTGGAGAAGCTGAGGTCTCTGACGCCTCGCTCCCCTACGACCACACAGGTTATGGGGCACCTTTACCTACCTACATAACGCGTTGGATTATTGCCATCTCATCCAAAACAACCCCCCTAGACTACTATTCAAAGTTTTGTTTACTCCATTCTGTCCCCTTACAACCCCCAAACAAACCAAACCAAAAGAAAAGGCCCTACAAAAATGATTTTGTACACACTGTAACACCATACTTTATGACATGCGTATCACAGGAAAATGACCTATCAACGTTTTGATACGGTGTGAATGCTATCACACCACAATCATAGACAGAAAAAAGGAAAGAAATGTACACATAAATACAGGTGATAGAAATATTGTGTATGAAAAGAAAAGGAATAAAGGGATATTGTATTGTATTGCATTGCAAAGCATTGTGTTGCATAGTATTTTGTTGTGTTAGAGTTGTATTGGTTGCATGCACTGCCTTGCACTGTATTGTATTTATTATGGTATGGTATGGTTGTTTCGTATATGTACCACCTACAGTCACGGCCATATTTTTTTTCGTTAAATTTAAGCTCTCTACCCAGGAAAAGTGAGTTGCCACAAGAGCAGCGCCACGATTAAAAAAAAATCTTTTCCTTAGGATGCAAACTTTTACTAGCTTCTTTGTAGAAGACAGTTTCTGGTGCAACTGTTCTTTACGTTCACTTTTTCGGAGCGAAAAAAGGCTGTCCTTTCGTGGCACAGAAGAGACTAAATGAAAATGCCAACAAGAGAACAGCAATTTTACCCCAGTTTAAATTTGCTGTTCGGTATTTGCTGAATAAAAAAGCTATTTATGGATGTCTGTATATTTCAGATTCCCCTTACACTGCCTCCCCCCAAAAAAGTAATCACACCCCTCCCCGAAAAAAAATGCCCAACAAAAAAAAACCCTGACAACGAGAATAAGGATGATTTAAACACCACAAGTTGTAAATATATTTTTTAGAACATTAAAACAAGATAATTACTGGAATCCTTTCCATTCTTCCCTCTAAGAAACAAACTAGCAAAAATAAAACAGTAACATACGTACGCATGCATGAATGCGCTCGCGCGCACAACACACACACCAGACACACACACACAGACACACACACGCACACACACCGCACACCACACACACACACACACACACACACACACACACACACAGACACAACCTTTTCCTATTCGAAAACTAAGCCAGGAGATCAATAGCTGAGCGAAGGGAGGTAATGCCTATCGATCGTTCCAGGGAGGCCACCCCCGCTTGCAAGTTCCGGTCAGTCGAGACAACTCAATCCCTCTATGATTAGCTTTCCGTAAGGCCTGTAGGTCACCCAGTTAGAAAAGCGGCAATTCTCTCCCCTTAGCGTTGTCGGGGGAGAAATACTATGCAAAACACAATGGTCATACCATACAAACATGGCGCAGATTAAAAAGTGTTCAGATGTTCATGAACTGGCACAAGACTGTTTTGATACAGTGGCATGTGCAAAATGTCTGATCCCAGATGTAAGATGGTCTCAATATATCAGTCTTCTTCTTCATCATCGAATGCCCAGACAGCAGCTAGTGTCTGTCATATGAGCGAAAGTGCAAGATTGCGCAGACAATAGCAGCACTGTCAAAACGGAACACCATCTGGAAAGATAAAAATAATTATCTGACTCAACTGCAAGATCGGACTATTGCGCTCCCTTGTCATATCCATACGCCTGTATGCCTTCGAATAGTGGACCCTGACTGCTGATTTGGAGAGAAGAGTACAGGAGGTAGAGATGAGATGCTTCCGGAGACTCCTTGGCATCTACTACAAGACCACATAAGCAACGAAGACGTGCATAACAGAATCCAGCAAACTATTAGGCCCTAACAATCGTAAAGAAGCTTAAACTGAAATGGTATGGGAATGTCACAAGACCAAAAGGACTTGCAAAAACAATATCAGAACAGGGAGAGGTGTGGAGGGAACTGGTTGTAAAGTCTTCTGAGGTGCCTCCACGGTCGTCAGACTAAAGGATCTATCTTCTATCTATCTTCTATCTATCTATCTATCTATCTATCTATCTATCTATCTATCTATCTATCTATCTATCTATCTAGTTATCTATCTATTATCTAGAGAAGAGAGAGAGAGAGAGAGAGAGAGAGAGAGAGAGAGAGAGAGAGAGAGAGAGGAGAGAGAGAGAGAGAGAGAGAGAGAGAGAGAGGAGAGAGAGGAGAGAGAGAGAGAGAGAGAGATGGATAAATAGATAGATGAGCCTTGTGCTGCCGTTAAGTGCCTAACAAGTTAGACCCAGGCAGATCCGATTTTGGCGAGTATCTTTCAGTCAAAAAGCAAGGTGCTTTGCTCAATAAATCTCGACTCTGTCAAATTCTTATTGAATAAATCCTCTGTCAGCACTCGGAAAAGCATGGATAAAACGGGGGATTATGATCAGCAAACAAGATTATCATCATTCATTCATTATTCCCCCCCTCCAGTAAAGATCAGAAGAGTGTGTGGTGTGTGTGTGTGTGTGTGTGTGCACGCGCGCGCGCGCGCGCGCTGTGTGTGAGTAAGCTAAAACTGAATTGTCATTGAGCTGTCGTTAAGCTAATAACGCAGGTTGTAATTTGTCCTACTCAACAATGCAGTAGCTATGTCTGTGTAGCTCTGGTGTCTTTTGTCCTCTAGCTCTGTTTATGTAGAGATAAGGAATAGTGAAAAGGATTGTAAAATGAGGAAAATGAGGTCAGAGATAGTGATCTGGAAGGGGAAAGAACCTGTGACGGAAGAAGAAAAAGGAGAAGGAGAGAGGAGGACGAAGAGGAGGAGGAGGAAGAAGAAGAAGAAGAAGAAGAAGAAAGAAGAAAAACAACAACAACAAACAATCATTTTCTGATATTTAAAAAAAAATTAGCCATGTCATGCCGTATATAGCACTGTCAGTAATAATTTCTTTCTTTGGGAAAATACAAAATGCTCCTTTGTGATTTTTTAATAGCAGAAAATACAGTTTGGTTTTTATACGACACTATTCAGGAAATGAGAAACACAAGACAAGATTTTTAACAGTACAGAACCAGAAGGGAAAGAGCGAAAGAGCATTAATTAAAGCCATGGTTTATTCTCAGCTTTTGCTGCACACTTTCCACACTGCAGCAATTTTCTGCAGTGAAACTACTTCCTATACAGTGATCCTGTGTCAGTCTTAAGCCAGTGGCATCTGTTTTCTCTCTTTTGCTTTTCCAGAGTGTTTATTTTAAAAACACTTTTCTTTTCTTCAAAGAATCCACTTTTTCTTTCAACCAAGAAAGAGAACTTTTTAGGAGAGAGATAAGCAGACAAACAGACGGAGAGACATACATACATACATACATACCTAAAGGCAGGCAGGCAGACAGAGAGTCAGTCGGGAAGACAGACAAGGGGGGGGGGGGGGGGGGAGAAAGAGAGACATAGCGATAAAAGGGGAGTGACCCAGATATGAAACTTCTGCGGATATTTCTTCATAGCCTGCAGCAGATGCCATAAACGCTGGCCATCTGGTTTTTCTGCCTGCCTGTCTCTGTCTGTCTGTTGTCTGTTTCCCAGTCTGTCTGTCTGTTTGTCTGTCGGTCTTTCACTCCCCCCTCTCTTTCTCTCACGCACACATGCATGTGTGAGCGGGCTAGGCATGCGTACCCCCACCCCACCCCCCCCCAGCACACATGCAAATTAATACTTTCGAGTGGGTTTAGTATTTACTTTTTATTCCCTATTTTGTAAATTTTATACTACTTTCTGTCACAGCAGATTTCTCTGCGTGAAATTTGGGTGCTCTCCCCGGGAGAGCGCGTCGCCACGAGTGCATAGCACCCATTATTTTAGTCTTTTCCTGTCTGCAACTGTATTTGTGTCCCTATCTAAGTGGCGTTTTTCTACATAATTTTGCCAGGGACAACCTCCTGTTATCATGGGTTCTTTTATGTGCGCTAAATAATGATGTGTAGCACACGGGACATCGGTCATTGTCTCGTCCGACAGATAAGCACCCAGACCACCACTCATGGTCTAATGGATGGCGGAAAAGTTTTGGGCCCAACGAGATTTGAACCACCGCACACTCTGACCCGGACTTTTCGCTTTCTAGGCAGGCGCGTTACCTTTCGACCACCGATCCATTGTAGTTGAAATGGATAAAATTGACAGTGTGGTTTCAAGTTGCACATTATTTTGTTTTGAATGGATTATTCTCTAAGTCAACATTAATGGCAACTCCACTCCCCTAAACTACATTTATCATCATGTAGGCAGACCACTTTAAAAGATAAACTCTTATATAGTCTGTCACCTCCATTTAGCGCGACTACTCAAAGAGTTCATATCTCACCATTCTGGCCTGGCTTGCTTGACCTTAAGCTAGCCACACACAACACTATAGACCCTAGTGCACGTGGCCTAAGCCCTACAGAGGAAGACGCTTAAGTGTTAGGTCAACATAGCAATGATCGATCGCACTTCTAACGCTTTCACCTTTATCAGAGCCTGTACGTATACGGTGTCGCTTTACCTCTTCAAATCTGATTCTTTTCTTGTTTTTGCTGCTGCTGCTACTGTTGTATTTTTGTGTTATTATTGTTGCTGTTGGTGATGGTGGTGGTGGTGGTGTAAGTGGTGGTGGTGGTGGATGTGTTGGTGGTCTTGTTGCTACTGTTGTTATTTTTGCTGCTATTATTGTTGCTGTTGGTGATGGTGGTGGGGGTGTAAGTGGTGGTGGTGGTGGTGGTAGATGTGTTGGCGGTATTGTTGCTGTTTTTATTGTTGATGTAAAATCAGTCTCTTAGTGAACGCAAGCACACTTGCGCCAACCTCTTCACTAAGGTCCCACCTACAAGCTCACCTATAACTATCGCCTTGACCTCTCATCTGAATTATGTTTTAGAAACCCACCACCACGAGGTTCACAGCACACCCCAGGTTCCTCCTACATGTCCAGTCTGTTGACCTTTCTGTTTTCAAGCTAGCCTCACTCATTCTGGAGTGTTTCCGGAAATCTCTCCTTATGTCATATTGGTCCGAACTGAGAGGAGAGAGAGAGAGAGAGAGAGAGAGAGAGAGAGAGAGAGAGAGAGAGGAGAGAGAGAGAGAGAGAGAGAGAGAGAGAGAGTCCTAACTCTTTATATCTGATTCTAGAGGCTTATGTAGCCAGATTGTATCAATTTGGGTCCATTTTAAACGTAATTAAAAGTTTGACATCACGTACCTTTAATTGTCTACGCCTTTTATTTATTTATTTATTTATTTATTCTTTTATCTATACATGATAATGGGAATAAGCAATCATATGCTTTTTTACATCCAGTCTCCGTGTGTATGCAGTTTTGTAAATGTCAGCCTTCTGCATATAACCGTTCCATTCCTTCACCAGCAGTTGCTTAATCTTTGTCTAAAATAGAATAAAGTTGATAAATGTCTGCATACAATTTAGCCAGACAAAAATGAATTAAAAAGTGTTTGACATAAACGTTATCTGTTTGTGTAACCCAGTTAGACTTTCCCGTTTAACACCCAAATCAAAACAGCCTTTTGTAAGACCTAAGACAGCCTGTTCTCACCATATTCAGAATCTAAAGCGGTATCTAATGCTTCTTACAGCAAAATTAACAGAAAGAGGATATCTCTTTGTTTCACCCTTAAACACGATTATAAAATTGTGCGTCCTTGTAAACGAATAAGAGACTGTTTGAAAGCGAACAAAAAGGGCATTGATTCACACTGTGCTGTGGCTTTATTCAAACCCAGATTTCAGCGCCATAATTAGAACAAAATGGGCTGCTGTATTTGTTCATCAAAAGTCTTATAAGCATGTCAAAGAAATCATTATTCAGTAAGTGTACTGTTGCTGTTGTTCTTTTGTTTTTTTCAAACAAACAAGTTTTGTTTTCCTGAGAAGAGAGAGAGAGAGAGAGGAGAGAGAGACAGAGACAGAAGACAGAACAGACAGAAGAGACAGGACAGACAAGACAGACAGACGACGAAGGCAAGCTCCCTACCCATACATAGCCTGCTATAGGGAAAGTTTCTTGTAACTGTCCCTTGAATGGATGTAGCATGTGTGGGTAATGAGCCTATGACTCATAAATATTTGTGTCATACTGTAGTGACTGTTTAACTCTAACTTTTATTCACACAGTGTTTTGGGGAACCACAACCCGAAAAAGGGCCCGTACGATAACAGTGGTGATATAGTGCCTGTCTGTCTGTATCTCAGTTGGTCTTTTCAGTCTGTCTGTGCCTGCCTGTATTTTTCTCCACTTGTGTGAGTGTTTCAACCACCCTGCATGTGTTGTGTGTGTCGTGGTACGTTGTGTTGCTGTGGTGTTGTGTTGTGTGGTGTGTTGTGTGTGTGTTGTCAATGTTGTACTTAATGTATTGAAGTAAGTGTGGTGTGTGTGTGTGTGTGTGTGTGTGTGTGTGTGTGTGTGTGTGTGTGTGTGTGTGAGTTTGCGTGCCGCGTAGCGTTGTGGTGTGTGCGAGTGTTACTTGTGTTAAAATGCCTTTCCACACTTTCCAAGAACATAAAAAACCTAAAATGATCACGTTTACAAGGATCCTATTACACTGGAGCAGCAAAGTGCCACCCTGAAGGATGGGGCTAACAGTAACTGGATAAGAAAAGAAACCTGGCCACAGGAGGTGTGTAATACCTCCACATCAGCCATCCTTAAAATAGCTCCCTGATCCCAAAATACACCGCCTGACGTCAGTAGATGTGTGGTTTCTAGCCAACTGTCATTCCGAAAATAGTTCGGACTTGTTCATTGATTTCAGACAGTCTTCTTGTGGACACCAACACTGGAGAGGGAAAGATTTGACAAGGAAGTGAAACAAGAAGAAATGAGAGTTTAAGATTATCAAAACCTTAACGATATTTCTATGAAGATATAGTTTTTTTCTCTGAGTGATAGATACCTCTTTTCTGCTTGTGGTTTCAGTGTGTGTAAGACTAGTAAGAGGCATACCTATGACGACTTTACCACAGGGGTACATAACACTCATTTTCATTCATTTTTCTTTTGTTTTGAGGATAATAGATTAAGCACTCATGTGCTTTTTGGTATCCAGTCCCTGTGTGCATGCAGTTTGTGAATTTTGTCATTTATTCCCCAAAACAGCAATTGGCCTAGTTTTTTTTTTGAAAAGTTTATACTTTTTTTAAAACCATGTTCACACATGGGGTCCAGGGCTTATGGTCTCATCAAAGGACTGCTACAACTGAGTGTGAATGATTCCATCATAACTGCAGACTGCTTCTCTTGGGGAGAGTGATGACTGTGGATTGAAGCAAAAGGTTCTGGCCATTGCTGTGTCTGCCAGCCTTTGCTGCTGACAATTGCTGAGATGCTGATGATTGCTGCTTGCATGTCCTAGAGCTCTGTGACAGCTTTGCTGGTGTGTTGGCAGTTCGGTCTCTTTTGGGGAAATTTCACTACTGATCAACTGAAATTTCAACTTTATCAGAGGCATAAGGGCAGTAAGGTTAAAAAAAAGTTTGGTTTAATGTAGCCTCATTCCCATCTAGGAGATGACGTCTAAACAAATCACAAGTGTGGATGTGTTTTTGTTGTTGTTGTAAATGTCGTCATCTTTTCCCACCAGCACAAATAACATTCTGTTTTGAAAGACGGAAGGTGTTTAAACATATGTGCAAAATGTTCTGCATGCGTTTGCATATAGGACCTGGGTTTCTAGTCTCATCTGAGGGACTTACAAGGGAATGGAGTTGGCACTGATGTTAACTCAGTGGAAAATGGAACTCGAACCCACCACTGCATGCGACTCAAAAACTGAGGCCACATCACGAGTTTAACACTTTAACCTCCAGGCTATCCCCACCCCTTCCACCCCTAACACTATCATCAATGTCTCATCTATGCCTCTTTTTGTCCAGTTCATTTCCCTTTCCACGCCCCCGAGAACAGAGCTACAGAACTAAGCATCGTTATTCTTTTCTCTGAGACCTATTCATGTTGCTGCTGTCTCTGCTGCTGCTTCTGCACCCATAGTCTGAAGGACAGGCCACTGAAGCAGTGTGTGTATCAATTGTAGAACATCACATTGTTCCAAAGTGTTCTCACCTTCCACACTTTCCAGTTCACACATACACACACTCACACACCACACTCCATTGAACCTTTATCCATCCATTCTTCATCTTGTCTGTTCTTACTGATGCAAAGAAACCCTGGGGCAAAACCTCTCTCTGTCCACACACGCGCGCGCGTGCAAGCACGCACACACGTATACACACAATTCACACATCAGAGCTATGTTCGTCTTCTCTTCTTCTTCTTCTTCTTCTCTTCCTGCCCCCATCCACAATTCTCTTAGGGCGTCATTAAAGAGCTACACTGAATAACAGTTCTCCAAATTCCTCCATTCAGAGAAAATTTGTCTCTTAAAGTATTTCTTTTATCCACTTTGCAGTGCTATCGGGCAAGTGTAGCTGTTTTGCTCTGGATTTTCCCCAGCCTGTCCCTTTTCTCCTCTGTCTTCCCTCCTGGACAGTTCTTTGGAGAACAGTTGTGGTGAATGCTTTGGATCTGGTCATTTTGTCATATCAGTGTTGTTTATTTCAGTGATGACAGCAGGCCCTTCCTATATACCAATACACTGCTGGCTTTGATTTTCTCTTTCCTGCGTTCCTGGTTAGAGTTTTGAAGTTCACCAATGGTGAGATTTTGTGTATGCAACTTTATTTGCCAACGGTTAAGGTAGCGTACTCCCGACTTCGGGGATAATATCTAAACACGACACCAGTTTGCATGCATTTTTTAAAATGTAATCATCCTTTCCTCTCTGCACGCAATGGCCTTCTTTTCTGAAAGGCAGTACGGGTTTAAGGTGTGTAAGACGTTTTACATGCGTTCTCACGTGGAACCTCAGTCAATAGTGTCATCAGAAGACTTTTGGGGGAATGGAGTTGGTACCGATGTTAACTTTTCAGGACAGATTTCTTTAATTTAAATCTGTGCTTGGGTCGTGGCCCAAACCCAGGCCATCAGATCACGAACTCAACACTCTAACCACTAAGCTATCCCGCCCCACACACACCGCTTGACAACTGGCTTACCTTTTCATCAGCAACCTATCCATTTTATCTCATGTTTAGCATTTCAATACAACACATCATGTCCTGGTTTGGTTTCCTCTTTCTTGATCTGCTATCAGTGTTTATGTCTGGCATATGTTCAGACAGAGGACAGCTCATGTCTCGTTAATCAAGGTGTATCTATTTTCTACGGCATGCAAACAATGTCGGTGACCGTCATCCATTTCTAAGCTGTCTGTTTTATTTTGTCTCTTTTGTTTGTTTGTTTGTTGCTTCATCTTCTGTGAGCCACCGAGTCATAGACAATTTTTTTTATTGCATGATGATAGATGGCAATGAGGATGATGATTTAAAACAGTACTTCTATGGAAGTACATCTACTTTGAGACCACGTGATAGAGCTGTTATATAGGCTTCCGATCGAAATTGTATCCCGACTTTATCCAGTCCGCAGAAATATAGACACCTGCAGTGTTGGTCAGCTGAATTAAGCTACATTCTCAAAATCCTATCAGTTAAGTGGATGAAGCTCGACTGTGTGGTCCCAGTCTTCCCACTGAGCCTGCAGCACACTCACTCTGGGTAGGATCAGACCGGAGTCTCGAAATAAACCCTGTGACTCTTATGGAATTCGAACCGGCGTCCCAAAAACTTAGATATGCCATTTAATCAAAAACCATGTTTCTTCCACATACCCCTGTCCATTCCCCTTTCTCCAGTTCATCCCCTGTCTCCCGGGGACTTCTCTACTCCCCTGGTGCCTGGTGTCAATTATCACCTCCCTCCACAGGCAGACAGGGGTCAGTGGGGGGAGAGAGAGAGAGAGAGAGAGAGAGAGAGAGAGAGAGAGAGAGAGAGAGAGAGAGAGGAGAGAGAGAGACAGAGACAGAGAGACAGAGAGACAGAGGACAGAGAGAGAGAGAGAGAGACAGAGAGACAGAGAGACAGAGAGACAGAGAGAGACAGAGAGAGACGAGAGAGACAGAGAGAGACAGAAAGAGACAGAGACAGAGAGGTCACACATCAGGAGTGGGATGACAGACCTGTTTTGTCACACGGTCTGCAGGCACTCTCTGGCCTCTTTCCTTCTCTTTTCTTTTCCCCCAGTCCCCGTTAACTTGGAATTTCAGTTTTTGTTTTGCTTTTGTGTGGGGTTTTAGTGTCTGCTACCGTTCGTCCCCCATAAAAGTTGTCAAATTCGACTTCGGGGATGATGTCCAAATACGACCCCAGCTATTCCTTCTTTAGGCAGGCAATGGCCCACATTTCAGTAAGGTGGAACGGATTTTAACGTATACATCAGTGTGTGTTCATAAACGGGACATCGGTTTATAGTCTGATCCAAAAGACTTTCGGAAGAGTGGAATCAGTACTGAAGTAAATTCCAGGGATGAAAATCCTTTGGAAGGATAGATGGCTCAAACCGCGTTGTCTGATTGTGAGTACAAGGCTTTAACCACAAGACCTCCACTCTCCTTTCCCCCCTGGTCTCAATCAAATTGCTTACATGTAAAGTGGTGTAAAGCCAATGAGAGAAGAAGAATAAGCTTGTATGTGTTCATACCACCTCGCCAATTTCAGGTTCTTTTTTTGCATTTTCTTTTCTTTCCCTTTTTTGTTTCATTAAAAAGTAATGCATTTAAGCTATGGAGAAAGGGTTATTTCTTAACTAAAAAAACAACCAAACAAACAAAACGTCCCCCTTGTCATGTTAAAAACGGATTCATTTTCCACTTCACAAATTACCAGAATTAATGAGGTTTGTTGCATGCTTTGCTGGTTAATTTGTTTTGGGTGCATGTGCTTATGTGTTATTTTTGCTTTTGTGTGTGTGTGTGTGTGTGTGTGTGGTGTGTGTGTGTGTGTGTGTGTGTGTGTGTGTGTGTGTGTGTGTGTGTGTGTGTGTGTGTTTGTGCGCCCATGCATGTGTGTGAGCATGCACGTGTGTGTGCACATGTGCGCACACGTGCGCATTCATTAACATATCTGAAGTTCAGTTGTTAATCTTTCCCCAGATGTGTCACTGTATGCCAAATGTTTTCATGGGTCTATATCCTTCCACATTTGCCATGAAATCAAAATGCCTTTTTCTTGACAAAATGTATAGGCCTCTATTGGCAATAGTTCTCACCCATAACGAAGTTGGATGCGCTGGGCCTGACTTTGCAGGCGCTTAACGGCAGAGCAATACAATTTCGCTCACGTAACACACAAGAGTTGGTGTCTGGGAGTTCTATAAGAAAAACAAGAAGATTAAAAACAGACTTTTCCTAAATTGTCCAGCGCAAAGTAACGCCATCCCAACAATTGACTCAGAGAATGGTAAAAAAAACCCATAAACAAGAGGAATAGTAAGCCTTAGCAATGAAATATATTGAGCAGTAACAAAAGCAAGAAAGAAGAAAAAACAACAACAAATAGCAAACTGTTACCCCTAAATAAAGCAAACAAATTTGACACACCCAACAATTTGCATGCTAAATATAAACAAAAATCAAATAGTAGGGCAAACACACCTCTAAATTAAGTAAGCAGAAACAAGGATGAAAACGTTAAACACAATACACCATATTAGTTTGAGAACATATCATACTAGTTAAAGGGTCGATTGCACCTATCTGCATAGTTTCTGTTCTGAGCTCATTGAGTCTGCACTACCTTTTTTTTTTTTTTTATTTATTTATTTTTTTTACAAAAGGTTGCATACCCAAAAGTTCGCCATTGGTATACCTTGGATCTCAAGCCTAGGAAAAAAAAAATATATGTCTTATATTTCAGAGTGCCTTCTTACTCTATTGCTGCTTTTGAATTTTTGTTGATTATGAATCCCCCCTACCCCCCCCTCTCACTCTCTCCCCGCCCCACACACTTTTCAGAAACCTTTGAAAATCAAGTCCTGTTGTACCTTGCTTATAAGGGTTTCACAATTTAGACTGCATTGCTTGCTTCCTTTTCAGAAATGGGGGGGGGGGGGGGGGGGGGGTTAACTTATTGTCAGGTTCGTCTGATTTTGATTAAACAAAAAACATGA
>CM060318.1:43700822-43708322 GCA_030674155.1 Stramonita haemastoma
GAACAAAAAGTTTGAAGTTTAATGGACTTTGATATGAATCTAATGAGAGAGAGCGAGAGCGAGAGCGAGAGGGAGAGGGAGGGAGGGAGAGGAGGAGAGAGAGAGAGAGAGAGGAGAGAGAGAGAGAGAGAGAGAGAGAGAGAGAGAGAGAGAGAGAGGAGAGAGAGAGAGAGAGAGAGAGAGAGAGAGAGGAGAGATCGCTGACAGACAGACACACAGAAGCACACATGCCAAGTTATCAGATCGCGTGATTTGGGGTGAAGTTTCTGTGACCATTTCACACCACTCAATCGCAAGTCTTAATTTGTGTCCAAAGAAGATATGGAAAAAAAGATGTCCATTTCTGAAAATAAAATCGTATCTCACTCGACACGCTTCTCCAAAAGTTTTTTGTTTTTCTGAATCTCTCTGTTCATGTGTCTTCGTGTGCAGAGATGAAAGCATGGCTTTTGAGAATACCTCCATGTTCTTTGGGTTTTTAACAAATCAATGATTTTCATTATGATGTTCATCATCGGTTTTTTTTTCTCGGGTAGTTGCGCAATGATGCATATACTACACACGCACTCCCGTTACGCACGCCTGTGTTAGCAGAGGTTTCTTCTCATTCCCCTACCAAGCGTGCGTGTGTGCGTGAACACACACACACACACACACACACACACACACACACATACACACACACACACACACACACAAAACACACACACACACACACACACACACACACACACCACACACACACACACACACACCACACACACACCACCGTCTTCATCGTCATCAATAATTTACGTGTCATGAAACGTGACTGACGCAATGACCCTCCTCCTCCTCTTCTTCCTCCTCTTCCTTCTCCTCCTCTCCTCCTCCTCCTCTCCTCATCATTATTCTTGTCGTCATCGAAGCGTCATGTCATCACCAACGTCTTCGTATCAATTACCTACCTGTAAAGTGACAGATATAAATTATAGACCTTTTGAAATACGTTTGAAAGTAAACGCTATGTAACATGAAAGGGGTGTAGAGACAAAAAGAGCTTTCAAGCAACTGAATGCAAGTGATGGCCATGAACCCTGCTTTGATGCCATTAATTAATATCCACCTTTTCCACCTCCTCCATGAACTCTCTGAAGAGTCATTACACAGTGCACTGAAAAGCTGTTCTCCGATTTCTATATTAGTAATACTTTTGAAACATTTAAGGAAACAAAAACAGATTTTGCTCGGAGTGATAAAAGTTAAAGTCTGTCCCGAGCCTTAAGGCTCATCAGGCCGGTGCTTATCCCGGTTTCTGTGGCGTTAAGCGACTGAGAGTCATAGACTCCCCCCTGGATAGGACGCCAGTCTATCACAGGGTTAACCCCCAACACAAGGTTGGTACCCCTTTTACACCTGGGTGTGGTGAGAAAATAGCCGTAAAGTGCCTTTTCCAAGGGCACAACGCCATAGCCGAAAGCTGGGTTCGAACCCGCAACCTTTAGATCACGAGTCCAACGCCCTAACCACTAGACTACAGCGGCGGCTGGAGTGATAAATAATATCTTTAAAAAGCATATAGACGTAGACGAATTTGCAATAGCTTATTACAACGCCAACAATTTTGACAAGAAACTAAAGAGAAAAGAATACCCAATGTCTTAAGCGTGTTGAAAGCTATTTGTCTTTTCGCATTCTTTTTTTTAAAAAAGTGTGTTACTTGGCTATCATTTACTTCGCAAATTCGTTTCAATAATGCATGCACAACTATGTTGCTTTGTTAGTTTGTTGATGTGCTTGATTTTGTTCTTTCTTTTGAACAGATGAATGGTGTTTCTTTGAAACAGGCTGACTCTCCTACAAAACATGTGCCATCACTGGTTATGTAAGCTGCCATGCTCAAGGGGTGTGAAAGTAGACAGGGCAGGAAATATTACACTGCACGGTGTTTATAGCGTATATCACTGTATAAACTTGGACTGCTCTGCACGGAGATATCTAGCTTGCTGTCATAAATATCTCATTAGCAAAAAAGACAAGAAAAAAATACAAAGAGGGCTGGATCTGTGTGCACCTACCCTCTTTTTCTGTTTTTTTTTCCCATCTGGTTTTAGTCTCGAATGGGATAAAAATCCTAAATACTGAATTTCTCACTGTCTACGTGTTGTCACTAAGACTTGTAGCTAGCTGCTCTGGAATAGCGACATGTGTTTTGGTCATTATCTTCGATCATCATTCAAAATCTTGGCATGGCCTTGACCTTTGACCTTGACCAAACTTTTGCGGAGGAAGAAAAGAAAAAGACGCTTTGGTTTAGGATCGGAATGAATTAAACTGGCTGTCTGGTGTCCATTTTAAATGCCTTAATCTCTGAACTACAAACATGATGGGCTGAGAATAGACACAGTGAAAGCAAACTGAAGTCAGAGCTGATTCGCATCAGGAATTAATCTGGAAATAGACTGGATCAGCTGTTACATGTATACGTGAAGGTTGTTTATTCAGCTAATTCTTCTGTGACGTTAATGAAAAGAAAATCGAGTTAGGGAAGGGAAAACTACTTTGAAGTACAGACAAGTAATCGTTCAGTTTTAGCAGAGGTAGGGATAGTATTTTAGGAACGTGACTGTGGAACAGGAATAACACTGGTGGTAAAGAAACATAACTGTGGTACAGAAATAACCGGCATATAGGTATGTAGTACAAACAAAGCAGGTAGGTGTCATTTCTTTTATAATAGTTTTAAAACCCGCGTGTTCCTAATCAAAATTGCACAGAAAAGGAGTGTATTCTTCTTATTGTGATGGGGTGGTAAGTAGATTATCTCCCATGTGATCAGAGCGTGACGATCGCAGCGTCGTGTTTCTATTTAGAGACACACCTGTGAATTGTCGATGCTCTGTTTGCTTGGTAGTGGTCGAAAACCTTCATTGCATACACTTCGTCTTTATGGTAAATGCAATTTCAGCAACTCTCTTAGAAGGAATTTTAAATTGGTTATCTGTGCCGTGTTCCCGGGGTTTGTGCAGGGATGGGATATCAATATGTCCGCTCTGTTATATTATAATAAACTATTTCTGTCGTTTTAACACTGCTGCCATTTTGTGCAGTTTAAAATGTAACAGTCTATAGGGATGCCAGGGTTTTTTTCATTGTAAACAGTATTACATCTACTGAACATTTTGTGCTAAGGAATCCCTTTTTTCTTCACTGTCTTTTTTCTGTCGGTAACTTTTTTTTCCATATCTTTTTGTTTTCTCGTTTGTATTTTAGGGCCCTTCTGGTCTACCATCCAGCTTTTTAAAATAAGGAATCTGACACAACTTGTTTATTTTATTTTTTATTTATTTTTACATATTAACTGACATTTATTTTGCCTCCAGTGCTTTGTTCTGGCGACTAGATAGCGAAACACTAAATCGCTGAGACAGGGATAAGATATTCTTCCTGCAGTGTTATTTGACCATATGACACTTCATCTAAAACTGTTGTTACTGGGATGTGTTTTTTTATATTTCTCAACTTTTTGTGATCTGAGATGTTAAATTGAAGGAAACGTGCTCAGTACAGCCTGGATTAAAAAAAATATTTCTCTGCCTTAAGCAAAGATAGGATTGAGATGTTGTGTCTATTTAATGCGATTTTTTGTTAAGTTGATAATTCTGGATATTTCAGTAATTCTGTAATTTGAGGTTAATCCTGTAATCATGTCAGTGTTTGGTGGGTTACGGATATACAAACATACCCAGCATGCATTCTGTACCTGGAGAGGGACAGACTCCACCATGTTCAGTCAGCCAGCCAGTCAGCAGCCCAGTCAATACCAGAATTAAAATATGAATCAATTTCCCAAGCACACAAACAGTATGCGAAAGATTCTGAATACTTCATGCTGTCAATAACCTAACCCTTACCCCTACAGTCTCACTGACCACGAAGGCCACATCAGGGCTGTGGCCTCGCTGAAAATGAAAAAGTTCAGATATTTGTAAAGAAACATGTACTACCGTATGAAATAACTCTGTTCGAATCTTTTTATTACATGAATACAGTGATGTTAGAGCGCTGCTGATGAAGCATTTTTCTCATACCGCTATAAGTCTTTATTACCGTAAATAATTACACCTTGCGTCTGTATAAAGTGCTTTATTGGATAAAACAAAATATAGGTATGACGTTTCTGATGCACGACTGTGCAATCTGTCCATCAAAATCTCTTCTGCTGTAAATTTGGCTGGAGTTGTTGGGGGCACTGCTCTGGTTTTATTTCAAGCCCTGTCTCTTGGGCAGATTGAAGATGGCAGAGCCCGTCCTTCTTCTGGTGCAGAATGATTATCTGCAAGTGCACACGCACAAACCAAACGCAGACAAGGGTACCTGAGTGCAAGCATGTCTGCATGCACCAATAGGTTAGTTTCTCTCATTTTCCTTTTATTTTTTTGTTCTTTCATTTCTTTTCTCTTCATCCCTTTTCTGTCAATAAACGCCCTCAGCCTTCACACATGCAGTCTTCCTCCACACATGCTTACTACTGTCAGAGATCAATGAACTATTCCACGCTGTTCACACAACCCCATTCAGCACAAACCACCCATCCACTGACGTCACGTGACGTGATGTGACATCAGCTAGACTAATTTGGGAGCCGTCAGCTATTTAAAGATCGCCGCCCGTTTGGAGACATGACACACCTCATAGTGTGGGAGATTTACAGTCAGCCTACCTGTTAATAAGGAAGATACTTACGTTCACTCTGAGACCTGATCTCTGTCAATGTATTCATGGGCAATTTCTTGAGCGTTCCCCAGTTAACAACATGGGGGTGACACAGAGCATGCCTCTGTCTCACTCATCCTATCAGAGAATGACTGTGAGAACGTCCATACACACTGGATGAGAAGTTTGCCAGTATGGCTGTTTTATAGGTACCTCACTGTATAGGCAGCTATACTCCAGCTTAAGAGGTTTTTCTCTCCTTTATTGCAGAAAACATGTTGGAAAGAATGTATCATAGAAAAGGACAATCTCAACATAGAATTCTAAAGCGTAACACCATTTCAACACAGGCCTGGAGATTTTGGTTATATCGATAAGTGGTTAAGTTTTTCTTCCGTTTGGAGCATTTGTGAGCGGTGTTTTTCTCTTCAACATATCATTTATAGGTCACAAGAATATGAAAATATTGTTATGAATGCTATTGACACTTGTAAATTCTGAAAGGTATCTGGCTGTAAAGTACAACTGAGGGCAAAGCTTCAATCACCACAAGAACCTCTGACGAAGACTCATTCAGGAGCCGAAACTCGAGTCAGGTCAAACCAAAGGTATGCTTCTTACAGAAACTAGGAAAACACTGTTTTCCAAAGATATCCTTTTTAAAATATAGTTTTGTTGTTGTTGAATCATTGGTAATGTTCTTTTAAAACGACGGAGAAGTTGTAACTTGTTACCTGAACTTGTCTTTCTACACTATTTTTCTGAATACAAAATAGATTCTATTCTACATTCTTTAACATAGTGTTTTGATATGACATTTTACGTTTATGGTTGTTGTAAATGGAGCACTCTTTCTACACAAATGGATTAACTATATGTTTAAATGAAACATGTACATGTTTGCGCACATGCACTTACATACACACAGATACACCGATACACATATACATATGCATACATTTACAAATAGAAAGACAGTTCATATGCATTTGGATGGAGGATAAGCTGTGTTCTGTATTAGCATTCCTCAGCCTTCGCGAAACAGCACAGGCAGTTAAACACGTTTCTATGTCAAAATTATCTACTCTTAGTAACAGAAAAAGCGCATAGCACCTTACAGTGGCAACTCATACTTCCTGTGGAAAACAACAACAATTTCGCGTAGATGGAATTCTATTGTGAACCTACGATGATCACTACAGTACATTACAATACAATGAATATATATATGAAATAAAATGCAACACAATAAATTACTCTACACACAATGCAGTGCATTGCAGTACAATAGAGTACAGTACAATGCAGAATTGTAAGATACAATACAACACAACACAATACACTACAGTGCAACACAACACAAAACAATCCAAAACAATATAATACAGTTTTAAAATCCACAGCACATAATTATTGCAACGCTGAAACAGAACACAGGGTAGGCGAAAAAAAACCTTTACACAACCCACTCTTTTCCACATATTCCCAGCCTCCCTGCGATAATCTGTAAACTGTGAAGATAGTATTCCTACATGCTCATTTACAGGGCACCTGTCACGTTCAGATCTGAATGATGATCTTGCCCTCTTTAACTGAAAATGATGTTAAAAACGGGTCAACTTTCATCAAATCGATTAAAAAAAGCCAGAAGGGGAATGACCTATTTCTCGCCATTGCACTGGCATCACTAACATCGTTTTTTCTTCCTGTTCTGCAGACAGATAACGTTTTCGGCAGGCAACAGAAAACGTTGGCTGAACGTTTTATGAAAAAACTCAAGTGTCAAAAGTACTAATAAAACGTTATGACATGGAGGGCCCTACGAAAACCTCTTGACGACGGTGAGGAGACGAAGGATGAAGTGGTATGGCACATCTCACGATCAAACACCTTTGTAAACACAACAGATATGCAAAGCATAGTGTAAGGAGGGGGAACAAGACAAACCAGAGAAGATGAGAGGAAGACAGAATCTCAGATTATACAAACATGATGCTGAGGGAAGTTCTCTACAAGAGGTGGAAAACATACCCCTCCAAAAAAGATGGAAATGTGGGGTTACTACTCCGTCTATGCCCCCCCCCCCTCCCCCTACAGTTAAGATAACAACGGGCGATAAATGTCAGTGTAGTGTATGAACATGGGAAAGCTGTCAATTTATATAAAACCAACATTAACTGAACGTTATATAGATGACAAGTGTCAAAAGAAAGCAGCTTACAGTGGTTAAAGCGTGGCGCTTGTGATCTCACGGCCCACAATCGAGCCACCACGGAGGCACCCGTTTTAGGGAATTTGTTGTTGTTGTTGCTGTTTCTGTTGTGCGTTCCCTAGCTTAACACCATGGGGGTGGGGGCACCCAAAATGTAAAAATGTGCACTCTTGAATCACTCATCCTACCTGGGAATCATTGTGAGGTAAGAAGTACACCTGGTGGGGAGTTTGCGTGTATGACTGTTTTCAAGTACCTCACCATATAGGCAGCAATACTCCGTCTTCAGTGGATTTTTCTCCTTAATGGACAGTGCGAGTTGTTATATTAAGAACTTGTCATGGCTGAAGGCAATCTTAGCATAACAGTTTACAAAATCACGACATTTTAATGTAGGTCTTTGAACTTAGCTGATATCAATAACTGACACAGCTTTTGGCCTGGGCCAGTTATGGAATTTTACCCTGGAGTTAACATCAGTACTGACTCTACTCCCCCAAAAGTCCTTTGGATGAGATTATAAAACCGGGGGCCCGTTTAAGAACGCACACAGAACACCTTGCGCGCACGTTAAAAACCCGTTCCTCATTCGG
>CM060318.1:43718322-43725822 GCA_030674155.1 Stramonita haemastoma
GACAGGTAGGCATACAAACCGACAGAGAGACAGACTTCCCAGAGTACCATGGGAGAAGACCTAGACTCCAAAGGAAGTGGGGCATTATTTATTCAGCAGTCTCTCTCTTGCTGCCTGCTGTTTCCCCTGTCTCTTTGTGACACCCACCTCTTGTCCCCCCCCCCCCCCCCCCCCCCCTCCCCCCTTCAGTTCAGTTCTCTCTGTCTCTGTCTGTCTGTCTGCTCTGTCCTGTCTCTGTCTCGTCTCTCTCTCTCTCTCTCTCTCTCTCTCTCTCCCTCTCCCTCTCCCTCTCCTCTCTCTCTCTTTCATTGAAGTGTTGAGACAATTTCACTTAAGAGAGACCCAATGTCAAATCTTTACGGTTTTGTTTCATTTACTTCAGAAGAGATTTCTTCTCAGTCATTATTTTTTGGAAACATCGTCTTGTCATGAGATATAAATGACTTTCTGTGTGCATGCGAGCACGCATGCGTGCGCACGCGTGTGTGTACGTGCAAAGAAGAAGAATTGCGATGACCACGACGACGAAGAAGCAGGATAAGAAGAACAAAAGTGAAGTCGGCAGACAGTTAAGATATCAATGGCTGGTCTGTAAACCAACGTTAAATGTTAGTGAACTTCATGGCGAGAATTCCCTCCAACAGCTTTCCGGTGGGCGGGGGGGAGGTGGGAAGACACGAACCCACACTATCCAGATCTCACGTTTGATGTTCTACCCGTTGGGCTATCTTCTTTTTCTTCTCGATGGGTATATAATTATTCAACAAACACAGAATACCCAGCTGGATACATTGATAATTATTTTAATTATTTTAACAAAAGAGATAGATATGTATTCAAGAAAGACATAATCACAAACTGACCCGAACATTGATGTCAGCACAGATACAAGGACTATGGTTAAGTAAATCAAATAGTAAATCGTATCAGCGATTGCCTTTCCAATGGACCATTCCAGCGACGCGGAGAGTGGGGGGAGGAGGGGAGGGAGGGGCTAGTCTGCTGCATGGGTAACAGCTTGCCCTCCATATTTACTTACCCAGACTTTGCGCTCTAGAGCCTAGAGCGAAACTCCGCAGTCTTCTGAGACTGACAGATGCCTACCTAAATCAAATAAATTGAAATAGAGAGGAGACAGCAGAGAAGAGAGCAACCCAAATAAAAAATGATATAGATCTATATATTTTACAAATCTTTCTTACTTTAAAACAATACTATAAATAAGTCAAACAAGCAAAAAGCTAACAACAACAGACACCCACCATAAAAAAATCAACAACATTAAGATGTAACGCGCCATAAAATATGCAAATGTAACAGAGTGCAGATATTTGATCTGCTGCGACTCTGTACAACTTCTCGGCGACGACAGCATGGTCAGACAGTGGGAATGTGGCCTCTAAAAAGAGGCTGCATAAATTCTACATTTTACCGCTATGGGCAAATTGCATGCAGAAGACGGCTTTCGACCACCCCCCCCCAACGATACAGAACGTCGCACAATTCACAGGTGTGGATCCAAACGTTACACCCACGACGCTGCGATTGGCAGTTCCGATCGCAAGGGAAGTAATCTAATTACCGCACTGACACATCCACCACCCCTGACTTTGTGCCGCGTCCCGAGGCACAGTGGGTACTGACCAGCGTATTTGACGCTCAAATCAGTAGCCGTAAGTTCTTTCCATCCTGTCGGCGACGCCACTTTGTAACAGAGTGCAGATATTTGATCTGCTGCGACTCTGTACAACTTCTCGGCGACGACAGCACGGTCAGACAGTGGGAATGTGGCCTCTAAAAAGAGGCTGCATAAATTCTACATTTTACCGCTATGGGCAAAGTGCATGCAGAAGACGGCTTTCGACCACCCCCCAACGATACAGAACGTCGCACAATTCACAGGTGTGGATCCAAACGTTACACCCACGACGCTGCGATTGGCAGTTCCGATCGCAAGGGAAGTAATCTAATTACCGCACTGCCACACAAACATAACATTTTTTAAATCGTGTTGATAAAAAAGAATTTTAAAAATCCGAAAAGGCGTAACATGTATGTGAAGGAAAATCAAACAAATAAAGACAAAACAAGCAAAAAAAGCAAAACAAAAAATGTCCTTATTTAAGCGACAAAAATACAGTTTCAAATTCAACATAGGAACCAAAACATTTCTATGCAATCATAGGTTTATAATAATATGATAGTTTATGTGAAAGTGGAAGAGAGAGAGAGGGAGGGAGAGAGAGAGAGAGAGAGAGAGAGAGAGAGAGACTGCTCAGTAGACGCTAGTTCTTACTATCGCATAGGGTCAAGCAGTTAATAGTAAAGCCTCTGCTGTGTTGTGTTGTTTTTCACAGATGTGAAATAGGGTGGATGGAGCATTGCATGTCTTGAAGTCATATTTTCTCGAAGAAAACCTAGAAGATAATTCCGTATTATAGCCAATGTCTGGTTCCAGAGTTTAAAAGTTCAGCCATTTTCTAAATATAATTGAAGTAGACACCCACACGCGCACACTCCTGTGTCGAATTGCGCTTTAGATATTGGGCTGTGTGTTTTCTGTTTTATTTTGATACTGTGGACATAAAAAAGTTTTACATTTTGAACTAACTCTGCCTGCTTGTCTGTCGGTCTGTCTGTCCGCCTGTATTTCGGTCTATTTGTCTTGACTGCCTGTTTGCCTGACGGTCTGTCTGTCTGTCTGCCTTCCTGTCTATCTCTCTGTCTGTCTGTACATCTGTGTGTTTGTATGTATGAGGGGACAGGATAGCTCAGTGGTCAGAGCACTCGCTTTCCTCCAGCCAAGGTTAAGCAGCATCGAGCGTGGTTACCAATTGGATGGGTGACTGTTTACGCGCCTTGTCTTCAGTGCAAACTCCAATTTACTCAATTGTAAATGGGTGCATGCCCTCTTTAGGGTCGGGGATGGCAAAACAGCGAGGGAGAGGTGATGGGTGTCGCTCTCAATATGCTGGTCCCTAGAGAAGCTGAGGTCTCTGACACCTCGCTCCCCTACGACCTCATAGGTTATGCAACACCTCTACTTTTTGTGCCTCATGTTTGCATGTCTAGTTGTGTTTCTACGTGTAAAAATAATACTCGTAAATGATGCAAACAGATTCAATGTAATAGTCCTTCAATGCATTAATAAATGAACAAGCGATTAAAAACTAACTGACAAACAAACAGGTAGAAAGACTAAATGAACACATGGATGGTTGCATGCTTTACTGAATGAATAAACAAATGAATGAATAAATGCATGAATGAATTACTTTTAAGAAACCGAACAATTTAAAGAGTGCCAACAAGCAAACAAACATTTGATAAGTAAGTAAATACATGAATTTACTTAAAAGCATAATAAATATAGATTCAACCAATCTACCGTCGGCATCTTGCCCACACATTAAATTCTGTTCCACTTTTCGTAAGAGTAAGCCATAGTGTGCCGGTGGGAACAGATGACATTTACAAAAACGCATACACACGGGGACTGGATGTAAGAAAGCACATGAGTGCTTATTCCATTATCCATTATTATGTTTCCAGATATTTTTGAGTTGTTTATTTTGTTATTTGCTGATGACGTGGCATTAATATCAACTACACCGTCAGGCTTACAAAATCAATTAAGGGTTTTAGAAACTTGCTGTGAAAATATGAAATTAAATGTAAACATAGACAAAACTAAGATTATGGTATTTAGAAAAGGGGGATACTTAGGAAAACATGAAAAATGGTTTTTTCATAATAAAAAATTAGATGTAGTGAACAATTATTGTTATCTGGGATTTAACTTTACACCTATGATTAGCGCAAAGAGAGGTACATCGCATTTAGTTACTAAAGGCAAAAAAGCAGTTATACAGCTTAACAAAGTTTTCCAGAGGTGCAAGGAAATGACAGTTAAGTCATTCTTTAAAATTTTTGATGCTAAAATCCAACCAATATTGTTATACTCAGCTGAAATTTGGGGGCTGCATAGATTAGAACATCTAGAAAAAGTACATTTAATTGCTTGTAAAAGGTTTTTGGGTGTACCTGCCAGGACACCAAATAAGATGGTTTACGGAGATCTTGGCAGGTACCCACTGTATGTAAATACATATGTTGCATGCATAAGATTTTGGTTTAAACTGCTACACATGAATTCTGAAAGATTACCATATAAAGCTTATTATATGTTGTTAGAATTAGATAAAAAAGGTAAACAATGTTGGGTCTCTAAAATCAGGGAAATATTATGTATTACTGGGTATAATATGGTTTGGTTAAACCAAGGTGTAGGAGACATAAAAATGTTCTTGCGTGCCTTTAAACAAAGACTTGTAGATTGGTTTGCTCAGGAATGGGCAGGCACCATTAGAGACCGTGAGCGATATGATGGTTATAGGAACTTTAAAACTATTTTTGAAAAAGAAAAGTATATAACCGAAATGGATACATATTGTTTTCGAGTTGCAGTTACGCAAGTCCGATTTAATGTTCTACCATTGAACAATAATACACAGCGGTATAATAGTTTAAACGAAGTTAAGCAATGCCCTGTTTGTAAAGATAAAATAGAAAATGAAGAACACTCTATACTGAATTGCCCTATCTATGAAGACTTAAGAACTAAGTTTCTTAAAGATTCCAAAAGACTTCCTTTTTATGTACTACTCAAAGCCACTGTACCCACTGATAGATACAATTTATCACGTTTTATTTTTCATGCAACCAATAGAAGAAATAGGATAACTTTCTAGAAATTGATATTTGTATTAATGAATAATACATTTAAAACATTGTCGTTTACGATACGTGTGAATTGTTCTGTGATTAACGGTTAAGAAATGGCTTATATAACTTTCTTGCTTTATTATTACTCATACAGTATTTCATATACATATACGTTGATGGTAATATGTTTATAACACCTATGTCATATGCACACACTCTATGCCCACCACTCTTTTGTATTGTGGCCTAAGGCCGATGTACATTAAACAATTTCAGTGTTCAGTGTTCAGTACACGCACTGCAACTCGCACGCACATATATATATATATATATATATATATATATATATATATATATATATATATATATATATATGTATATATATATATACACACATATATATATATACACATATATATATATACACACATATATATCTACACACACATATATCTACACACAAATATATATATATATATGCCATAAATTTACATGTAAATAATATATATCTACACACATATTCTATATCTATACATATATATCTATATATATATATCTACACACACACACACACACACACACACACACACACACACACACATATATATATATATATATATATATATATATATATATATATATATATATATATATATACATATATATATATACACACACAGAGAGAGATATATGCGTATCATATATTTTATCACACACACACACACACACACAACACACACACACACACACACACACACACACACACACACACACACACACACACACACACACACACAAACAAACTACGCACAAGCTTGCGGGCGTTAGAATGTCACACAGAGGAAAAAGCTAAATGTAATCTTATGATTGGTTAATAATCTGAAAAGCTGGGATGTGTTTGCAAAAAATATTGACAAGAATGTCTTCTAAAGCCACATGATAGCCAACTTTCCGCCAAATTACCACAAGATGGGTAACGCTGCTTAAGGCAAAATCGTTTAATCAAAAATGTTTTAATGTGATGTTTCCATTAGCCACAGAAAGAGAGTCAGAGAGGGCATCCTACATCTCTCTCTCTCTCTCTCTCTCTCTCTCTCTCTCTCTCTCTCTCTCTCTCTCTCTCTCTCTCTCTCTCTCTCTCTCTCTCTCTCTCTCTCTCTCTCTCTCTCTGAGAAATACACACATTAAATTTGTTCAGTGCTTATTGCTCTCTCTGTCTGTCTGTCTGTCTGTCTGTCTGTCTCTGTCTCTGTCTCTGTCTCTGTCTCTCTCTCTCTCTCTCTCTCTCTCTCTCTCTCTCCTCTCTCTCTCTCTCTCTCTCTCTCTCCACACACACACACTTACATACACACGCACACACACACACACTACTATTGATAACGTTGTTTTTGTTCCTAGATAGATGTATTGATGAAAAAAGCAAATACCTTGATTATTCTATGTACCATCTGGAAATAAAGAAAATTGACTTTGACTTGAAAAAAGTTGACACACACACACACACACACACACACACACACACACACACACACACACACACACACATCCCCATTTGTTCTATGAAAGTTTATCATTTCACCAAGGGTCTATCAGAATAAATGATAATTTTAACAGCTAAAGAACTCACTACTGTTTCGGAAATATATGTGAATTCTCGGTGGAAAATTTGTTTGACTCTTAAAAGTATGGAAGAATATCAAATCATAAAATAGATGTTTATTCAAAGCTGAAAATACTGTAGACCTGTAAACCGATGGGTACTGTTAAGAATATGGGCTCTTTTTCTTCATAATGTATAACGAGCCGACAATTGTGTGCCTTTGAGTTTGTTCTAGAAAAAGCAAAAGTAATCTCCCTTTTGTTGGCGCATGCTCAATTATTTCTAAAAATGTGTATATTCATATTTAATTTCCGCACGTACATGGATAAAGCTGATCACAGACTTGAATGAAATTTAAAAAAAAAAGATTGAATAGTTTGTCTTTGAGATTATTTTCAGTGGAAAGTGAAACGTGTATTACTTTTCCCATTAAAAAGGGCATTACCGGTAAGGTCACATTAACTGGATTTCCTGAGTATTGAACATACGGTTTTCTTCTTTTGCTCTTGGTTGAATATCAGTTCCTGATTTTAAATTTTTTCTACCAAAAGTGAACATTGTATGGATGCTATGTCTTTTTGTATCTTAACTGTTTTGTGTGCTAGCTTCAAGATTTAAAGACTAATGTAATCATAAGAAAAACAACACAAAGGCTGATTAAAAAAAAAAGATTTCATCTCCGAGTCTGATGATGTATTTGCATTTAAAAGAATAGATTAACAAACGATGTAAGACTTTGCTCTCCTTCTAAAAAGACAAATCTTATTTCGTCCACTACTATTCTTCTATGGGATTAGCATTTGCAAAAACATTCAGCAAATAGATTCAAACAAACAAATAAACAAGCAGCCAACCACCAATCAGATACACAAAACCAGCACATTTTGGGCGATAACAGAAATGCATATTTTTAAAAACAGAAAATCAATCATGTACAAAAGTGTCACTTCCTATTTCAGATAGAATTTTTCATTTAGCATATTCTATTAAAAAGCAAGTAACAGACAAAAGCTTTTTGTTTTATCTACCTTTCGAGCACGAGCATCCAAACCACAAGAAATGTATCGCTCTGCATCTTTATTTGAAGTGTCATAGACTTATCAAACAGGCTTATAGATTCTTTTCACCTTCCTCGCCTAGCTTTTCCATCTTCTGTTTTGCTCTTTACAAAAAAA
>CM060318.1:43735822-43740822 GCA_030674155.1 Stramonita haemastoma
CCCGCCTCCACCCCCCCCCGTACCCCCCAAAAAAAAATCAAAATCAATTAAAAAAAAAAACAAACTAGTTTATTCAATAGAAATAAAGAAACCCGTAATAGAAACAGTGTCAAAATCGACTTTTCACAACAATGCCTTAATAGAAAAATGTTTTGAACAAGAAAACAACATTTCTCCTGTTGTCAGTTCTTGCAGCATTCAGAATTTCAAGGTTTCGTGGCTGGTTGCACTGCTAACGATTATTATCTAGATTTTACACACAAGCTTGCAGGGAAATGTCTGCACACACACAACACAACACAACACACACACAACACACACACACCACACACACACACCACACACACACACACACACACACACACACACACACACACCACACACACACACCCCCCCATGATCCCTCACCCCACCCATCATTGCGTCATAGGTTTTACAGACCTTGCATCTGCAGAGAACAGAAATGTCAACACACACTGAGTCTCTCAGGCCTTTTGCAAGAAGCAGCTTTTGAAGCATGTTTTATATATTTATTTATTATTTATTTATTATACTCTTTTTTCGAGGAAAATGGAATAAGTACTTCTGTTCTTTATATTCAGTCTCCATGTGGTAGGCAGTTTTGTAATTTTTTTCATCAATTTCCGAATATGCTAAAAAAAAAAAAAATTAGCGCAAGCTTGAGTAAGGAATCATAGCAGTTGCTTTTTAGTTAAAAATAACTTTTTTGCCCGATAGTTTTGTGTTAAATTGCTAACCATGCGTTCGAAGACATCTATGAGGTAATTGTGAACGGATAGGTAAAGAACTGCTGCACTGTGGAGGTTGCATTTCAAATTGATGTTGCCAATTATAAGAACTTCTTCTTCTTCTTCTTCGTCGAACACTCAGACAGCAGCTTTTGTTGTCTGTCATGTGAACGAAAATGCGTTGCGTCGCCGTTAAACGCCTGACCAGTCAGGCCCAGCGCGTACGACTTCGGTGTGGGAGAGTGTGATCATATTTATTAAGATCTTTGTGGAAAATAGGGAGAAGAATGGACCTAGAAGGCAGAAAACAGGGATGAAGAAGATGACAGAAAGAAAAGGATCGAGACAGATTCAAAGAGAGGGATAGCAAAAGAGGGAATTCCAAGCACAAAATTTCCAGAAGGTGGGGGACGTTATTTATATTGACAGGACCTTAGCATCTCCATGGAAGAAATTACAACAACAAAAATAGGGAAAGTCCTAAGATTTTTTTAATCATTTTTAATATCACCAGAATGTATCAGCTATGGCAGTTCGGCGACAGATTGATTTTCACAACAGTCAGTTATACCATTTGGCTGGAACTGTTTTATTTCTTGAAAGTCGGGGAGCGATATTGGGATCTTTGATGTGAATGAACTATTGGACAGTATGAATGAAACAGGTGGTTTCATGGCTGATGCAAAAATGGGTTACTGAAATAGAAGCGTCATGGTCTGTCTATCCTGTCTTATTTATGTCTGGAGGCGCTTGCAGTATTGAGATCAATATCATCAGGAAGTGTGTGTTTATATTTGTGTTTGTATGTGTGTGTGTATGTGTGTGTATGTGCGTAGGCCTACGTGCACATGTGTGTATATATGAATGTATGTGTGTGTGCGTGCGCGCGCGCGTGTGTGTTTGTAGTGTGTGCGTGCGTGTGAGTGTATGTGCGCGGGCACACACACATTTTTCTATGTATACGTGTGTGTGTGCGTGACACAAACACGCACGCGCATATGCAGACATATATTTTTAGCGTGTATGTTAGTGGATGTATGCGTGCATGCATATATATGTAAACAGACTTGTGCATGTGTATGTGTGTAGGTGCCTGTGTAGGCAGGCAGGCGCGCACATGTACATGCGTACGTGTGTTGAGTCAGAGAGAGTGATTACCAAAGCCATACTTCCCCCACCCACATTCCTCACCGCTCACCTGGGGCCTATGAGGGGCCTGGCTTTTGAAGCATACGACCTGAGTTCCTGAACAGAAATGTTGTATGCACATGATGCTTTGCATTCTAACACGCATACCTGCAGAGAAAATAAGCGACGCACAATATGTGGCTGCCTCCTAATCGTGCACATACATTTATGTGCGCGCTTGCGCGGACACGCCCACACAGACATTTTACAAAAGCACACACGTGTGCACGCACATATACACACGCGCACGCACACTCACACAAACGTGTATGCAGGCACGCATACACACATGCACATTCTCACATCACTCACTCACACACACGCGCGCGCGCGCTCACGTGCACGACACACACACACACACACACACACACACACATACACACACAACACATCACACAACACAAAACACAAACACACACACACACATCTACATACATTACGCACATGTTGTGTGGGGGTTGGATCATGGTTCCGCACGTGTGGTAACTACTGTAAACAGGCTTAGCAGGTTCACGTTTCCATTGCACCTAGTGTTTCTTTGTGTTCCTTTGTTCTTCCTGGTATCCTCTGTGAAAGTCTTCCGCTATGTAAATAGATACATGTGTGACTCATTCTGCTGCATTCCTTCTGTCATCGCTTGTATGAATAAACAAACAAAACAAAACAAAAAAGGAATTATTATTATCATTATTATTATTGTTATTATTATTATTATTAGTAGTAGTAGTAGTAGTAGTAGTAGTAGTAGTAGTAGTAGTAGTAGTAGTAGTAGTAGTAGTAGTGAGTATAGGATGATGATGATGATGATGATGATGATGATGATGATGATGATGATGATGATGATGATGATGATGATGATGATGAAAAGATGATGAAGAAAAAGAATGTAACTGAACGGTTTTTGCTGCACCATGTAAAGAATGTATTCGTAGTTAGCATAACCAGGGCGACATGGGTTTTTATGGCTGCGCAATTGATAACGACCCTCTCTTCACGCCAGATTTCAGATAAACTTTACTGCGTGAGGGGTAAACATTTCGGCTTCAGATGATGCAACACAATGACTCTTCCTAGGTTTTTAGAAAAGTACATTTTTTTTAGTTTTGTCTATTTCTTTAGAATTAAAACAAACCACTAATAAACCACACGTATCAAACAAGACTTGAAGATGACACAGTAATTGTGACTGAATATTAGGTCGAATAGAAAAATGGCAATTTTAGACTCTACGGAAAATGGGGTTTTTGTTTTGCTATGTAGCAGGCTAAATAATCCGAAAGCTAAAATTTATTAAGTCCGTTTCCTTATGAATGGTGTGATGTGAAGTAACGCTATGGAGTAAAGACGTCGTACAGTAAAAAGAGATTAAGAAAAGATTAAGAAAAAGATTGTCTGTTTCCAAAAGGTTCAAGAAAAATATTTCTTTTGATCCCCTAACAATGTGTAACATTACACAGAACTTTGTAAGCTATCCAAACCACAGAAAAACCTCAAACACGTTGTTCCTCTAGCAAAGTGCAGAAAGTACTCACACACATCACATTACTAATATTAATAATATCACAAATATTATAGTCACTGAGTCACCTTTCCACATCAGTCATTTAGGAAACACGTTTCGGGATCACTACGTGAATCTAGTGCGTGTTCCCAAGCTTTCAAGTACTAGAGTCAGTGGATGCCGATCTTACAGCCCAGTGAAAGCTGTGGCCATAGTATACACTTCACATGGGGGCTATGTTGCTAGACAATGCAACTGCACCCCGTACACTCAATGTTACATTCAGTACTCAGTAAGAAAGCAACCGATGTATCAACATATAACTGAACAAATAACAAAAGTGCACAAACAAGACAATACGAGCCAAAACCACAGACGGTAACTGAAACCAAAATGTCCCCAAAGCAAAAAAAAAAAAAAGGAAACCTCACAACACCCCAAAACACACATATAGCAAACAAACACAAGGCATGTTGATGGTGTATCACGATTACTGTAGGTTAAAAAAAATGTATACGCTTGCACTGGATATTTTCGTATGTAAAAAAACTATGTATTCGCAGAGCGCATAACCACATCACATTCGCACAACATGACCAATGCAATGCATGCCCAAGAAGAAGAAGAAGAAGAAGAAGAAGAAGAAGAAGAAGAAGAAGAAGAAGAAGAAGAAGAAGAAGAGAAGAAGAAGAAGAAGAAGAAGAAGAAGAAGAAAGAAGAAGAAGAAGAAGAAGAAAAAAGAAGAAGAATGATAATAATAATAATAATGATAACAATAAAGTACTATTACTAGTACTACTAGTACTACTAGTACTACTAGTACTACTAGTACTACTAGTACTCCTGCTCTGCTCCTGCTCCTGCCCCTCCTCCTCCTCCTCCTCCTCTCCCCTCCTCCTCCTCCTCCTCCTCCTCCTCCACTACTACAACAACAACAACACTACTACTACTACTACTACTACTACTACTACTACTACTACTACTACTACTACTACTACTACTACTACTACTACTATACTACTACTACTACTGATGATGATGATGATGATGATGATGATGATGATGATGATGATGATGATGATGATGATAACGACGACGACGACGACAACGACGACGACGACGACGATAACAACAACAACAACAACAACAACAACAACAAAACAACAACAACAACAACAATTGTAATGTATGGAATTGATGTAGCGCTGAATCTTACAAAGCAAAGAAATCGAAGCGCTTGCATTCAAATCATTTAAACACACGCAACTATCCATAAATACTAGGATATCATATATCATAGCACTTTTGTTATTCACACAAAGAGAATACAAAAATATGAGGTCTCTGAGCATTGTGCTGAAGTGATATTGCTACGTATCATGGAACAAAATGAATCATAGAATTGAGATCTCAAGTTTCAAAATCAAATGGGTCAAAGATTTTCACAATAATCAGTACTATCTTTACTACAATAATTCTACACAACTGTATTTTGTAAGCATAATAGAGAAGCACAGAGTACAGTCATAGTCATGCAGTAAACATAAAAAGTACAAAATTTT
>CM060318.1:43750822-43755822 GCA_030674155.1 Stramonita haemastoma
ATGTGCAAGGAATGATTTTCAGCATGAATTGAGTTGTCGTCTGCAAACAAGTCACAACAAGCGTTCACGTATAAGGGTAAATCATTAATATATATAGAGAAAAGTAGAGGGCCCAGAACTGAACCTTGGGGAACACCATTGGTAACTGTGAGAAAATCAGACTGCGACTTGCCAACAAAGACTGACTGTTGTCTATTTGATAAAAAGGATTCAAAAAATTGAAATGTATTCTTTGATATACTATATAGCTTTAGTTTCTTTAACAAAAGTGTGTGGTTTATCACGTCGAAAGCCTTTGCAAAGTCGGCAAAGACAACTCCAGTAAACATATTGTTATTTATATTTAGAAGCCATTTGTCTACCATATTTATCAGAGCGGTGTGACATGAATGTTTTTTTCTGAAACCTGATTGACTTGGATTGATTAGGTCATATTTTTCTAAATGTAGAAGTAAACATTTTTGTACATGCTTTTCTAAAGGCTTTGATAAGATAGATAAAATTGATATCGGCCTGTAGTTCGAGGGATCATTTGATGTGCCAGATTTAAAAAGAGGAATTACTTTAGCCTTTTTAAAATGAGAAGGAAAATAAGCTTTGTCAATACAAAGATTATAAATATAGGTAAGGGTATCTGCTATTACAGGTGCAGCAATTTTAATTATTTTACCATCTAGTCCATCAAAATCCTTTGTGGTTGACTGCTTTAATTGCAAGAGGGATGTCAGCACTTCAGGTAAAGAGATAAATGGAATGCATAATTTAGAGTGTATATTTTTAGACTCACAATATGCCCTTAAATGTTCCAAATCATTATTTTTCCAGTCTTCACACTTTATTAAGTTGTTGGCTATCCCAACAAAATGGTTATTCAGCGTCAAGGAAGAAATATCTTTTACTGTAGTTTGTGCTTTTTTGTTTGTTTTGTTTGTAAGTAGATTAATGGCTTTCCAAATGTGTCTGCAGTTTTTTTCTGTCAGATACAAGATCTTGAAAGTACTTTTGTTTGGCTGCACGCTTCATGTTTGTCACCTTGTTTCTTTGGTTTTTAAAATCTTTATCATGTTTAGACTTTAAAAAGTCTCTTTCTTTTATTTCCTTCTCTATTTCTTCTGATATCCATGGAGGTTTTGACTTGGATTTCACGCGTTTTGTTTTTAATGGAGCATGTTTATTATAAATTTCAGAAAAGGTGTGTATCCAGAAGTCTATGGCTTTGCATGGATCAGTGTACTGATAAACATGAGACAAAGTGGAGTTTGCTAAATCACTAAGAAAAACATCTTTTTTGAACTGTTTAAAGCATCTATATTGTATTGTTTTGTGACCTGTCCTGGGGATTTTTATCCCTTTTCTTGACCAAGTTACACAAATAGGGAAATGGTCACTGCACGAAAAAACAGGTGAACAAACTTCAGCTATATTCTGTTTGGAAGAAACGTAAACATGGTCAATGAGTGTGCTGGTGGTGTCTGTAATACGTGTTGGACAGTCAATAAGCTGATTTAGATTAAAGGTTTTGAAAAGCTGAACCCATTGAGTCTGCGGTTTTAATAGATCAATATTAAAATCACCTAACAGTATTATTTCATTGTTATAAAGTGTGGCAGCGTCCATCATTGTATCAAAATCAGTATACCAGTTTATTCTTTCGGAGGGATTTCTGTAGATAAAGCCAATAAGTAATGGTTTTGTATGTTTTAACTTGACTTCTACCCATATAGATTCAACATGGTACTGTTCTAATTCAAAGATTCTATTCAATGTGACAGACTGATTATAATATAATAATAATCCGGTTTCTTTAGAAGTTTTTGGATCACGACGAATGACATTGTAACCAGGGAATAACAGGTCAGAATCTGGTATTTGAAAACGCAGTCGTGATTCAGAAAGACAAAACAAATGAAAATTTTTACCAAAGTTGTCCAAAATCATTGCAATTTCGTCTAGTTTGTTATACACATGATTTATGTTTAAATACCCAACTCGCAATCCTTCTTTTGAAGGCCATTTTTTAAGAGTTAAAGACATCATGCAAAAAGATACATAAATATATTACACCAAATAACAAATTCAAAAAGGAAATCAAAATAACGTATATAATAATTGTAAGGGAAGGTCAACTTATATAGGATTACAAAAAAAAGAGGAAAAAAAGAAAAGAAACAACTGCACAAAGACAGTGGTTACTATTTGTTATGACAAATAAATTTGCAAATCTAGTGTATAAAACACAAGCAGTCGTACTTGAATATCAAATCACATATGCCAAAAATTGCCAAAAAAAAACAAACAAACAAACAAATCCACAGAAGTCCCAGCTGGCAGAATGAAAAATACTCAACCAGTTTACCAGCACGAGGTGATTTCAGGACAAAAATTCTTATATATCGGCCTTGCTGTCACTGCGACACATACACACCACACACACACACACACACACACACACACACACACACACACACACACACACACACACACACACACACACACACACACACACATACACACACAAACATAAGCACAACACACACACACACACACACACACACACACACACACACACACACACACACACACACACACACACACACACAGGCACCCACGCATCAACAAAACTATGCACGCCCAGAGGGGCTGGATGGTACACCATCACACACAAATTAGGTTAACATATATTATAGATATAGGTTATACATGTGTGTACCTCACAGGCACATCTTCGTATGAAAAGTTTGATACAAAAATTATGCATATATATACACAAATATATCATATTAAATTTCAACACACACACACAAATTTTAATACCAATGTTTGTGGTCATTCATATTTCATGACAAAACCCTCATTGTATGGGCATGATCTGAGACATGAGGAAATCTCTTAAAGATAAATCCCACGGGATGTTAGCTGGGGGGCGCATGACATTCTGACCAAAGTCTGCAACAGCAGCAGTTTCTGTTGGATGTGCAGGGCGGGGATAGTGAAGCATGTCAGGACTATGCCCAATAAGTCTGCTATTGTTCCTGCCATTAGATGGGGGTGGGTAAGGGGGGAAATAAGGGGAGGATAGCGGCAATCTATCATTCAGACGTAAGGGCAGTGGAGGATAGTGATAAAGTGATGCTGGGTGAGGACAGAGGGGGGTGGGCTGGGATCTCTGTGGTTTCCAGACAAATTCGTTTTGTTCTATTGTCTGTCTTTGATTTGTCTGTTCGTGGACGTTTACATTTGGCGGAGGCTGTAAATGGTTTGCTAGTTGGCTGTTCTCTACCCTGTTCTGACGAACAGAACTTTGGGTATTGGAACCCTGATACTGATCAGGGTACCAGCTAGCCAGTGTTTTCTTCAAGTTCACAGCCAGTTTGGCTGTTCCCTGCATGCTGGGATGAACTGCGTCTCTGTACAGAGCAAGCCGTGGAGCTCCTGATTGTGTGACAAAAGAAGTCTTGTTATCAATAAAAACCACGTCTTGGAGTTGGCAGGCACTGTACAGATTGCGGTTAGAGGGGGCTATGGTATTATTTAAGTTGTGTCTGCCTTTAGCAGGAATAATTGAACTTACGGCTATGGCGGATAGGGGGAACACTTTTTTACAAAGAGAGATAAGTTGTGTCCATGCATCGACACTGATTTGACCCGAGGAACAGCTGTTTAAACCTACGTGAAGGAAAAGATGTTTGATACTGGAGAACGAGGCTTGGGAAAGTAGCCATGTGGTCAGATCAGAAACAGTCATGCCGGGAATACACAGCTTGTACATAGAATATTGTGGTGTTGTCAGTCTTTTAGGGTTTATGTACCTGACGACCGAGTCACCAATGAGAAGTGATGTGGTTTTGTCAGGGATGACAACATTGTTCATCACTTCCTGAGGTGAAGGTTTGGGGTGGGTGGATGTCACAGATTTGCTATTTGAAATTTCATGATAATTGTCGGAACTAGTAGATGGTATGGCATGCTTGCGATGTTGACTTTTGTTTGTGTCAGAAGTGTCTTTTAGCAGAGTTGAAAAAGTGTTAGACACGGGAACACAGTACATTATGTCACCTTCCTCAGATTTAGAGTCTGAGGACTCCACAGCCACAGAGGACTGTGTCAGAGTGGGCTGGTGGGGGTTTTCAGTAGTCAGTGTGCCTGACTCCAAAATGGACTCGTCAGTTGTCTGATTGTCAGTCTTTGCAATCATTATGGGCTGAGAGACACACTCTCTCTGATCAATTGACAATGCGGTGCTTGCTTCTAACAAAGAGTCATCAGACTGCGTTGATGCATCATGCAGTACTTTTGGTTTATTGTTCTTTGTACCTGCGTTTATGTTAACTAAATGAGATTTCAGAGACTGGTTTTCTTTCTTTATCTGATGAAGTGTGTGAACAATATCCGACATCTTTGTTTCCATTTTATCCATCATCATATCAAATTTTTCATTTAGTCTTGATTTAATTTCATTTTTGACAGCAATTTTTACGTCATCAATTTTTGACACCTGTGTGTTTGTAAAATGTTTGTTTTCATAAACGAAGTCCTCAAGAGCAGTTTCAAGTTGAGAAAGTTTTTTAGAACATGGACAAACAAGAGGTGACTTACGTTTGTACTGTTTGGGAGTGAAGCACAAGGTTCGCCTTCTATAAAGCTTAGTCTTTTTACGAGAAGGTGTTAATAGTTGTGAGGGTGGGGCATTTGTTTCTGTAGGGAAGGGAATGGGAGACAAAAGGACAACACCTTGGGAAGCAGGCTGATGCTGCTCACAAGACATCAGCAGGGGTGTACAGTCGGGATGGGGGGAAGCATCAGAATTACCACCACTGCTGGCCACATCAATGTCCGGGGTGGTGAACGGTAAGGGTTCTGGGGTGTGCAGAAAGGCAAGTGGCACATTTAACACAGACTTGGTCAGTTTGTCACAATCGTTGTGCCGCATGTAGTCCAAGACCAGTGTTTTCAGTGCTTCGCACTCACGTGAGTCCCATTGCACACAGTCTTTTCCTTGG
>CM060318.1:43765822-43780822 GCA_030674155.1 Stramonita haemastoma
AATGGAAGACTTCATAACAGTTTGATTAGCCTCCAAAGTATTTATGATATTCACTCTCTTCTCAGTTAATCTATTTGAGATAAGAAGTACATCTTCTCCCTTTATCTCTGTCTCTCTGTCCTTTAGTTTCTATCTCCTATTCTCTCAATTTTAACTGACATTTCTGTATGTGTTTTCTAGCTCCGAAATGTCAAGGTTTGTGATCTGTTTATATCTAATGTGTATTTTTCATATTTCACGCGATGGCCAAGACGTGTATGTCATTATTTTTATACCCATAAACATCTGCATATCTACATCACATCTGATAATGAAGTCACAAACACATAATCTTATACGAAAGAAAGACAATCAGACAAATAGACCCTGTATGTGTGTCTTTGTGCCTCTGTCTCACGTAGGAAAGGTGAGTTAGAAGATCAGACCAGACTAGTCATTGGTAACACCTCAGGAGATTAAAAAACCAGCACTGCTAACACAGGAATGAACAGGGGAAGAAGGGAGAGAAGAAGGGAGAGCAGAAGGAAGAGGAGAAGGGAGAGCAGAAGGGAGAGGGGAAGAAGGGGGCACCAGGGGTTACAGTGGATTAACCCAGGTCTGCCCCTGTGTCTCAGAACAAAAGACTCACAAGCTAGACCAGCTGAGACCAGCAGGAAGGAAAAGGACAAGAAAATGTCAGTGCCAATCGATCAGCTCCGATATGAGAGAGAGGAGAACAGACAGGGAGTTTCTCTGCTGCAACCTCCTCCATCAATGTTGCTGTCAAAGGGTTAGGACAGAGAGAGCTGTGTACACTAGAGCCAGGTCTCTGCAACCAGTTTACCATTCCTCCCACTATCAGAGGACCCGTCACCTTCCTACATTACAGGTTGTGAAGCAAAGTGTTTGAGAACCTGCTTGCATGTCGTAGAAGTCTGAGACAAGTATTAAGGCCTCTAAGTCACGGAGACCTGCCTGCCTTTGAAAGCAGAACAAAGATGGTTAGGTTTTTGAGATTTTACTCCGTGACTTACGAGAAAGAGGACAGTAAAGGATCACAGAATGATCATCACTGTGAGCCATTCAGTCTGCACATGTGCTGACACAAACATTCAAGATGAACTGAATGAGAACAGCAGGAATATTGATCAAAAAAACGTTTTTCTTTTTCTTCCAAAATTGAAACTCCGTACAGAATATGTCTTTTGTTTGTATTGAATGTCTCTTTGTCTTTGTTTTTGTCTTTATGTCTGTCTGCCTGTCTGTCTGTCTGCCTGCCTGCCTGTCCGTCTGTCTGTCTGTCTCTGACTGCCTCTCTCTGTGTGTCTCTGTGTCTCTGTCTCTGTCTCTCTGTCACTCGTATAGTATGATTAAAAATGTTCTGATAAGTGTGTGTGGTGTGTGTGTATGTGTAGGGGGGGGTGGGGGGTGAGGTTTTTTTTTTATTCTTTTATTTGGAGCATACTGGAATGCACTTTTCTATATCCAGTCTTTGTGTCTATGCAATTTTGTAAACGTTGTCTTCCTTTCCACCGGCACACATTGCATTGTGTGTGTGTGTGTGTGTGTGTGTGTGTGTGTGTGTGTGTGTGTCTGCTGGTGCGTGCGTGCGTGCGTGTGTGCGTGTGTGTGTGCGTGCGTGCGTGTGTTTATGTGTGTCTGTGTGTGCGTGTGTGTAGGTGTACGTGTATGCGTGTGAGCATACATGTGTGTGTGTGTGCATTGGTGTACACATGCGTGTGAGTACCTACGTGTAAATACATGATTTTTAAGAGAAATGTAGTTCCTGACAAGAAAATATGTAGTTCTCCATATTCTCTCAACGACAGACTTCATACAATCTGGATTAACCTCCGAACTCTGTGAAAGGCTAAGTGCCGACATTTGTCCTCATCCCCATTCATCTGTGTGAGATAAGGAATGCATCTTCTTCCTTTATCTCTGTTTTTCTGTTCTTTCATCTCTTCACCTCCTAGTCTCGTAATCTTTCGTTGACATTTATGAATGTATTTTCTGGTTTTTGAAATGTCAAAGCTTGGTATCTGTTTACATCTAATGTGGATTTCTCATACTTCATGCAATGGCTTTTTAACATGTATGTATCAGTTTTTTTTGATTTGTCAAACCATGTTACTTTATGCACTTAAACACTTGTGGATCTATATTACATATGATTTTTGAAGTCGTAACTACTTACATGAAAAGAGGAAAAACAGAAAAAAATTCTTTGTCAATATGTCTGTCGGTCTGTCTGTATGTCTGTCTATGTCTGTCGGTCTGTCGGTCTGTTGGTATATCTGTCTATGCCTGTCGGTCTGTCTGTATGAATGTATGTCTCTCCATCCATCCATCCATCCATCCATCCATCCATCCATCCATCCATCCATCCATCCATCCGTCTGTCTGTCTGCCTGCCTGCCTGCCTGCCTGCCTGCCTGCCTGCCTGCCTACCTACCTACCTACCTACCTATCTATCTATCTATCTATCTATCTATCTATCTATCTAGCTAGCTAGCTAGCTAGCTATCTCTCTGTTTCTCTGTCTCTCTGTCTCTCTGTCTCTCTGTCTCTCTGTCTCTCTGTCTCTCTGTCTCTCTGTCTTTCTATCTGTCTCACATAGGAAAGGTGAAGTAGCAGATCAGACCAGACTAGTCATTGGTAACAACCCAAGAGATTCACAAACCAGCACTGCTGACACAGGAATGAACAAGAAAAGGAGGGAGAGGAGAAGGGAGAGGAGAAGGAAGAGGAGAAGGGAGAGCAGAAGAAGGGGGCACCAGGGGTTACAGTGGATTAACCCAGGTCTGCCCCTGTGTCTCAGAACAAAAGACTCACAAGCTAGAACAGCTGAGACCAGCAGGAAGGAAAAGGACAAGAAAATGTCAGTGCCAATCGATCAGCTCCGATATGAGAGAGAGGAGAACAGACAGGGAGTTTCTCTGCTGCAGCCTCCTCCATCAATGTTGCTGTCAAAGGGCTGGGACAGGAGGAAGGGCTGTGTACACTAGAGCCAGGTCTCTGGAACTAGTTTCTCATTCCTCCCACTATTACAGGACCTGTCACCCGCCTGCACAGGTTGTTAAGCAAAGTGTTTGAGAACCTGCTTGCATGCTATAGAAGTCTGAGATAAGGTGAGGGTTGGTGCCAAATTCATTTTGTCCAAGTGTGTAAGTCACAAGGGACTTGCTTAGCCTTGTCAGTAGAACGAAAATAATTTGATTTTTTTTCCTTTGACAAAGCAGCAGCGAAGGGCCACACTTGATGATAGACCCATGGTGTCCTAACAGTGATTAGCTTCCTGTGGACTTCTGACAGTGAGGATGCCACATGACAAGGTCAGCAGCAGAGCAGGGTCACTCTGTTTTTATTGTTTCACCCCCTGTCCTTGACCTGCTCTCCCATGCTGCTCCTTTTGACCTCTCTTCCCCAGTTATACCCAGATTCGTTATGTTACACCCAAAGGGTCAGAAATGCACAGATTGTCTGTCAATGTCAGGCTGCAACAGGGCCTGTCCGCTCTCTGCATATCTGGTTGGTAGCATTATGTTGCTGCAGTTCCAGCCACATTGGGTACAAGTATGTTGTTATTGTTGTTGTTTTTGTTAATGAAGTTGTCGTGCATTCCCCATCTAAACACCTGAGAGTCATCCAGTTATACACTCCGGCTCACTCATCCCACGTGGGAATCGCTGTTAGATGGAAAGTACGCGCTAATGATAAGTTTGCGTAATATGACTGTTTTAGTACCTACACACATCGCCATCCATACCCTGACTTCCTAGGATTTTTTCCTTTCAGGGAGATGCTGGTTGTTATGCTAAGAAATTATCTTGTATGAAGACAATCTGGTTATGCCATTTTACACCACAACAGCATTTTGATGTAGATCTTAGCGATTAGCTTACACCAATAACTTCTTAAGTTCTTGGTCTGGGCCAAATTCATTGTTTTACTCTTAGTAACATTAGTGCCAATAATCTTCTATCCTTTATTCAATTCAAATACTTTACTCTCTCAAATAGAAAAAAACAACAACACTCACAGTCTCTTCTACGGAACAAGATTTACGAAAGTGGAGAAGCAGATGAATGATAGCTTTATGACTGCTGACCATGTCATAATCTCTTTCTTTACCATCTCCTTGGCAGTGACTTTCCTGTAATGTCCTCATTGATCAAAGTTCAGTTATCTTTTCCCTGCATGTGCCAGCTATTCTTGGTATCAGACTCTTTTATGATGTGATGCATGGCAAGATGCAACTCATTCTACCTTCCTTTTTTGCAGTGCAATGGATGAAGAACATTTTGGGTGAGTAAGGTCGATGATTCCTGATATGACGTGAATGTTCATATCTTTCTTACAATAATTGTCTCCCTTGCATGCTATACAAAGTGAGTCTGATTCCAGACAAGTGGAAGTCGGTTCAATAGTGGTGCTGTGCTAGTTCCCAGTTCTGTAGAATTTGACATGTACAGCTGACTGAGGAAAAATGCCGTGATGCTATCAGGATAGGTTGATCTCTACTTTAATGCTGATTTTGAAACCAGGACATTCTAAACTTACAAAAATAAATTTGAAAGAATGTATGTTCTAGCTTTTGCATCAATTGTGGTACTTGTTGTTGATTGTGTGTTGTGTAGGTCGAATGCAAGCGCTTTGATTTGTTTTTACAAGATATAGCGCTATACAAATTCCATGTATTATTATTATTATTATTATTATTATTATTATTATTATTATTATTATTATTATTATTATTATCATCATCATTATTATTATTATTATTATTATTATTATTATTATTATTATTATTATTATTATTATTATTATTATTATTATTATTATCGTTATTATTATTATTATTATTATTATTATTATTATTATTATTATTATTATTATTATTATTATCATTATCATTATTATTATTATTATTATTATTATTATTATTATTATTATTATTATTATTATTATTATTATCAATTCAAATTAAAAAATAGATAAACTACAGTAAAAATAAATATCGATAGATAAAAATGGATAAATAAATAAATAAATAAATAAATAAATAAAAAACATTTGTGTAGGTCAAAAGCAAATGTAAAATTGGTAGAATGACCCAGCGACAGATCAATACATCAACCGATCGACCTTCACACAGCCAAACAGACAACCAGACATAAAGCAGACAGACACACAGGTTGATTAAGTGACAATGTTTCTCGCCCCTTGTGTCATGGAGACAGATAGCAATGCTTGAAATCAAACACTTGGGCTTTCAGGGAGATGAGACTTTCAGCAAACTTTCTTGTAGTCCAACCCGAGAAGACAAATGGCGGCAGTGTCTTTATTGATCGAGATGACATTTTCCTTTGCTCAACCTTTTCTGATTTCATCTCATATCTTTGACGCCGATCGCTGTTTCTCTATCCACATATTCTCCTGAAGAATTAAGCGAGATAGCCTTCTTCATGCATCGTCTATAGGACAGAATAAGTTATCACTGTTTACAGACATCACTATGATTATACTTGATTTTTTATTTTTTGTTGAACTGCCGTTTTTAGTAGAACAATTTACTGTTTGTATTGATTTTCAAAACAACTCTAGTAGCTTTTCAGAAATACATTGAACACCCATCACTTTTGCGCTATGTTTTAAGTCCTAGAGTATGTTAAAAAAAAATTCAACATGACTACTGTGCTTTACAAAAAGACCCTGCATAATGACATTTTCAATTACTAATTTCCGAATGAAAGCGTTTATCGCAATGAGATTGAAAACAACAGCTGCCTGGCCCGGTGATTAGCACTTTGGGATCCTGTCTGGAACGCGTCCGGCTAAAATCCCCCAGGAGTCTTTTCTTTCTGACTCTGGCTGGCGTCTACCACAGTGGGTTTGCTATGGGGTAGATTCGAAGACTGGGACCACACAGCTGAGTTTCATCCACTTTTCAGATACAATTTTGAGAGTGCTGTTCTGTAATGGGTTTGTATTAAAACCATCAGGCTGGAGATCTATGATAGAGATTTGTTGGAAGGACGTGGGGCGTGGCAGTCACCTTCCTGGGTGAACGTCTTAATCTGGCTCCGTGACTCAGCAAACTATCGCTGTCGGTAAGGGGGGGGGGGGGGGGAGGGGGGGCTGCGGACATTAGCTAAGACCAGGCGCTACTGCACACCACTGAAATGACCCAGCAACAGTGCAGAGCCCCTCTGGCCGGCAGTCCCTCCGTGGTCTCACACTGAAAAGCTGCCTGTGAAGTTCTGATCTGGCCCAGTGTGTACCCAAGTACGGGTGGGACAAGGGAAGCGGAACAAGCGGCTTGGAAACAGGAGGACAGGATCATCACAGAAGATGATGCAGAAATAAACGAGGCTAAATTGAAACTACTGAGCATCAAAAACTGCCATTACCAGCTGACTGATACTAAGCAAACCAAAAACCTCAGTGTGCATTTTGCAGATCATACTAAGTGGCTGTATTGAAATACTGAAACTCTAATTCTCAACTATAGGTAAAAAAAAAGGTAAAGGTGTCCCATAACCTATGTTGTCGTAGAGGAGCGACGCGTCAGAGACCTCAGCTTCTTTAAGGCCAGCATATTGAGGGCGGCGCCCATCTTCTCTCCTTCGTTGCTTTACCTTCCCTGATCCTAAAGAGGGCAGGTACCCATTTATAGCTGATTCCACAATTTTGACAGTGCTGTTCTGTGGTGGGTTAGTATTACAGCCATCAGTCTAGAGATTTATAATAGAAATTTGTTGGAAATTCTCAAATATATTCAGTATTTGTTTTAATCATAAACAGTCACATAGTTTGAGAAACACATAGCTTTGATCGCAAACACCTGACCTAGGTCTGGTTTCAGCTTCTCTCTTGTTTCAGACTTTCTTGACCAAACCTGGCATCTCATTTAGCTTGCAGCAGAAAAGCGAACCTTTCAGAAGTTTTAACTACTGCTGCATTCCAGAACAGCTCACCTGGGTTTAGATCCAATCCTTACTCTGTCTCAGATTCCAGGATACACTGCTGCTCTTCCAGCCACGCTGGGTACCTAGCCAGATAAGTAGGTGGCAGGTTCTTTAAAAGTTGAAAGGTAAACTAATTGGTTTGGAAACCTGACCGTGTAATACTCCCTTTCTTTACTATCTCCTAAGAAGTGACGCTGATGAAGTTTGCGTCAGAGGTGGTCTCTGTGAGTTTGATCTTTCTATCTACTCTGAGAAATGTGCAGTCATCTTTTCCCTGCATGTGTCAGCTATTCTGGTTATAACAGACTTTTGTGTTGCAGTGCGTAGCAAGATGCACACCAGTTCTCTTTCCTTTATGTATTCTTGAGACATCGTGGAGAGCATTCTGGGTGTGTTACATCAATGAGGCGTAATATGCTGTGATTGTATATACCTTCGGGTATCAAGCTAGCGTACTATCATTAAGTATTAGCAAAGAAATAGGTTGATTGTTAAATGTTTTTGAAAAATTAGCCGCCATGGCGCAGTTGTTAGCGCCATGGATATCGGACTGGAGGATCACAGGTTCGAACCCCATAAGAGTCATATGGATTTTTCGGACTCCGGCTTGCTATGCTCTCACCCAGAGTGGTTGTGCTGTGGGCTCAGCGGGGAGACTGGGACCACACAGTCGAGCTTCATCCACTTTACGCATGCGATTTTGAGAGTGTTGCTCAAATTACCTAACCAACACTGCAGGTGTCTGTATCTCAGGGGACTGGTTGACGCCGGGATATATTATGATAGTAAGCTTAGAGTACAACCCTGTCAAATAGTTTCAAAGCAGATGCACTTCCATAGCAATATCATTACACCATTCTCATTACCATTGCTTATCATGCAATAATAAAAATTGCCTCTGATTCGGTTGCCCCCGTTGTTCTGGTCTCATGATGACCTCAGATTCGGTTTAGCCATATACTTCTGTGCCTGTGATGAGTTTGTGTCAAAGCCTTTGGGGTTGAAGGTTCGCGGGGATACAGTCGTTGGAGGGTAGTTGTGGTCGTCACCTCAGGTGGGTGACTTGCTCAGTCTGGCTCCGCGACTGAGCTAATATTATCGTTAGTATGGGGCTTAGTAGGTGGTGTTCCGCTCAGAACAGGCACCACTGAAGATCACCAAAGTGACCAGCAGAAGTGCAGGGCTCCTCTGGCTGGTGATCCCACGGCAGCATGATATTGATGGTCTCCCTATGGACTCCTGACCCTGAGGATGCGACATAACAAATCTAAGTATTGCTGTCGCGGATAGGTTAAAATGAGTGACGTGGGAACAGCAGGACGGGGATGTTGCAGAAGATGAGGCAGCAAAACAAGTTTTGAAAATATAGTTGGAGTAAATAATATATCCAAAATAGGTTCTAGGCTGATTTTTTTTATCTGGGGAAAAGCTGGCCTCACTGGGAGATAAAGTAATTCCTAGAATGCTGACAGGGTCCGACATTCACCTTTTCTTTAATACTCGATATAAACCAAGACATTGAACATCAGGAAAAAAAAGGAAAACACCATTTCTGTTCCTTAAATATGTATGCACAAAGTACATTATTGTTTTTTTAGTAATATGACTATGGATAAGAGCAAACACTAATCATAGAAATTGCAAGTGAATAAATATGGAGATGGATAAATAAACAAATAAAGAATGAATAAATCAATAAGCAAATCGGGCCAAGTGAAAAAATGGACTCAGAGGGTTTTAAAAAGAAGCTGACCGACAAGCTGACCAGCTGAGATCCATGCATCCATGCATCCATGCATCCATGCATCCATCCATCCATACACATATACACAGAAAAAAACACATTTTTTTAATAAAATGGGTGGCGCTGCTCTACAGAGTAGTATAGAATAGAACACAGCACAACACAACATAGCTAATGCATCACAAAACAATAAAACACAAAACAACACAATGCAATGCAATACAATACAATAAAATTGCAATAGCGTACGATACGATACACTACAATGCAATACAATGCACGCATAAATACATACATGCATGCCAGCCAGCCAGCCAGCCAGCCAAACAGCCAGCCAGCCAGCCAGCCAGCCAGCCAGACAGACAGACAGCCAGCCAGCCAGACAGCCAGACAGCTCCATCTGGTAACATTGTTTCTTGCTCCTTGCGTCCTATATTCTAACAGAAAGAAATGTGTTAAGCTGACACTCGTGTTTTTCATGGTGAAGTACTCGATATTTAATCGATATTTTAAGGTCAGGATTAAGAAGACACTGTAATTATTGATGGAGGCGGGCTTTGTCTCAGCTGTGTAATTTCGCCAAAGATGGTCAGTTTTCCAGATAATCCAGTGGCTGTTTCCTTTCATTATTTCATCTCACATCTTTTTCTGCCACTCACTCTTTCTCCATCTATATTTTCTTTCCGGAAGGGTAATTCAAAACAGACTTTTGAATCTTCGATCATGTTGGAGAGGTGACTATTAAATGTATAAAATGTAGGCTATCACATTTATTTTATTTTATTTTTTTTTTATTGATTTATTCTTTTTATTTTGAGGATAATGGAATAAGCAATCATATGGGTTTTTTTACATCCAGTCCCCGTGTGTATGCAGTTAAGTAAATGTTATCTGTTCCCACCGACATTTGATTTTGAATGTTGACAGGAAAACACCTGAGAAGTTTGCATATAGTCTTTCTGTTATCAAACTGTTTCATATGTTGAATTGAATGCTTTGCTTTTGTTTTATTCAAAGCTATCACGTTAGCTTCTTGGAATGGAACTGCATTGAATCATTGCTCTTTTCATACACATTTTAAAGACAAGGATGCCATGAAAGCAATTGACCCTAACAAGCTGTATGTTGAAAATACACATATAATATTGATCTTATCAGTGGAATTTCAAGTAAAGATATTACTGAGATAAAACTCTAACTGGAATAGAGAGCTATGATCAACAAATGCCTTTGTCAACTAGATAGTACACAATGAAACCAACAAATAAATTGTCCAAAAGACAGAATATCAATTTTGCATTATCATCTTCAACAACAATATTGAAAATCAAAATTAAACATAACAAACAAGGGTACACACAAAAAACACAAACCAAACAAGTCAAAACACTCAGTGTGTGCAATATGCAAAATAATCACCCCCCCCCCCCCCAAACAATAACCAAGAAAAGAGAACGTTTAAATTCAACGTAGCAGACAGACTTTTATTAGGAAATGAGCAATATTCTTTTGTCAGACACACCTAACTCTTTCTAGAACAACCCAGACGGTTTGCTGCTTCCAGCTTCTGTCTTGTCTCAGACTTCTTACTGTATGCTGCCACACTCTCAAGACACGTTGCCTAGCAACTTTAGTTTGCACAGGGGGTGGGGGAGGAGGGAGGGATGAGTTGGGAAGGAGTAGGAGGTGGGCGGGGGGGGGGGGGGAGGGGGGTTAATTGGTTCCAGAAACCTGGTCATGAGGTACGTAGCTTCTCTCTCTCTCTCTCTCTCCTCCTCTCTCCTCTCTCTCTCTCTCTCTCTCTCTCTCTCCTCTCTCTCTCTCTCTCCCCTCTCTCTCTTCTCTCTCTCTCTCTCTCTCTCTCTCTCTCTCTCTCTCTCCTCTCTCTCTGCTCCTTTTACAGCGACATTGATGGAGGCTGCTGTCCTGATGGACTCGTGTCTCTTCTTTCTTATGTATGGTGTGGCTGTGGTGATTTGTTGTTGGTGTGGTTGTGGTTGTGTTGATGATGTTGACTGTTGTGTGTGTGTGTGTGTGTGTGTGTGTGTGTGTGTGTGTGTGTGTGTGTGTGTGTGTGTGTGTGTGTGTGTGGTGTGTCTGTGTGTGTCTGTGTGTGTCTGTGTCTGTGTCTGTGTCTGTGTGTGAGTGATATTTTTAGTCATGTTTTTTCCTTCCTTCCTTCCTTCCTTCCTTCCTTCCTTCCTTCCTTCCTTCTCTCTCTCTCTCTGTCTCTCCTGTCTCTGTCTCTCTGTCCTCTCCTCTCCCTCTCTTTCTCTCTTCTCTGTCCTCTCTCTCCCTCTCCCTCTCTCCTTCCCTTCCCCCTCTCTCTAACCCTGCTAGTATTTATGGCGAAAGTGAAAAGACTATGTAAATAGCATGTCATGTCATTTTGAATAAAAGTGCCGGTTATCAGCTGAATGTGCTTATTCTTTTTATTCACTGTTTACTGTGTCTGGAATTTGAAGTTACCATTTTCTAAAAGAAACAAAGAAACCCTGCTTCTCCCAAGTTCCTCACCTTCCTGTTTTTCTTCGAGCACCATTCTCTTTTCTCTCTCTCTCTCTCTCTCTCTCTCTCTCTCCTCTCTCTCTCTCTCTCTCTCTCTCTCTCTCTCTCTCTCTCTCTCTTCTCTTTTCTCTCTCCTCTCTCTCTCTCTCTCTCTCTCTCTCTCTCTCTCTCTCTTCCTCTCTCTCTCTCCTCTCTCTCTCCTCTCTCTCTCTCTCTCTTTCCTGCTCTCTCTTCTCTCTTCGTTTCCGATGTTTTTTTTAGCAGTGGAGGTTCAGTTCTGTAATCTCACATGTGGTGTTGGAAAGAAATTCCACACCGTCATAGTTGTAAGTTCTGTGTGTGTGTGTGGTGTGTGTGTGTGTGTGTGTGTGTGTGTGTGTGTGTGTGTGTGTGTGTGTGTGTGTGTGTTGTATGTGTGTGTGTGTATGCCGTGTTGTGTGTGTGTGTGGTGTGGTGTGTGTGGTATGTGGTGGGTGGGTATGTGGGGTGGGTGTACATGCCCATTCACAAGGGAGCCTGCATGTACAGACAGAGAATAACAACAGAAACACAGATGGATCGATGTGGATAAACAAAGAGGGAGAACAAAAAAACATGGACAAAGAAACACAAAGACTCAGATACATTTCAGATTGAGGAGATTGTAACAGATCAATACAAAGTCAGAGACAAAGGAAATGCACGGGGCAGACAGATGGGCAATAAACAAGCAGATACTATAGAATGAAACTTATAGATGACTCGAAATAAAAAAAAGAAAGGACAGAGAAGAATATCTAGCACTGAAGGAAAACTTAGAAAAATACAAAGACACACAGAGGAGTACAGCATCCCGATGATACGTATACCATCCCTGTCCACATAGTTGATGACAAGTGTCACTATCACTGTACACTTTGGCTTGGAAGAGGAACCGTAGGCAAAAAAAGGCAATCATAAGTGTTAGGCTAGGTTCCTACAGTGATGATGGAAATAGGGTCATAGGTGTCTACAATGATGATGGTAATATGATTACAGGTGTCTACAGTGATGATGGAAATAGAGTCACAGGTGTTTACAGTGATGATGGAGATAGGGTCACAGGTGTCTACAGGGATGATGGTAATAGGGTCACTGGTGTCTACAGGGATGATGGTAATAGGGTCACGGTGTCTACAGTGATGATGGAAATAGGTCACAGATGTCTACAATGATGATGGAAATAGGGTCACAGGTGTCTACAATGATGATGGAAATAGGGTCACAGGTGTCTACAATGATGATGGAAATAAGGTCACAGGTGCCTACAATGATGATGGAAATAGGTCACAGGTGTCTACAGGGATGATGGAAATAGGGTCACAGGTGCCTACAGTGATGATGGAAATAAGGTCACAGGTGCCTACAATGATGATGGAAATAAGGTCACAGATGTCTACAGGATGATGGAAATAGGGCTGAAGGTGCATCCAGTGATTATTGTAATATGATTACAGATCTTTACAATGATGGTGGTAATATGATTACAGGTGCCTACAGTGATGATGGTAATATGATTACAGGTCTTTACAGTGATGATGGTAATATAATTAAAGGTGTTTTCAGTGATAATAGAAATGGGGTTACTGGTGTCTGCAATGATGATGGTAATGTGGTTTCAGGTGTCAGTGTGGTCAGTCAAAAGGTCAGTACAGGTCAGATCACAAGAGAGTGAATGTGGTTTTGCGGTAGTGCAGCTGTCCAGAAAATAAAAGGTGACGGGTTTGTTTCTCGTACAAAGCCGAACGAGGCCATCCGTAATTATCTGGGCGCTAGTTTTTCAGATGGAATGATAACAATAGATACGTTTGCTCATTGTAGCAATATACCTTCCTTCATCTTCCCTATTACCCTGCAAGGCCATGTCAAGTTAAAGTTATATTCTAACCCTATTTGCTTTTATTCCCAACAAACGTATGCCTGTGGTGACTGAAAAGCCTCAATAGAGGATACAGAAGTTGGTTCCAACTTTCTCTTTTTCTCAGAGTGCCAAGATATGAACGGGCCTCTCAGACATGTACATGTTGCATAGTAACCTCTGCATGTGGGCGGCAGAGCCTTGAGAAATAAAGGAAAGGGTTGCAGGAGAGAGAGAGAGAGAGAGAGAGAGAGAGAGAGAGAGAGAGAGAGAGAGAGAGAGAGAGAGAGAGAGAGAGAGAGGGGAGAGAGAGAGAGAGAGAGAGAGAGAGGAGAGAGAGAGAGAGAGAGAGAGAGAGACCTGGCTATCCCTACTGTACACAGCTCTCTGTGTCTCAGTCCTTTGACAGCGACTTGGATGGAGGTCGAAGCTGAGCCAGAGTCCATCTGTTCTTATCGATAACATCGGCACTCATCGATTGGCACTGACATTTTCTTGACCTGTTATATTCTGCTGGTCTCAGCTGTTATAGTGCCTGAGATTTTTTGAAAGAAGAAAAATGGGTAGACCCAGAATAATCTCCCTTAATATGTTTCTATCCCCCCCCCCCCCCCCCCCCCCCCCCCCCCTAGCCATCCCTCTTCTATCTATCTCTGTTTGAACAGTGCAGGTTGTGTTTTCTTTAATCCGTTGGGTTGTTTTAGGTCGGAAAATAAAGGGTAGTTTCTTCAATCTTTTTTTTTTTTAATTCCAAACGTCTTTGGAGATTTTTTTTTTCTTACATGCATGAAAACTTCTAGATCAAAGCCGATGTAAACATACAAGCATTATTTTGAATATGAATTTTGACCTTTCTCTTTGATTAGTCATTCTTTCAGAGGAATGTTGGAGCTCATGTGTCTGATGTCAAAACAAGCTCAGGGGCAAAGAATGGAGTAGGAAAGTCATGGCTGCCTGCAATCACTGGAAAAGTCATTCATTCTTAGTAAATAATCAAATCGTTCTCTTTTCAATGTGTCTTTTTTCCAAAAAAGGGCAAGTCATCGTAATTGCAGGAGAAAAGACAATTGTTCAGAGAGAAAGACATTTTCTAGAATAATCTTGCTACTCTATTTACCTTTGAAGAAGTCTACCCCAGAGTTCCTCTGGTTATGTACACAACAGAGAAAGGATCAGAAGTGCCTTTTGAGTAGTGGACAAATCCAATCAGTTCACTCCGGTTCAATTTTGGACCCAAGAGAGAATGTACTGACAAAACTATTACAGTAAGCTGATCGTATTTTTCTGAGGAAACTCTACAGGCTATACTTTGAACAGCAAAACTGAATGTCGAGTCTTCAGTAAATGCGTACATTTAAATGATAGAAGAGAGATACAACGCAGGATAATTGGCTTTATTCATTTGAGAGAGACAGACGGACAGACAGACAGACAGGCAGACAGACAGAGATAGTGTGCCATTGTCTCTCAATCCCTTCCATCTCTAATTATTTATGACTCAGAAGCAGTGTAGCATATTGTGGTGACCTTTTGCTAATGAAATGGCACCTTCTTGACAGAACTATCAATACCTGATGGACAAATACACCTCAGTCCTGGCATGAAACATTAAGACCCCACATTAGAACTGAATAGTGCAGAAACTGGTCAATAATACCAACCCCACCCCCCTCCCGTCTCCCTAAATACTCAGGCATGATTCTACACAAAATGAATCTAAGGAGGTCCTAGAATATGTGGGAGAGGAGAGAGAGAGAGAGAGAGAGAGAGAGAGGAAGAGAGAGAGAGAGAGAGAGAGAGAGAGAGAGAGAGAGAGAGAGAGAGAGAGAGAGAGAGAGAGAGAGGAGAGAGAGCATAGAGAGAGAGAGGAGAGGAGCACATAGAAGACACTGAGAGAGGGGTCTAAGCATGATCATGTTGTT
>CM060318.1:43791755-43796755 GCA_030674155.1 Stramonita haemastoma
TCTGGGCTAATCAGACCTTCTCTTATGCGCAGTTAAGGTCTCTTGAGAACAAAGTCCATGTAAGCACAGCCATGCGGTTTTGTTGTGTTGTGTTTTTTTTGCACTTGTTTTAATTGAATAGATAAGGAGATGTTTTGATTATAGAGCGCATGAAATTCTTCATACTGATCAGCATGGTTCCGACGTTGGAAGGTAAAGAAAGTGAAGTGATTTTCATAAAATATAGTGTTTTTATGTTGTCTAAGAAAATATTTCAGATAGGGCATACGAGGTTTTTTTGTCCACATCAAAGTATTTTCCAAAGCGTACGAACAAATATGACACTGAAACTTGCACACACACACACACACACACACACACACACGTACACGTACACACACACACACACACACACACACACACACATTGTGGCATTTTTCTTACTCAAGTTTACCAGATTTTCTTTTGTTTTCTGTTTGTATGTATAGTTCAAGCAGTTTCTGATGGTTAGACCTGTTTTTTCCTATCATCCTCCACTCACCTGTCAAAACAAACACACCAACGTTAGTTTTCATCTCTTTTTACCTCCCCGTTACCTGTCTAAAATCACCTTTTAGAGGATAGACGTTAAAACGAACACACACAACAACAACAACAACAATACAACGCAACACAACACACACAACACACACACACCACACACACAACACTCACTCTCTCTCTCTCTCTCTCTCTCTCTCTCTCTCTCTCTCTCTCTCCTCTCTCTCTCTCTCTCTCTCTCTCTCTCTCTCTCTCTCTCTCTCTCTCTCTCTCTCTCTCGGGGGGCGGTCACGAGAAGTGAAGCGGACAGGGCGTACATTTTCTGTGAGCAGCAGTAAAACTAGAAATTCATTCAAAATGCCAGTTACTGGACTTCCAGCGGCTGTGGAGAGGACCTTAGGCGCCCTGCTGACCGACAATGCAGTTTCCAGCTGGAAAGTGGCAGGAGAAGGGGACAGCGTGGTTTTTGTCTTGCGACTGAAACCAGTGGACACAACAGTGTCAACCAACATGGCGGATCCAACAGTGAATCGCAGCACACAAGCACAGTACTACAGGAAAAAATTGTTTTCTCAAAGACGACGAGATGTTGAACGGTCTCGAAAGCATAAAGAGAAGCAGGCAAGTGTTGTGTGTGGAAGTGACTGTGTCCTCAGTGCCTCGAGTCTGCCTGACAGTGGAGTAGAACAGGGGAATACAGCATGTGTAGATACACATGGAATAGACCTACCAACAACACACACACAGGACATCAATACAAAAACATCAGTTAAGTTGCCATCATCGGTTGATTTAGAACCTCCCTGTATGTCTGATTGTAGTGACTGTGCTGATATGTGTGTTTTGCAGCCTGAGGTGAACAATGATAATATTGTTGGTGCATTCGACACAAGAAATGTCAAACAGTACGTGGCTACTCTAACTGATAGATCCGTACAGAGAAGGCTAAGAGACAGACAAAGAAATACACACTTTAGAAAATCCGTGCTACATCATTCAGACGGTGAAGATATTGTGACGTGTGAGTCAGACGACATTGTGATCCAGTGGCATGCCAACTAGACACTGAGCCAGTATGTGTGTACTGGTTTGTCAAACAGCAAGAGAAAAACATGCTAAAAGAGGAACGTGTCAAACTCGCCAGTTTGCGGAATGGGAAGCGTATCCAGAACACACTACACACGGAGACCCTATCGTGTGCTTCAAGGGACTTAGCGACACTTAGAGACCTATTACAGCAGTCTCTTGGCTAGGCCTAGCCTAGACCTAAGGGTGTGTTTGTGACAAAGACTGGACGAAAGAAAGGCTCGGAATGCCGTAACATATCTGGACAGTAAAGTGTTTGTGTCTCGATGTACATTACTAATCAATGCTGTGGTTTCCATGGCTTGGAGTAGCGTTGTGTGTCAGCTTAAAGCAATTATTGTTATCGTTATTCGGCAACCCCCTTCATGTATGGGCCAATGGCCTTTTTTCATGAATAAACCTTTCGAGTTCGAGTTCGAGTTCTCTCTCTCTCTCTCTCTCTCTCTCTCTCTCTCTCTCTCTCTCTCTCTCTCTCTCTCTCTCTCTCTCTCTCTCTCTCTCTCTCTCTCTTATGTATACACACATACACATTCATCCAAGATCTCATCAGATTATTTTGTTGGCATCATACCACGGCCCTGTTACAGCAAAAACGGTTTTCTCTACAAACCTGATTTTTGTTGTTGTTGTTGTTAATCATAATTAGCAAGAAGACAGGAGAAGTGACTGACTTTGCCACTGCCTTTCACATGTCGCACATCTTGCACTCATCTTACGTCACATCCTGTTCAGTTGCTTCCTAAATTAATTCTTAGCTACGTCAATTAGGATTGTAAAAAAGGGGGGGGGGGATAAAAGATGTGAGATAAAAGATATGAGAATTGAGGGAGAGGGGGGGAGAAAGGCAGGAAGAAGAAGAAGAAGAAGAAGAAGAAGAAGAAGAAGAAGAAGAAGAAGAAGAAGAAGAAAACAATAACAACAACAACTTCTACTACAACAACAACAACAACAACACCAACAAGGTGGTTGGTGGTCTAGAGGTAACGCACCTGCCTATAATGTGAAAACTCCGGTCGGAAGTTTGCAGCGGTACGATCCCTGTTTGGACCTGAAACTTTCCCCCATCCATTAGACCATGAGTAGTCGGCTGGGTGCTGGTCTTTCAGATGAGACGATAAAATAAGTTCCATGTGTTACACATATTTATTCAGCGCACAAAAAAAAAAACCACGGCAACAAGAGAGTTGTCCCTGGCAAAACTCTGTAGAAAAAAAAACACTATGATAAGGAAACAAATACAGTTACAGACAGGAAAAGAAAAAAAGAAATGGGTAGCTCTGCTCTTGTGGTGATGCGCTCTCCCCGGGGAGAGCAGCCCTAATTTCACGCAGAGAAGTCTGCCGTGACTTAGGGTGGTATGAAGAAATGAAAAGGAAGAAGAGGAAGCAGGAGAATAGAGAAAAATAATAAGTCAAGAGCACACACTTAGCCTGAATGTCTTTTTGAGATCCCTTTTACAGTCAATATTTTTTTTTAAATAATGACATTTATGATGACAACTTTAAATAACAAACATAATAATGGCTGTTTAAAATATTAGTACACTTCCGTTTTTTCCCGAAGCACAGTCATCCCAGATTTCATCAAATGAATAAGCATAATTCATCAATCATCATATCGTCATGTGTAAATGATAAATGTACATGTCTTTGCTAGTCAATGATCTTAATAACATTGTCTTCCTACTTTTTTTGGAGGGGGGGGTTGCTCGCACGCGCGTGCGTGTATGCATGCGTGTGTGTGTGTGTGTGTGTGTGTGTGTGTGTGTGTGTGTGTGTGTGTGTGTGTGTGTGTGTGTGTGTGTGTGTGACATTTTATTTGAAGTTATCTTACAATGTTTGAACCAGTAACTATGGCATGTAGCTATCTCGTGTCTTATTAGATTATGATTCGTATGAATGTGCCTATCAGTATTGCAATTGCCCTTCATGGGATGATTGAACTGTTTTTGACTTGACTTGACTTGACTCATTACAACATGAAGAGTGACATCCACATACCTGATGTTATCATTATTGTTTTCATCATTAGCATAAAAACCGGAAGAAGCTACTGACCTTGTGCCTGCCTTAACTTCCTGTCTCAGACATCTTGTAGTTGTCTGACGTCACATCCTGTTGAGCTGCTCCCTTAACCAATGTCTATGGCCCCGTTAATTGGAAAGTACATAGACTGGGGGGAAGGCGGAAAGGTACAGAGACAGATATACGGGCAGGCTGGGCTGACAGGTACATAGAGACAGAGAGACAGAAAGAGATAGACGAAAACACAGAGAAAGACAATCAGACGGAAAAAGAGGCAGGCAAAGAATGAAAAACAGGAACTGGGGAGCAAGAGAAATAGAACAAGAAAGAGAGATTGAAACAGAGAGAGAGCATAACAATTAGGCATGGAAGAAGATGGGGGAAGGAGAGAGAGAGAATGCGAACAGTTAGTTTAAAAAGCCTAAAAAATGTATATATATAGGGGGGGAGGGAGCAGAAAAGCCTCGTGGTTAGAGTGTTGCACTCGTGACCTGATGGCCCGAGTTCAAAACACTACCGAGACACCTGTTCGAGTGGATTTTTCCTCTGAGGTTAACATCAGAACCGACTCCACTCCCTGGAAAGTCTTTAGAATCAGACTATAAACCGAGGGTTCTGTGTGCAAACGTACAGATAAGATCTTGCCACACGTTAAAACCCATTCTGCGTTTCGGATAGTATACCGTTCCCGCCGTTAGGAACACGTGATAATTTTTTTTACTCTGCATACACACTAGTGTGGTGTTACGACACCATCCCCGAAGTCAGAATGCGGTTACTTTAACGGTGAGCAAAAAGGTCGCATAATAATTATGTGAAATCTCACCATTTGTCAACCTCAGAGGTCTAACCGAGGAACAAAGTACAAAACTCAAGGATGGATAAAAGTGTCACAAAACTGTCATGTTTTATTCAGGAAAAGAGTTAGCAGTCTAATTTAACTTTATTTCCAGCCCTATTTTTTGTGTAACTGACTTGCCGGGACATAAAGAACAGAGAGAAAAACAGGGACAGAGGGGTGTACAGAGAGGCTGATCCACAAAAAGACAGACAGACACAGACAGACAAACAGTCTAACTATAGGGCAAATTGTGACTACATAAGCACAAAAAGATCCCAATATTTGTAAAAGAGAGAGAGAATCTTTGAATGAATGAATGAATCTTTATGAATAATGAATGAATAATCTTTATTTTTCAAGGGTAACAGAGTAAGTAAGCATTACATACTTTTTTTTCATCCGGCCCTTGAGAGAGAGACAGAGACAGAGACAGAGAGACAGAGAGACAGAGACAGAGACATAGAGAGAGAACATAATAGAGAGACAGAGATAGAGAGAATGAGAGAGAGAGTGATAGAGACAGAATGAGG
>CM060318.1:43804967-43817467 GCA_030674155.1 Stramonita haemastoma
CTCTCTCTCTCTTTCTCTCTCCTCTCTCTCTCCTCTCCTCTCCTCTCTCTCTCTCTCTCTCTCTCTCTCTCTCTCTCTCTCTCTCTCTCTCTCTCTCTCTCCTCTCTCTCTCTCTCTCTCTCTCTCTCTCTCTCTCTCTCTCTCTCTCCTCTCTCTCTCTCTCTCTCTCTCTCTCTCTCTCTCTCTCTCTCTCTCTCTCCTCTCTCTCTCTCTCTCTCTCCTCTCTCTCTCTCTTCTCTCTATCTCTCTCTCTCTCTCTCTCTCTCTCTCTCTCTCTCTCTCATCTCTCTCCTCTCTCTCTCTTTCACCAAATCTCTTCCCATAACTTAACTCAGCCTCGTTGCAACCCATGCACTCTTCACAAAGTTATTCCGTAGACTTTGTAAACCGTAGGCCGTGTGCGACCATGAGAACATGACACAGATTAAATCCGTTCGCATTACTAGAGTGGCATGTGATAAAAAAAAAAAAAAAAAGCACATGAATGCTTATTCCATTATCCTTGATATAAAAAAAAGACTTTAACTTTAGCTTGATCTCTCTCTCTCCTCTCTCTCTCTCCTCTCTCTCTCTCTCTCTCTCTCTCTCTCTCTCTCTCTCTCTCTCTCTCTCTCTCTCTCTCTCTCTCTCTCTCTCATCTATCTAATCTATCTAATCTAATCTATCTAATCTATCTAATCTATCTAATCTATCTATCTATCTATCTATCTATCTATCTATCTATCTATCTATGTGTGTGTGCAGCATTTAATCTTGAATGTCAGTTTCTTTGTGCAGAATCCTTCCGTCAACAAGGCTGTTCCCGTCCTAGGTGCTTCAACGCGGGGGGAGGGGGGGCAGTGGAGGGGGGGGGGGAGTGTGCTCGCACCCACGCGCAATTTTGTTTCTTCGTTTATTTTGAGGATAATGGAATGACACTCGTGTGCTTTTTTACATCCAGTCCCTGTGTGTGTGTGCAGTTTTGTCAATTTTGCCATCCATTCCTACAGGCACAGAATAGCCTGCTCTTCCGAAAAGCGAAACGGGTTTTAACGTGTGTGCAAGATGTGCGTGCGTTCGCACACTGTAATTGGGTTTATAATCTCATCCGAAGAACTTGGGGGGGGGGGGGGGGGGGGAGGGTTGTGGAGTCGGCTCTGATAACTCCAGAGGAAAACATCCCCTTGAACGGCATTGGAACCCGGGTCATCATATCATGAGCGCAATGCACAACGCTCTAATCAATCAGGCTGTCCCGTCCCCCTCACTACCTACACTGAAATGGTTTTGGTTTGTTTTAAACTGTGAAGAGAAACATAGCCCTCAAATCACTCAGCTCTGTCAGTTTTCTTCCCTACATTTTATCACACGCTAGTTAGTTGCAAGGACAAGTAAAAGAAAAAAAAAATCAAGTTCGTGACACTTTAGAAATGTGTTAGTTTGTGAAGCATACTATTAATCAAAATGTATTTTCCCTTCCATATCAAAATTCGCCGATATTTTGTAGTCTTTCTGTTTCTGCTGTAATTACTTAATGTCAGACCTCATAGCTGGTGTCCGCATATTAAGTTTTTTTTCTTCATATTGAGCTAGTAGTAAACAAAGGATGAAGTCTCGTTCCTTTCCTTCATGTTGGGTCAGTTGGAATCAAAGTATAAAGGTTTTTTTTATGGTATTTAGCTCGCTGGAATCAAGGTAAAAAAAATTGTCCCTAATACATAATCTAGTAATAATGTTATTTCCTTCATACTGAGTTTGTATTAAAACTATACCCTCTTCCCTTCATATTGAACCAGGGGGTATGAAAGTATAGAAATCTTTCCTTCATTTTTGCTTAGATGGCTGCAAGGCATAAAAATCTTTCCTTCATATCGAGTGAGTTGGCATCAGTGTAAAGTTTTCTTCCTCCAATCGGGCTAGATTGTATGTAAGTATAAACTTCTTTCCTATATGGTGAGTGAGTTTTTATTCAAGGAAGAGGCCATTTCTTCAGTTAACTGGTATCAAAGTACAAGGGTTTTTTCCCCTTAATATTAAAGTTAATTTTTTTTATCAGGTTTGTTAGAATTAAAGCAAAAGCTGTTTCCTCCATGTCAAATAAGCATATTACGAAGTATACAGTTATTTCACATTGTTTTATTACTGTCAGAGTGTAGAGTTCCTTACTCCTTGACTAGTTAGGTGATATCAAAGTGTAAAGCTCTTTCCCCAATATCCAGTTAGCTGCTTACCATATGCATGAAGGTCTTTTATTTTTGTTCCATCATTTTTCATACAACTTTTATTTAGCTTACATTTGAGTAGTTGGTATCAAAGTATAAACATCTGTCTTTCACATTTATTTTGTATCCAAGTTTTCATTGAATATTTTTCTACATGTTGAGTTATTTGGTATGGGAGTATAAAATTCCTTCATTTGTATTAAGTTGGCATCAAAGTCCAAAGCCTTTACTTTTATATTGAGGTAGTTTTAAATTTTGTGTTTTTTCCCTTCCTATTCAGTTTGTGTAAAGGTATGATAGTCTCCCCTTCATAGTGATTGTTAGCATCAAATCATAAAGTAAGTTTTTTGGAGGAGTTATTTGGTGTCCAAGCATAAAGTTTCTTTCGTTCATAATAAGTTATCTAGTATCAATTTATAACATTCTTTCTTGTATATTGAATTAGTTCGTGTCAAAACTAGGGAAAAAACCCTTTTGTGTTGAGTTATTGCTATCAAAGTATAAAGTTTTTTCTTTACCTTTTTAGTTGGTACCAAAGGTGTCGAAGTATAAAGATCTTCCTCCATGTTGAAATAGTTCCTAAGTATTTTCTTTCTTGAATATTTTGCTTCTACATGTATTATAATATTTTTCTTTCTATTTAATTTTTCGGTTCCAAAGTAAAAGGTCATTTTCTTCATATCCCAGCTTGTGGTAATATGAGGACGTTTTTCCTATACTGAGATAGGGCGAGGATTAGATCCCAAACACAATAGGCACTCTCTCTCTCTCTCTCTCTCTCTCTCCTCTCTCTCTCCTCTCTCTCTCTCTCTCTCTCTCTCTCTCTCTCTCTCTCTCTTCTCTCTCTCTCTCTCTCTCTCTCTCACACACACACACACACACACACACACACACACACACACACACACACACACACACACACACACACACACACACACACACACACACACACACACACACACACACAGACGCGCGCTCAATTTTCTATTTTGATTGCTTTTGAAAGAACATTGTAAAGCTTTTACTGGCTTACAACGTCGTTTTGTTTTGGCGCCAAAAATGCTCAAAATTCTAAATATGATTTCGGATCAGAAGTACTTGTACAAAACAGAGACTAAATGAAAACTCCTGGAAATGTACACTCGGCTTCAGACGTTTGTTGTGATGCAAATCTTTGCCATAGTCATTACTGGTATAGCACCGCCTATTTCACAGAAACAAATCAATTTACCTTGACTTTGCGGGATCAGCTTAAGAGAGAAAACTATGCACAAGCTGAGTGCAGGATGTTTGAAGAAAGAGCAGTACTTTTCCCGATACTCCTTTTTCCCTTTAGTGCTGTTCCCTGGAGCTGTCAACACTCCACTCTAACCCTAGTTCTTGCCCCATGCCGCAAACCCTAACACTTCACTAGTTTGATCCTAACTATTAACTCTTTGACACGGATTCCTTAACTCTGACTCAGTTCTGCGGTATGGGGAAACAGCTGTATAAGGGAACAGCAGCACAGGGAAAGAGGGGTTTGGGGGTACTGACCCTTGGAAATATTTTATTCCGGAGAATACCGTGATAGAGACATGATTTGCAAAAGAGATGATATGCAGAAAAATAATGATTATAGCATCCTTATGCTTGCATAGCACTGATGCTTCAAGAATTGTTCTATTTTTAGTTTTCTGCAGGACCAAAGTAGGATGGCTTACGACCACAGTCCATAAATCGGATATCTTCGCTGGAGCTATATAACAACAGAAAAAAACAGTGTTCTAATAACCTTTGAAAATAACGGCAATACTGAAAAAGTGCTTAATGTGTGAGAGTTACACGGTTTTACCTCAATAGCTTGACACGTAGTTTTGACTTCAAATTCTACTGGTTATCAAGTATAAGGTGTTTTTTTTTCTTTTTACATCAAGTCACCTGGTTGGTTAGTGTAGATCTCTTTCCCTCCTCTTGAGTTGTCACTAAGTTTGGGTTTTTTTTTTTTTTCATTCCATGAAATAAGTTGGTGTCATAGAATAAAATTATCCCCTTGCTATTGAACAAGTTGGCTCAAAGAATAAAGTTCCAAGCTTGGTATCAAGATAGTTATCAAACTGTAAACTTTTTTCTCCAGATTCAGTTATTATAAAAGTATAGAGCTCTCCCTTTCATGTTTCTTTGTTTTTTTGTATCGGAGTATAAAGTTTTCCTCTCCATATTCATTTAGTTGGTGTTAGCAGGCTCTTCCCTTTGTAATGAGTGAGTTCTATCAAAGCAAAAAGTTCTTTCCTTCAGGTTGAGTTCGCTGGTACACGTGTAAAAGGTTATTTTCTTAATATGAGTTGGCGTCAAAAAAAGTAAAATTGTTCTTTGGAATGAGTTGGTTGATATCAAAGAAGTTATTTCCTTTATTCTAGTTGTTATTAGGTAGTTGTTATTGAGCCAGGTGTTATTAGGTATACAACTCTTCCCTTCATATTGAGTTGTTGCCAACCTAGTTACCTTCACATTGATTGCATTGCTCGGAACAACAGTTGCATGAGAGAACAACACTAAAGGGAAAGAGGGGTTTGACTTACTGGCTAGCGGAAAATACTTCATTCCTCAGAAAACGGTATAAGCGCTATATAAATCCCATATATCATCATCATTATTAGTGTTTCTATTTGTGCAAGAGAAAATACATGCAGACGAATGTTTTTTGTTGTTGTTGTTTTTATTTTTTTTAATATTATTGTTGTTAATATTTTTTTTAGACAAATGTATGTTTAAAGCTAAATCTAACTCGTGACAGTTGTAGTACTAGGGAAAAGGGCCTGCTGTAGTGTATGGAATCCATGCCCTGCTTCATCTGTGTCACTTTCCACGTGTAGATTTTGATTCAGATTAATCTAGTTCTTTTCAAGGTTTACAGTTCTTCCCTGTGTGATCTAGTAAGTTGGTGTTGTATGAAGCTTTTCCCTTCCTATTAAACTAGTTGGTATGAAGTATTAACTTTCATTCCTATTGAGTTGGTGTCATGAAATAAGGTTCCTCCCTTTATACTGAAGAGTTGATCACCATGTAATGTTCCAAAATTTTCTGTTGACTTTGTTTATACATAGGTTTCTTTCAAGATTTTTTTCTTATAAAGGTGTTGAAAAAAATATTAAAGATACTCTTATAATAATTATTGATATAAACAGATTTCTTTTTTCAATTCCAAAAGTTTTCATAATCCTATAAATGATCATTGCTAAAAAAAAATAATAACAAGTTTTCCTTTTTTCTATTTCATCAATCCGTTGGAAAGTGCTTGGGTGCCCTGATAGTTTTGTTAGGTTTATTAGTTATAAATTACGAGTTTCCTCTCGTTTTATTCTGGTGGTATGATTATAAAGCTGTATATTTTTTTTAAAAAATCCTTAGATGGCTTGATATAAGCTGGGCTAGAGATTATTTGAGGACTTGTTTCCCCAATTTTCTGATTGGATAATGGCTTTGATATGATTTTTTTTAGTGTTTGCAAAACTCCAGAGGGTTTTTTTGGCGCTGTTTTTGTGAATTCAAATGAAGTATTTGTCCATATGCATTTAATTCATAGTCCCATTGTGAACTTTGTTATATACAGTCCCTGATATCGGGTCATCTCTAGCTCTATTTTCCCTGAATGCATTCAGATGATCTGTTTAAAAATGAAGTCTGGTATAGTCCTTTCACAACTGATGTTAGGTCAGGAAATACTCAAATTTATTTGTAGTGACCACGCTGCAATACCCGCTGAATGAATGTCGAGAGCAGAAGGTTGTGAAATGAATACACGTGTGATGCCCCCCCCCCCCCCCCCCCTCCCCTCCGAAAAAAAACAACTAGGCCCAGGAAAAACAAAGGCACAAAATTGTCAGGAAAGCATGCAGCAAAAGCCAGAAAAAAGAAAGGATAAAAACTTAACACTACCACAAACACACTAGAGCAAACATAAACCCAGACAAATGTATATCACTAGTTTACACGTGTAGAAACGCATGCAGCAGCAGCACACACTAGAGCAACAATTAACCCAGCCGACTGTTCACTGCCGCTGAACATGAATAGACACAGGCAGCAATTCACACTGGGGCAGTTAGTGCTCTGGACGTAGGTAGGTAAGAGAAGTGCTGACTCAGGTTCATGGATGACAGGGAAAAGGGAAGGGAAAGGGGCACATTTTTCCTTTTTTGTTGTTGCTTTTTTGATATATATATATATATATATATATATATATATATATATATATATATATATATTGTGAGTATGTGATAAGCATTTAGCTCTGTCTGGGATGTTGGTTAGCCAGACTGTTAATGTGTGTGAGTAATGATGGCGGTTGTTTATTTGTTTAAAGGACAAAGCGCATTTGAGTAAACAAAAGCACTGCATTTGAAAAAGAAATCTGTTTTGTGATCGCTTTTTTTCTGTTTCTATACATTTCGACTGTATGTGTGTGTCAAATCAAATCAAATCGAATTTTGATTTCCAGATGGTACATTGAATAAGCTTTGATTTGCTTTTTTTCATCAAGCCATCTATCTAAAGATAGAAAAACACACAAAAAAACCCCCTAACAAACCAAAGAAAAAAAGAAAAAAAAGAGAACCCCCCAAACAATTCACCAACTTTAACTAACATGATTTCAACAGCCTTAAAAATTAAATATGCCTATAGATAATACAGGCAACAACAATAACAAAAACAACCATATAAAAAAAACACTCAAAAGACGCGCACACAAGCGCACACACACACACGCGCGCGCGCACGTTCGCTCGCTCATGCACACAGCACGTATGCACGTACGCGCGTGCACACATTTAAAGTTTTTTTTTTAATCATATAGTGTGAAATAAACAGCTTGTATCTGTTACAACGTCACCAATACCATTATTTAAGACATAAAAAAAGAATCTATGAAATAATGTGTGTGTGTTCTTGCGTGCGTGCGCGCGCGTGTGTGTGTGCGTGTGCATAATTATAGAAAGGAAGTGTTCCACTTGGCTGGACAGTGCAAGTTGCTTAGGTCAGAGGTTTTAAAGAGGGATTACTGTTTTCTTGTTAGTTTCTCTCCATCAGAGAGTTGATTCAACTGCTAATTTGACACAGCCTTTTAACACATCACCTAGGTATACCTAGGTCCCATTCTAACCCATCACTTAGAGATGAGGCAGCTGGCATTTCCTCCTGTCAATGTTGAGAGGCCAGTGGAGGTGATGTCAAAGGAAGTGGCAAGCCCAGAGTTAAGCCCTGCTGTTACCTGTGCTGGGGTGTGGCAAGCCTAGCCTAAACACGTCAAGTAGCTAAAGATGGCATAAGTGTCCACAGTATCCTAGGAGATAATCCCCCCACTCCTCTGTTCATCTCAACCTGCCTCTCCTATTGGGTAAATAAGGGGGGGGGGGGGGGGGGGTGTGTTGTGTAATTAGCTAATAAATGGTCTTAGTTACACTGTGTGTGTACCTACCTGCATGTGTGCACGTGCGTGGTGTGCGTGCGTGCGTGCGTGCGTGTATGTGTGTATGTGTGTGTTTGTGTGTGTATGAGTGTGTGTGTGTGGTTGTGTTTGTGTTGTGTTGTGTGTGTGTGCGTGTGTGTTTGTGAGTGTGTGCGTGTGTGTTTGTGTGTGTGTGCATGTGTGTATGTTTGTGTATGGTTTGTGTTTGTATGTGTGTGTGCGTGTGTGTGTGCGTGTGTGTGTGCTGTGTGTGTGGTGTGTGTGTGTGTTGTGAGTGTGTCTGTGTGTGAGCGAGTGTGTGTGTATGTGTTTGTGTTTGTGAGTATGGAGTAAGAGATATCACCGATGGAAACAATAGAATAATTACATCTTCGATTTAAATCGGAATAAACGAAATCAAGGCAATAGAAAAACTGATATAACGGCAAATATATAAGGCAGAAAACATGACATCAAACAAAATTATGAACTTACAAATATTTGCATGACAGATTTGATAAACAAACATAAAATTGGGAGAGATGGAGAAAGAGAGAGAGAGAGAGAGAGAGAGAGAGAGAGAGAGAGAGAGAGAAGAGAGAGAGAGAGAGAGAGAGAGAGAGAGAGAGAGAGAGAGAGAAGAGAGTCGACCTTCTTTCTCAGAGTTTAAAAAAATCGGAAATATAAAGTGATAGACTTATGTATGCGTTTTGGGGTTCATAGACACTGCTTCTTGATCTCCTTGTTATCTGAGAGCAAATTTGTTTAAATATTTTCTGAAATAGCCGCTTCTCGCGGTCCCTAATTTATACAGTCAGTGATGTAAAACGATGGTAACAAAGATTTAAACCACATTTTATGGTCCCAGAGCTGTCCAGCCCTCCCCACGGTAATTGCCCGACGCCAAGTCGCCGCTTCCGGCGGTACAGCAGCTGGCAGGCTGGAGGCTTGTCAAACACACTTCAAGTAGATGGCCCCTTCAGGCATCCTTAGGTAATTTTACTTTCCCGCCACAGCGCAATGCCTGTGCCGCCCTTAGCAGGTTCGGCAATCAGGGCGGGCTAGTTTCGTTTCACTTATCATCTTTCCAACTTGGCTAGCTCCTACTGTGGTTGAACAAGAAGGTGTTATTCAATAAAAACAATACTTGTTGCCATCGAAACTTCAGATATGAAAGGCAAATATATGTGACAAAATAATTCTCACAGGCTAAAGGATACAGCATAAAAGGCACGAAGCCCACAGCGATGTGAAACTTTCAAACGCCATTTTCTCGAAACTACGTCGAACCGCGATAGCCGCTTCTGGCAGGTAACCCTCGATTTATCTTATTCAGTGAGTTCTTTTACATGCGCTAAATAATTATGTGCAACACATGGAACTTCGGTTTATCTTCTCATCCGAAAGACTAGCTCCCCAGACCACCACTCATGGTCTAATGGATTGAGGGGGTGGGGGGGGGGGGGGGAGATTTGGACCCAAACGGGGATCGTACCACCGCACACTTCCGACCCAGACATCTCGCTTTATACGCAGGCGCGTTACCTCTAGATCACCGAGCCACCGTATAGGGATAGGGGTGAGGGGAGAGCAAATTGTTTTGAAAAAAGGAGAGAGAGAGGGGAGAGAGAGAGAGAGAGAGAGAGAGAGAGAGAGAGACAGAGAGACAGAGAGACAGAGAGAGACAGAGAGAGAGACAGAGAGAGAGACAGAGAGAGAGACAGAGAGAGACAGACAGACAGACAGACAGACAGACAGACAGACAGACACAGAGACAGACAGAGACAGACAGAGGCGTCAGGCGTTAGATGGGTGGGAGGTGGGGTGAGGGGGGTGGGGAAAAAAGATTAGAGGAGGAGGGGAGTAACTGTGGCTCCAGACATGAAAAAGCAGTGTTTAAAAGTTAAGCACGTTAAATCGATTTTCAGAGGTTTGGGGGATTTTTTTTTTTTTAAAGGGCCCCGAATCTTTGCTTAGAAAGTCCCTTTAACTATCACCAGCAAAAAAATGGGATCAGAAGAGAAGATGAGTCGGGGTACGGTAGAAAGAGAGCAAAGGGGGTGGGGAGGATTGAAGGGAGGAGGAGAGGGAGGGAGGGAGGGAGGGAGAGAGAGAGGGAGAGAGAGAGAGAGAGTGAGAGAGAGAGAGAGAGAGAGAGAGAGAGAGAGAACACTGATACACAATGCAGAAACTATAGCTACACAATCTAAAAAAAAAAATATATATATATACATTCCAAAATTATAGATTATCAAGCCAAAAACAATAGCTACACAAGCCAAAAACAATAGATAAGCAATTCAAAAACTAGAGATACACAGTCCACAACTGTAGATACACAATATTGCTACACCCGCCAAGCACTATAAGTACACAATCCAATAATTATAAGTACATAGTCCAAAAACTTTAGCTATACAGTCCAAAAACTATAGCTATACAGTCCAAAAACTATAGCTGCACATTCCAAAAACTATAGCTACGCAGTCCAAAAACAATAGGTACGCAGTCCAAAAACTATAGCTACACAGTCAAATATCTGTAGATACACAAGCCCCAAACTATATGTACACAGACCAAAAACTATAGCTACACAATCTAAAAATATAGATACACAGTCCAAAACTATAGATACTTACGCCAAAAAGTATAGCTACACAAGCTCAAAACAATAGATACACAATTCAAAAACTATAGATACACAATCCAAAAAACTATAATTACACCCGCCAAATACTATAAGCTCACAATCCAATAATTGTAAGCACTCAGTCCAAATACTATAGCTCCATAGCCCAAAATCTATAGATACATAAGCCCAAAACTACATTAAATTTTATTTATTTTTAAAAAGATTTATACCATTTTATGTCACAGCAGATTTCTCTGCGTAAAATGCAGGCTGCTCTCCCCGAGGAGAGCGCGTCGCCACAAATGCAGCGCCACCCATTATTGTTTTTCTTTTTCCTGTAAGCAACTGCATTTGTTTCCTTATCTGAGTTGCTTTTTTCTACAGAATTTTGCCAGGGACAACCCTTTTGTTGCCGTGGGTTCTTTTACGTGCGCTAAATATGTGTGCTATATGTGTTATATGTACACAGACCCAAACACTCTCCACGTGACTCACGCTCAGTGTCACGAACATCCAACACGTCCACACAGAGCATGGGCAATGGGCAAAAAGCAATCATCGGTTTGAGGGATAGGTGTCCAAAGTGACAGTGATAATGTGATTAGCGGTGTATAGAGTGACCAAGTAATGGGATTACAGACGTCAACGTGGTCAGTGAGGGGGTCAGTGTCGGGTCAGTTCACAGGTCAGTAAAGATGGTGCTGTATGCAGTTAATGGACCTGCATGTTTAGGAAGCAACAGATCTCGGGTTTAGTTCCCTGTTCACAGTTTTCTCCTGCCTTTTTTTCCCCCAGGGAAGACTTAAAAAATAACAATCCTCTCCTTCGCCGAAGTCAGATGCGCTGAGCCTGACTTGTACGGCACTTAACGGCAGCACAACACAGAAGAAATCTGCTATGATAGACAGTAGCATACAACACTACATGCTGTAGATTTGAAAATTCAATTTATAATTGTTTTATTTCCAGGATAATGGAATAAACATTTATGTACTTTTAACATCCAGTCCCCGAGTGCATGCGGCTTTTACATATGTCAACCGTCCCCACCGGCACACAATGGCATACTCTTTCCAAAGGTGCAAAAGGTTTTAATTGTGCACCGGATGTTCTGCGTGCGTTGGCACACAGGACCCCAATATAAATTCTCGTTCGAAAGACGTTCGGGGGCGAATAGTGCACACACACACACACGCGCGCGCGCGCGCGTGCGCACATGCACACACACACACACGCACACACACACACACAGACTCTGCAGTCACACGTATGCGCCATCTCATTCAAAACTAATGAAACATTGCCTTTGTTCCCATCATCGTCTGACATTTTCCCTCATGGCGATTCCTGGAGCTTGTCAGTACAAATAGCAACCACCACCTTCTGGAAATTCTTTGCTAACAATTCCTTCTTTTCTATCCCTCTCTTTATTTCTAACTTGTTCATTTTCTTCCCGTCACCTCCTTCTTGTGTATGTTCTGCCTTCTTTCTTCATTATTCTGCCGTTTCCACTCAGAAAGATTTAAAATTTCACAATTTTCTCACACTTTATATAGTCAGAGGCGCTGGGCCTGACTTGTCAGGCGCTTAACGGCAGCACAACATATTTTCGCTCATAATAATTTATGACAGACAACAATAGTTGCTGTCTGAGCGTTCAAAGAAGAAGTAGAAAAAAATTCAGATGTTTCAGACTTGGCTACCAAAGCTACTTAGCTGAAAGTGGAAAAGACAGAGGGTACTGGTAGGATCTGTAGGGGGAAAAAAGGGGTGATGGTGATGGTGGTGTTCTTCTCTAAAGAAATAAAGAGAAAATAAGAAAAAATTAGGGAGAAAGGGGTAGTGGAAGAAGTGAGGGAGGAGGAGGAGGGGGGGGGGGGCTAACTCTAGTAGCACCAGACAAGAAAAAGCCATGTTTTAAAAGAAGGCCCGCCCGGTTAATCAATGGTGGGAGCAGCATTTTTCTAATGACCCTGAATCGATGCTTGTACAGTCCTTTTAACTTTTCGCCAATTAAAGAGAGAGAGAGAGAGAGAGAGAGAGAGAGAGAGAGAGAGAGAGAGAGAGAGAGAGAGAGAGAGAGAGAGAGAGAGAGAGAGAGAGAGAGAGAGAGAGAGAGAGAGAGGGAGGGAGGGAAGGAGGGAGAGAGACAGACAGGCAGCGAGACAGAGACAGAGACAGACAGACAAAGATAAAGGCGCGCACACACACACACACACACACACACACCACACACACA
>CM060318.1:43829967-43834967 GCA_030674155.1 Stramonita haemastoma
GATTCTCTGTCAACAATGGACGGTTGATAAAAAGTGATTACGGCCCTTAGAATGGAAAGTGTTCACAATCAATATCGTGTCGTGTTAGATCGTCGTTACAAACAACACAAGACAGTGCATTTAAACTTCTTGCTAGACTGGAGACAGTAATCTCCTTAGAGTTCGAAAGTAGCTGCTCCTTGATAGATTAAACGCACATGAAAGCAGACACAGTTTTTTTTCCCGTTGTTAAGTTCTCAAGCATAGTCTGTATAGCTAGCTTGTTCCTTCATCTTTTTTTTTAAAATCTTGTATTTAGATTGAATGAATATTTCTGTTGTGCATTCCCCAGCTTGATTCACTTGAGATCATCCAAAAATATCAACTATGTCTTTCCCGAAGACGGAATGTGGCTACCTTCGTGGTGAGCAGATATAGTCGCATACGCAAAATCTCAGATCGGTGAATCTTGGAGATCTAGCCAAGGAACGAAAAAGAAGCCCAATTTACTATTTGTCACTCACTGTACCTGAAAAAAACAATTTGAATCTGTAGATACGCCATGGACATGTATGTGCCGATTGCTGTGTTTTAAATACTTCGTCATATAGGCAGCTGTACTCAGACATTAGAGGAGTTTTTCACCTTTGATGGAGAGTAAGGATTGTTTTGTTAAGAGCTTCTCATGGATAAAGACGATTTGAACACACTATTTGAAAGTTTTATAATATTCTAATATAAGCCTTGGAACTTGGTATACATTTATAATTGATCAACACCTTGGTCTGGGCCATCTTGCAGGAAACGAAGAGGAATAAATGAATGAATCAGTTAATGAAAGAAAAAGTGGTCAATTACTTATCCAGTGATTTTTTTTTGTAGAACGCATGAAAATGTTCATTGCCCGTGCTTAAGCAGTAATTGCAGCGCTGAAGCAGTCATCATAAAGAAATAGTTTAGAATGTTTTCGTCGATAAAACATGTTACAGAAAACCATCTGAATATGTCTATCAACGACATAATTCTAAGTACATTCCAGTCTGTCACATGTTTTTGTCATACAGACACAGGTGTTAATTGAATATGTAAGCTGTGGTTAAGCTTTCCTTATTTTTCTAAAGCCGGTTCTTTTAGATCCCCTCCCCCCCCAAAAAAAAAAAAAGAAGAAAAGTTACATGGATGAGAAACAGTAGAGAAGTAACATGGAAACAAGTTAAAAGCTTACATTATGCTCAAGTACAGCACATTAACATTCTTGATATGACGGCTACAGTGATTCCCGTGATGAAAAGAAATCAATCAAATTACGTTGATCTCCAATGTTGGAATGCGGATACCTCATGGTGAACAAAAACGGTTGCTTGCACAAAAACCTCACCAAAAGTGAACCTCGAAGCTCTACCCGAGGAACAAAGACTAAATCGTAATATTAACATTTGAATATTAGGTCTTTCTTTGTTGTTTTGAATGATCGATCATTTCACAAGTGTGTGCACGTGTGTGTGTGTGTGTGCACGTGTGTGTGTGTGCACGTGTGTGTGTGTGTGCACGCGCGCACATGCGTGCGTGTGTGTGTACATTCGAATTTGCTATAACTATTAATTGTTATTGATTGCTTGTGTTGTATAGGTCGAATGCAAGCGCTCTGATTTGTTTTTGCAAGATATAGCGCTGTATAAATTCCAGTTATTGTTATTATCATCATCCTCATCATCCTCATCATCCTCATCATCATCATCATCATCATCATCATCGTTATCATCATCATCATCATCATCATCATCATCATCATCTCATCATCATCATCATCATCATCATCGTTATCATCATCATCCATCATCATCATCATCATCATCATCATCATCATCATCATCATCATCATCATCATCATCCATCATCATCATCATCATCATTACTTGTGCAATTTAAGTAATGGGCATGAAACATGAAAGAAGTGGCTCTTTATTTTGATGTGATAGTACGATACCATTTATTAGACAACATTAACATCATCATCATTATCTGTCATCCTTCGCTACCAGCGTAAGGTAAAAAAAAAACCCACACACACACAAAAAAAACCACCAAACAAACCCGGAGCTGTGTTTCTTTTCGTGGGGATGGTACCTACCCAGGCTGGACTATACTATGAGTGGCTTTTCTCGGTCAGGTGTCAGGGGTGGACGGCTGGTGCCCTGGCTGTGTGACATTCACGGTGCCGAGGCCTCCACTCTGCAGATCGATACTGTCGTCATGTCTGCCACAGTCAATGCAAGGTTTTCACTGCCCCAAGATTGACTGTCAACATCAGTATTTTGACCCGTCTCTCTGTGTCACTTGATCGTTTGTGTGTGTGTGTGTGGGGGGGGGGGGGGGGTGCGTGTGTGTGTGTTGTGTGTGTGTGTGTGGGGGTCGGGTGGTGTGTGTGTGTGTGTGTGTGTGTGTGTGTGTGTGTGTGTGTGTGTATGTTTGTGCGTGAGTGCGTGCGAGGATTTGTCAACACATTTTCTTTTGATGTTGCTGTTGTTCTTCTTGTTATTGGTTGTTATTGTTGCCGTTGTTGTTCTAGTTACTGTTGTTGGAAGTCCATAGCGTTACAACTTGAAACTTACCCACCAATAATTATGTAGTCTGTCTTACTCATCACACCTGAGAATCACCGTGAGACCGTAAGTAAAACTGGATAAGAAACTTGCGTGTGTGGCTGTTTGTAAGTACTCCACCGTACAGACAGCCACACTCCGACTTCAGAGATTTTGGTCCTGATTTTTATTTTATTCTTTTATTTCCAGGATAATGGAAAATGCACTGATGTGGATTTTTTTTACATACAGTCCACGTGTGTTTGCAGTTTAGTGAATTTTGTCATCAGTTTGCACAGGCACACAATGGCCTACTCTTTCGAAAAGTGGAACAGGTTTTAACGTATACGCAAGATGTTCTGCGATATGGGGAGCATACATTGGTATGCACAAGACAGAAGAAGACAATGTTTACATAAGACTTCAAAAGATAAGAATTTCGTGTCAGCTTTGGCACTTAACATGCGTCAATAAGTGATACACTTCCCAGTCTGGGCTAAGTTCTTTCATGCACATGCTTATTACAGAAATCTGAGGTTTGATTAGCATCTTGATTACGTTTTCTTCAGATGTCTTGAAGGCTGATTTCAGGAGATATCTATATGCTTTCCCTCTCCTCAGCTAGTGACTTTATGTGTGTAGCTTAGCTATCGTAGATTGAATCTTGTGCTGTATCTTTTTTGCAGATTTAAACTGCATCTACCTGTCTCCACCCAAGAGTCATTTTGATGATTCATTTCAGTTTCAAATTTTCCAAGGAGATGTGTTTTTGGTGGAAAATCAGTTTTGTAGGCTTTTTTTGCCACACGTAAAGCCCAAAAACTGCAAGAGTGAATATTTCCATGCAAATCTCAATGCACGGCTAAAACTTTGCACTTTCAACACAGCACAGCACTAAGCATCACATCACACCACAACACAACGCAAAAGTGACACTCCACAGCAACCGGAATATCACTCTACTGTTAATGGAGTTTCTCTGTTGTTAAAGGCAGATCATCCTTCGATGCTCATTTTGCAAAACCTTAAAACTAGTACTTCACGATGTCTTGCAGAACTGGAAAAGCTTTTAGACCACGAGGAAAGTTTTGATATGTGTGCATGTCCAAATATACAACTTGTCCTCTGAACCCAGAGTATAGCTGCCTGTAAAGCGAGGTTCTTGAGAACATCCAGTATGCTAGCTTCTCATACAGTGTATACTCCTCCAATGAATTCCCAGGCATGATTAGTGAGATCAAGATCATATTCTGGGTGACCTCTACAGTTTTAAAGTGGGGAACGCTCAACAACAACAAAAAACAAAGCAATTGTAGCGATAAATTTGTTAGATTTAAAGTGATGAAAATGCCAAGGGGTTAGAAAAGCAGAACTCAAAGTAGTGTGAATACGTGAGTTCGAATCCTACTGAGCTGTCCAGCTGAGAGGAGTTTGTGAACTGGCTGGAGATTTACTGGATTAAAATCCACCTCCTATAAGTCCTTCGGATGAGACTATGAATCGAGATCTCATAATATGCAAACGTGTGTGCAATATCTTCAACACTCGGTAAAAACTCTTTAAAATTTTGTACAAAAATGTAATGTAACTATGGATGTTGGCATAAATGTCACAGATACACATGTACCGGTTTGATGAAAGGAAAATTTTACAGTTGTGCAACTACATATCTTCTGGGTCACTGGCATTGTCTGACATCAGGTCCAAAGAAATGATCTGATTACAGTTAATTGGCAACGCGGCTATACAATTACAGTGATACTCTCTCCCGCCCAATACTGCGCTTGCGATTGACGCCAGCATTACTCGAATTAACGAGAGATAATGCTTAAATATGCATAAACAAACTTTGATACAGTGTATTTAGGTGGTCCTTTGCAACTGATTCACTTCAAAATGAAAATCGTTCAGAATGAAAAACAAAAAAATTCCAGCGGGATTGGTCTCTGCATCCACAGAGGAGTAATGGCACAGACACAGATCCGTATCATGTTGTGGTTAAGATTACTTCCCTTGTTGTTCTCTAATGCAGCGAAGCCATGTTTACCTTGAAAAAGAGCTAATCGAAAGTGACCTACAATCAAAGATTAAAGGTCAAAGCTGCAGCTGCGCAAACGATTTAGTTTGCTGACTACGAAAAAGTGCAGGATATAGGGTCTTCATGCAAAAGAACCAAAGTTCAGTGATGTCGTGGATTGAAACTACAGGTCAACACCACGTAAGTCCAACGACAGTGACGTAAGAGCGCTTTTGTCGAGCTGGCCTCTAGAGAGGAATGGACTCCTCTTAATCCTCCTTTCTTAAGCACTTAAAATTTTTTCAGTATTGTGACACAAAGGGAAAAGTATAAACTGAAAAGAAAATTTATATGTAGTACATTGAGTGTGGGTGTGGATTTTAAACTGAAAAGCTATTAGATGAAATCCGGCTATGATTTTT
>CM060318.1:43842467-43852467 GCA_030674155.1 Stramonita haemastoma
ATATGCACACATACACATACACATACACACACACGTGCGCACACACACACACACACACACACACACACACACACACACACCACACACACACAACACACACACACACACACACACACACACACAAGACTTACAAGGATAGAGCTGGAGAAACGGAAATGAGTTTATGACAAGGACAGAGTAAAAAAAAAAATTAAAAAAAAGTATCACACAGAGGGGAAAGCAATGCACACGCAAAGTGCGGAACTAAAAAACGTAGAGTTGACAAACAAACCAGAGACCGAAGAAAAAGAAAAAGAACAAACAGTGACATACACAGACTAAAAACAAGGACAGAGACGTGACAGGCATACAAACAAACAAATAAATAAATAAATAAGCATACAAACAAACAAATAGACAGACAGGGGAAAAAACACGAATCGGTTACAAATAGGGGAAAAAATGTACACACAAAGTGTAAGACCCACTCCACAAAAAAACGAACATAACTAGAGACAAAATGCAAAGAAATAATAACAACAACCGGTGACAGACATTGAACAAAAAATAAATAAATGAGTAAATAAACACAGACACAGACAAACACACATCTCCGTGGGAATGCTGAGGGCCTGTCAGTATTAATAGCATCCCTACCTTCTGGAAATTCTGTGCTTGGAGTTCCATCTTTTCTATCCCTCTCTTTGTTTCTTTCTTGCTCCTTTCCTTTGTGTCATCTCGACCTCCTTCTCGTCTATTTTCTACCTTCTTGGTTCATTCTCCTGCATTTTTTCTAGAAAGAATCAAAACATTTTCTCTTCCATGCTATAGTCAGATGTGCTGGACTTGACTTGTGAAACGTTTAACGGCAGCACAATGCATTTCCGCTCATATGACAGACAACAACAGTTGCTGTCTAAGCATTCGACGACGACGAAGAAGAAGAAGAAGAAGAAGAAGAAGAAGAAGAAGAAGAAGAAGATAATGATGAAGAAGAAGAAGAACAAGAACAAGAAGAACAAGAGCAAGAAGAACAAGAAGACCAAGAAGACAAACAGAGAAGCAAGCAGGAGCAGAATCATGAATCGTTATCTAAAACATGAAGTAGTAAAACAAATTAGACCACCTGAAATCACGGAGGTTTTAATCTACAGAGAAACCCACACGTCTTTGAATGGAAAGATGGACATGTAGCAGTACTTAACGCTGTTTGTGAATGCTTAGACAATTCCAAGTGGCTCAATAATCGATAGGACATCGCGATCACTCTTATAGAAAGGGAAGAACAAGGATTGCGCAGAAGAAGAATTACGAAGAAGTAGAAGAATAATTGCATGGAAATTCAAAAACGATCTGACGATAACAGTTCAAAAGCTGTCGTCATTGTTCTTTATTTTATATTTTTATCTCTTTTACTTCAAAGATAATAGAAAAGGCGCTCATGCGGTTTTTATATCCATTCCCCGTGTTTATGCAGTTTTTTTTTTAAAATGTTGTCATCCCTTCCCACCGGCTCACAATGGCCTACTATGTTCCAAAAAGCCGAACGGGTTTTAACGTGTGCGCAAGATGTTCTGCGTGCATTCGCACACGTGACCTAGGTTTATAAGTCTCATCCTAAGGACTTTTAGGAGTGCGGGGAGGGAATGGAGTCGGCACTGATGTTAATTCCTTGAACGAGATTGGAACCCGGGTCAGCAGATAACGAGTGTATCACTGTAACCACCAGGCTATCCAGTCCCCCATTAAGTTATTGTCGTTTGATATCAACCCAGCAACAACAGAAACAAAGACAGAAACGTTTTCCTTAAAACTGAACTGGCCAAGAACAGTCCTCCTCCTCCTCTTTCTCCTCCTCCTCCTCCTCCTCCTCCTCCTCCTCCTCCTCCTCCTCCTCTCCTCTTCCTCCTCCTCTCCCTCTCCCCCTCCTCCTCCTCCAATATCATTAGACCAACAATCGGTGGCTTTTGTTATCACCTCTTCTGGGTTGCTAGGCAACGGAGACGCTGTTCCGTGCAGTGCAGTGTGTGTGTATGTATGTGTGTGGTTTGTGCATGTACGTGTGTGTGTGTGTGTGTGTGTGTGTGTGTGTGTGTGTGTGTGTGTGTGGTGTGTGTGTGCGCGCGCGCGCGTGCGCGTGTGTGTGTAGTGTAGTGTAGTGTAGTGTAGTGTCAGCTTTCAGCCATTGTCGCTGCATGACCAGTTGATTAACTCACAGAATCTGGTCAGCTGGTGTGTCTCATTTGCAACTTTCCCTTCTCCACCCCTGCCCCCCTCCCCCCTCCCCCCTCACCGCCACTCCTTTCAATCTCACGTAAACACATACATTCACATACTCCCTTTTATATTCTTCTTGTTTGTCTTGTTTTGATTTTGTTTTCTGTCGTGGTTGATGTTCTGAAATTGGTCTTTTTCGTTTTTTTGTTTTGGTTGTTGGAAGTTTTTGTACTGTTTTTTTGTATACCTTGTTATTCGTGTTCTTGCAGTTAGTGTTGCTGATTTTGCTGTTATGTTGTTTTACCTTTTTTTCTTTTTCATATTGTTCTTCTTGTTGTTCTCTTTCTTGTTCTTTTTGTTGTACTTCGTTTTTCTCTTGTTTTTGTTGTTTTACTTATTTTGTTGTTGTTCTTCTAGCTTGTTCTTGTTATTGTACTTGTTTTTATTCTTTTCCTCTTCTTTTTCTTTCTTTCTTTCTTTCTTTCTTTCTTCTCTTTCTTTCTGTCTTTCTTTCTTTCTTTCTTTCTTTCTTTCTTTCTTTCTTTTCTTCCTTCCTTCCTCTCTTCCTCTTCTTTTATATTCTTTATCTTCTACTTCATCTTGCTGTTGCTGTTGCAATTGTTGTTACTGCTGCTGTTGTCTTCTTCTTTTTCCACGTTGCAAGCATGTTTCCCTGTCTTGAGCGCGCAAGATGATTTTTCATTATGCTCAGTCATATGATGCCCAATAAACGGATTTGTTATCGCCTTTTACCCGACTTCTGCAAGACACTAGTTCTATAGCTGCTCCTGCAAGCAGTTTCTTTTCATTCCATTGTCAACTTCAAGCATATTCTTCTGAGGTTTTTGCTAGAAATATATCCAAAGCTTGACAAATGATTTTGGATTAATGTGTCTTTTACGCAAACTTGAGTTCCAGGATTTTTTTTTTCGCTTTCAACTGACATCCAACTTTAAAATAAAACTCATTATCTGATTTTGAATTTGAGTAATCCTTTCGCAAACCGAGTAAAAATACATATTTTAAAAATGAAATTTTACATTCCATTACGCATTAAGTTTATTCACAAAGTCTGAATGCGGCTTCCTTAATGATGGGAATAATTAGAAAATAAATCAAAATAATCTAACACTATTGATATATCTCACACCTTCCCATTACTACTACTATTATTGTGCTGCTGCTGCTGCGCTGCTGCTGCTGCTGCTGCTGCTGCTGCTACTGCTAAAGATTCATTTATTTATTCTTTGATTTCGAGGATAATGGAATAAGTACTCATGTGCTCTTATACATCCAGTTCCTGGTGTATGCAGTTCTGTAAATTTTGTCACCTTTCCCAGAGAGAGAGAGAGAGAGAGAGAGAGAGAGAGAGAGAGAGAGAGAGAGAGAGAGAGAGAGAGAGAGAGAGAGAGAGAGAGAGAGAGAGAGAGAGACAGACAGACAGAAGACAGCAGACAGACAGACAGAGAGAGAGAGAGAGAGAGAGAGAGACAGAGCAGAGAGAAGAGAGAGAGAAAGCTGAGACAGAGAGAAGCAGATACAGAAAATGCAAGCGACACAGACACAAAACCGAATGCTCTAATGCAGAACAAAACAGACAACAATACAGCAAAAAAACATGAGTCAATAATAGCAGGCATCAGCAATGCATTACGCGGAAGCATCCAAAATCCGTTAAATTCTTTAATGGACTAAAACATTCAACATATCGCAATCAACTGCCTGTTCTATCGGGACGGGATAGACTAGTGTAACATCATCGCAATCGACGACCCGTGTTCAATTCGCTTCGAGGAACTATACACTGTGATCCCTTCTCCAAGTCCTTCGGATGAGACTATCGAGGCCGTCTTGCACACGTATTCCTGTTCGCTTTTTGAAAGAGTAGGCCATTGCGTGTCGGTGGGAACAGATGACAGGATTTACAAAGCTGCATGCACACGGGCAGGATGTAAAAAAAAATACATGAGTGCTTATTCCATTATCATCGATATGATGAATGAATGAATAAATACATAAAAAATAAATACATAAAGAAATTGCTAAATAAAAAATTGCTATATAAAAAATATATAAATTAATAATACCCACCACACCAACTGAATAAACCTCCCCCCCCCTCCCTAGACTGCACGGGATTAGCTCAGTGGTCAGACCACTCGCTTTCCCCTGAGCCAATGTTAATTAAGCAACAAGTGTAGTTACCAAGTGGATGTGGGACCCTTTGCGCGCCTTGGCTTCAGTATAGACCCCCAGTTCACCCAGCTGTAAATGGGCACCTGCCCACTTTAGGGTCAGGGAAGTTAAGACAGCGAGGGAGAGGAGATGGGCGCCGCTCTCATTGTGCTGGCCCCTGGAGGAGAGAGGTCTCTACCTCGCCCTCCTAGGACCACATCGGTTATAGGACACCTTTTCCTTAGTTACCCTAGGGGTGGGAGTGAGATAGCCCAGTGATTAAAGCCTTGCACTCGTGATCTGACAACCCGAGATCAAACTGTACAACTCAGGCGCCAGTTTTAGGGACTTTCCTCTGGAGTTACATACAGTGCTGACTCCACTCCACCAAGCCTTCCTCACATGAAATTATAAACTGACGCCCTGTGTGCCAATGCACATAAGAATATCTTCTTCACTCGTTTAGAAAACCCCCAACTCATTCTGCCTTTCAAAACAATAGATCATTTCTTGCCGGCAAGAATGGATGAAAATTAAAAAAGCAAACAAACAAAAAACGTATGCACACGTACACGGGTATGGTGTTTAGACAGCATCCCCGAAGTCGGATTGCGGCTACCATAATGGTGGATAAAAACGGTGGTGCCACACGCAAAATCTTACCTTTGGTGAACCTCGGATCTCTAGGTCAGGAACGTAAAAAATAAAAATGATGTAGGTAATAATTATGTTTGTTTGTTTGTTTGTTTGTTTGTTTGTGTGTGTGTGTGTGTGTGTGTGTGTGTGTGTGTGTGTGTGTGTGTGTGTGTGTGTGTGTGTGTGTGTGTGTGTGTGCGTGTGTGTGTGTTTGTGTGTGTATGTGTGTGTCATCTGTGTGTGTTGTGTGTGTTGTGTTTGCATGATTGTGTAAATGCGCGTGCATGTGTGTGAGTGTTACTGGCGTGCATACATGCATGCGTGTGAGTACGTGTGTGTGTGTGTGTTTGCGTGCGTGCGTGCGTGTGTGTGTAATAGACGTACACAAACACAAACACACATTCACAAAAATGTCGAAAACTTTATAATACTCTTAGTGCAGTGGACAAATATATACAGCAGAAAGCTTAGAGTGCTCTATCTAATGTCTGTGAAAAAAAACCACACTGACTAAACCTCCCCTACACGGCATTCACATCATGCTAATGGATGCTAACATGGACTTTACACCAGAATTTCTGGACAGAAAGAGGTGTACTCTACGTATTTATAAAGACGTTTCATCTCATCTTTATCCTTCGTAATTATGAAATTAATAATGTGCGCTAATGTGGTATATCTAAAGAAGAGAAAACGTGTGTGTGTGTAAATGTGTGTGTGTAAGTGTGTGCGTGCGTGTATGCATATGTGCTTGCGTGCGTGGGTGCGTGCGCGCGCGCGCGTGTGCGTGCGTAAGTGTATATGTATGTGTGTTATTGTTGTTGTGTGTGCACGCTTGTGTGTATGTGTAGTGTGTGTGCGTGCATTCTTGTGTGTATCTGTTCGTGGTGTGTGCGTGTGTACGTATAGGTATATATGTATGCATATAATACATAAACACATACATGTATGTATATATATATATATATATATATATATATATATATATGCACATGTATGTGTGTATGTATAGATACATATATATTATATGTGTGTCTGTATTTGTGTTTGTGTGTGCGTGCATTCATATGTGCATGCGGTGTGCATCTGTGCGTATGTACCTTGTGTATATTATGTCTATCTATCTATCTATCTATCTATCTATCTATCTATCTATCTATCTATCTATCTATCTATCTATCTATCTATCTATCTATCTATCTATCTATCTATCTATCTATCTATCTATCTTTCTTTCTTTCTTTCTTTCTTTCTTCTTTCTGTGTATGTATGTATGTATGTATGTATGTATGTATGTATGTATGTATGTATGTATGTATGTATGTATGTATGTATGTATGTATGTATGTATGTATGTATGTATGCATGCATGCATGCATGCATGCATGTATGTATGTATGCATGCATGCATGCATGCATGGATGGATGGATGTATGTATGTATGTATGTATGTATGTATGTATGTATGTATGTATGTATGTATGTATGTATGTATGTATGTATGTATGTATGTATGTATGTATGTATGTATGTATGTATGTGTGTGCGCGTGTGTGTGTGTGTGTGTGAGTGTGTGCGTGTGTATGTATGTATGTATGTATGTATGTATGTATGTATGTATGTATGTATGTATGTATGTATGTATGTATGTATGTATGTATGTATGTATGTATGTATGTATGTATGTATGTATGTATGTATGTGTGTGTGTAAAATAGACACATACTAACGCACAAACAAACACGTCCTGACAGCTTTCTAAAGCTCCATAATGCTACAAGATGCACAAACCTTATACAGCAGAAAACTCAGTCCTCAAAAATGTTATAAAACATTCACTGCGCATGTGGATGATGATGAGTGGTCCTGACTACGAGGAATACACTGCTGCTGCTTATGATTTATCTATATTATTTCTACAAGATTTCATGTCTTCATCATTCAATAAATCAGTCCACTAGTTGATGATTTACTTACTTGCTATGCTATTATCCTCGATATAAAAGAATACAATAGGAATATATAATATAAATGGCGGAATGTGCAGAAGAACATCTCACCATACAAAAACCACACCATGGCTAGTTCTGTCTGGTCCTTTAGTGCCCACCAATTTGTGTAAAATCTTTAATACTTTAGTTTACCTCGAGGCCATCAACATCAAGAACAGTTTGCTCTGCTGGCTGGGTCACTTCTATGGTGGTCAGTGCTGCCTATATCACATATGAGGCTCCACATATATGCCCACCCTCTTCCCCAGCCCCCCACCCCCCCCCCACCCCACCCCCACCCCACACACACACCACCCTACTCACACAATATTCCTACTCACGACAATAGTTCGCGCAAAGTCATATTTATAGCGCTTCCTTTTCTGGAGTGGTGACCATTATCACGTCATTTCATGACGGTGCCTGATAGATCTTCACATTCGGATGATTGTGAGACAACTTAACAGCTACTTTCCCAGGCCAAAGCTTTGTCAGTTATCGGTGTAAGCAAGTAGCGTCAAGGCCTATGTTAAAACGGTTGTCATAGTTATTTTGTGATGATATGCTGAGATTATTTCCTTCCGCGACAAGCCCTTAGTATAACAAACATGCACACAGAAATAGATCAAATAAAAAGTAAACTAATTGTGGTGCTGATTTTGTTGCGACGTGCTCTCCTTTGGGGAGACCAGCCCGAATGTCACGCCAGTGGTATAAAATACAATGCAATACAATACAATGCAATACAATAAAATGCAATGTAATGCATTACACTACACTACACTACAATGTAATGCAATGCAATGCAATACAACACAGGACAACATAACGTAACACAACACAACACAACACAACACAATACAATACAATATAGTACAATAAAATAAAACACAATGCAATACAACACAATTCAATACAATTCTAATGCAATACAATAAAATACAACATAATACGATACAACACAACACAATCCAATACAGAACAATTTAATTCAATACCATACAACGTGTGGTCCCTTAAAGGATAAAAAACACTCTGAAGATGGCATGTTGCTTGCCTGTATGGCGAGGTACTTGTAACAAGCTGTACACCCAGACTTCTCACCCAGTGTGTACCTCCTACAGTCCCACAGTGATCTTTGGATGTGACGAGTGATGGAGAGCGCTTGTTCCGTGTGTTAGGCTGGGGAACATCCAACAAAAGCAACAGCAGCAGCAGCAACAACTACGATAACAACTACAGGAGCAACAACACCGAAACCAACAACAAGAAGCTCTTTACAAGTATAGCAGGGAAGAAAAGCTAAGACTCGGGTCACATCAAGATTGAGTATAAAATGCTGTTTACTTGATTTGGGCCAGCCTTTGTTTTCAATGAATGCATGAATGGATGAAAAAATGGATGAATGAACGAACGAACGAACAAACGAATGAATGAATGAATGAATGAATAAATGAATGAATGAATGAAAGAATGAAAGATTTACAGAGTACATTATTCAAAGATCATGACTATGGTGCGGCAAAGGAGGATTTATTTTTTTCTCTTTTTTGGGAAGGGGATAGTTCTTTCTATATGTGTTTAATTTTTATAATTTGTTTTGTTTGCTTGCTTATTTGCTTGTAGGTGACTTTCGTTTTGCTTTAAAAAAAACAACAGTTTATAATGTTAAGATAAAACTTTGCATGAAGGAAATCCATCTATGACCTTTGTGAACAGATTTGTGCGTTTGATAATGTTAATAGGATGCTAGACTGTGGATACAGTTTATAATGTATCATGTTTGAAGTATTTCCTTTCTAAGATCAATATGTCAGGCAAATAAAAGTCTGTTTATCAAGGTCAAGACAAAACTAAAACAATATTATCCATCTGTTCGTCTGCTTTTCTATTCCTGGCATTTTGAATGTGTATATTATGATTTTGTCTGTAACTATGGCTGCTTGTCTGTCTCATATTGTCAAACACGCACGGGCACGCGCACACCCCTACCCCACCACAACCACTAACGCTACCACTACTGCATATTATATGCACGCACACACGCACCCCACGCACGTACGCACGCACACACTGCACACACACACACACACACACACACACACACACACCACACACACACACCACACACACACACACACACACACACACACACACCCTCAAAACCGCACTAACAACAAACATGACCCACTTCAGCCAAAAGCAAATCGATTGCAGAAAATCGCTTCACTCTTTTGAAAAAAAAAAAACCAAACCCGCATCTCACCCCCCCCCCCCCCCATCCACCCCTCACACCCCCTAGAAATCTAAAACCAGCATCACAACAACAAACATACACCACCACTACCATCACACACACACACACACACCCTCACCCCCACCACCACTACCACCACCACCGCCAACCACCTTCACCACCCTCACCGCTGCCACTGTCATTCTCGTCACCATCGTGAAAGACAGCGTCAACCTTGGTTGCCGCAGCAGCAGCAGCAATAGCAGCAGTAGCAATAGCAGCAGCAGAAACAGCAGCAGCAGCAGCAGCAGCAGCAGCGAGCGTGTTGTCAGCACTAAGACGACAGTACAGTGGGCAAAGCCACCCAGCCGCAGGGGACTGAAGGTGTGCGTGCTGGCCAGATTGCGATAGTTGGCGACAGCGCCGCTCTCTCTCTCTCTCTCACTGTCAAACCCCGCCAAAACCTGCTCTGCTCTACTCTGTGTCGTTGTCGTCGTCGTCGTCGTCTGCTTCCTCGCTACTACTAGGCTCTAGCTGGCTAACCCTTCGTCTTTTAGCCTCCTTTAAGGGTGGGGAGTTTCCGACGATTTGAGTGTGCAATGCATTGCAAAAGATAACATGGAAGAGATTTCTGCTTCAGAGACGGGATTTCCTGTGTGCAATTGAAGTGCAAGTGAAAGGGGGTGGGTGGGTTTTGTATGTGTTTAATTAATTAGCTTTCTGGTTGTTTCTCTCTCTCTCTCTCTCCTCCCCCCTCCTCCCGTAG
>CM060318.1:43857467-43867467 GCA_030674155.1 Stramonita haemastoma
ATCTAGCTAGCTAGCTAGCTAGCTAGCTCTGTGTGTGTCTGTCTGTCTGAATGTTGTGTGTGTGTGTCTCCCTCCCTATCTATCTTTATTTACCCCTCCCTCCCTTCCTCCCCCTCTCTCTGTCTCTGTGTCTGTGTCTTTCTGTCTGTCTGTCTGTCTGTCTGTCTGTCTGTCTGTCTGTCTGTCTATCTCGTTTCCATATACATTTACAAAATACTGTTTGTATGGTAACAGAAAAAAGGATGTGAAAACAGTGATTTTCATTCTGTAGATCTGTGTGTACCTCTGGTCTTGCTGTTTTGGCTGACTCATGATGCTGCTGAACTCGTAGAAAATAGATACTGATAGTGGGTGTTGCTAACGCTTTGGGGGAGAAAACCAAAGAAAAAAAGGGGGGGTGAGGGGAGGATGGTAGGATTAGGCGGTTGGGGTTAGACGTTAAGAGAGAGAGAGAGAGAGATAGAGAGAGAGAGAGAGAGAGAGAGAGAGAGAGGGGGGGGGGGGGGGGACGGTTCCAGTCAAAGAAAGTTTAGGTAAGATGGAGGATAGATGGGGTGTCTTTGATACTGAGGACTGAAGGAGTGCGTTCCGATAAGGCCAGGAGTTTTGGGGGTTTGTGTATGATAGTGTGCAGTCACTGGGCTGAGTGGGAAGTACAGGGATAGGAGGTGAGAGGGTTAGAGCTTGTCGTCGTCTTTCTTTCTTCTTCTTTTCCTTCTTCTCTTCCTCATGATCCTCCTCCTCCATCATTTTCTGTTCAGTAATGTTACACGACCTCGGAGGAAAAAAACCAGAAAAGAAAGGGAATCAGATTTTGTTGCAAACAGAGAAAGTAAAAGAAAGCATGCAGCAGAAGCGTCCACAGATATAATATAAGTTCTGTATACGTTTTGCACAATATAATATAAGCTCTGTATACGTTTTGCACAATATAATATAAGTCTGTATACGTTTTGCACAATATAATATAAGCCATTTTTCTGTATCTGATACGTTTTGCACAAATATAATATAAGTTCTGTATACGTTTTGCACAGATGTGATATAAGCTCTGTACAGTTTTGCACAGGTATAATGTAAGTTTGTATACGTTTTGCACAATATAATATATGTTATGTGTACGTTTTGCACAGGTATAATATAAGTTTGTTATACGTTTTGCACAGATATAATATAAGTTCTGTGTACGTTTTGCACAGATATAATATAAGTTGAATACGTTTGCACAGGTATAATATAAGTTTTGTTTACGTTTTGCACAGATATAATGTAAGTTCTGTATACGTTTTGCACAGGTATAATATAAGTTCTGTGTACGTTTTGACAGATAATTTGTTACGTTTTTGCACAGATATAATATAGCTTGTTACGTTTTGCTCAGTATAATGTAAGTTCTGTATACGTTTTGCAGAACATATACAGTTCTGTATACGTTTTGCACATATATAATAAGTTCTGTATACGTTTTGCACAGATATAATTGTAATTTTTGGGTACGGTTTGCACAGTAGTACATAGTACATTCTTATACTGTTTCACAGATAGAATGTAAGCAAAACTGATACAGTTTTGCATCAAGCGTGATAATATAAGTTCGTGTAGGTTTCGAGCTGATGGGCCCGTGTTCTGTATACGTTTTGCACAGATATAATATACGCTCTGTATACGTTTTGCACATATATAATATACGCTCTGTATACGTTTTGCACAGATATAATATACGCTCTGTATACGTTTTGCACAGACATAATACAAGTTCTGTATACGTTTTGCACATATATCAAATAAGTTCTGTATGCGTTTTTGCACAGATACAAGTTCTGTAGACGTTTTGTGTCGGTAATGGCTAACAGCTGGTAGCATAGTAACCATTTTTGATGGAGAGACTGTTACGAGAGCAGAGAGGAAGAGCAAAACTGCTAGGCAGGTATGTAACGCATGCAGAAGCTGCGGCGGCTGCGGAGAAATTGTGTAGGTTTCCGCGAGCTGACGTGTGTGCCCGTGGAGCCCCTTTATCGCTTTCCTGACCTTCTGATTATCTCTGCCATTCTCCCATAGCCTCAGATAATCATCGGCATTCCCACTCCCTGTACACAGGTACCATTGGCATTTCCTTCAAGGGCTGAGATTATTATTGACTTCCTCCCCTCCCTCCCTCCCTCCCTCTGTTTCCTCGCTGATGATGATCACTGGTGTTCACGTGGCGTTGAGATAATCATGACTATTTCCACATACGTGGGAAAGAAGGTAGGCATTGCGGAGTTACATTCAGAAAAGTAGGGGGAAACTTTGTTTATATCCTGGGTATTTATGGAGGTGTGTGTGTGTTCTTTTTGCAGGCTTAGTTTATCGTATGTGATGATTTCGGTGCTGTTTCCCTGTGTTTTTGGTCCTATTCTCACTCGGGAGAGTATCGCAATATCTCTGTATCACCCACAAAAGCTACTCACTCTTTCTCAATAAATCTGTCTATATATTCTCACCCAATTTTTTTTGTCTAGATAATCACTATATTTAGATTGCTGTCGAGCCTCCTTATATAGGGCACTGACCTTTTCATTAACAAGTTGTGAACAAACGCTGGGCCTCAGAAGACATGAATCTGCACTTTTCTGGCCCTCTGACCTTTTTGCATTGCCGTGTGGTGTCGAGAATGGAGAGGGCAGAAGACGAACAGGGCAGGACCTGTCTCCGTCCCCTGCACTACCCCTTACTTTCCACAACACCTAGGTTCTTCCACTTTTATGAGGATCAACAACCCTTCCAAAATTTCAAACATAAACGATAAGACATCTTAGATCCAGACATTTGTGTGAAAAAAAACCCATATACAATATGGATTGACATGATACTACTTAAGATTCAAGCAAACGTGTCGCCATGTTTGTTTTATGTTCGATTTTTTTTCTTGACGCCGTGGCAAGATTTTTGTTGTTGTTGTAGTTTTGAAGCCTGGGTCGTCATATAGCGCTATTTTCCGCATAAAGCATGACTTGACAAATTTCCTTGACTTGAAGGAAATAAAAGCTGTCTGCTTGGCAGGAGTATTGATCATCGGAATGTCAGGTGAAGCCCATGAAGGTTGCCTCTCTTGGGTGAGGAATGGCTCTTATTGTTGTTGCTTATGCAGAATATATGTGTGTGTGTATGTGTGTGTGTGTGTTTGTGTGTGTGTGTGTGTGTGGGTGATTGTGTGTGTTGTGTGTGTGCGTGATTGTGTGTGTATGTGTGTGCGTTGTGTGTGTGTGTGTGTGTGTGGCGCGCGCGCGCGCGCGCAAAATTGTATATGTATTTGCAGCAACCCACGATATTCAGTAGTTGGGAGCATGTGCTATTTTCCGGATGATATACACGATAGTGGACACGTCCATAAAAAACAACAACATGTAATGTAAACCTGAATCATTCAAGCCAGAAAGCTTCTCTCAAATGAAGCCCAGCCAATCAACCACCAAAGCAGCCAACCAAAAGCAACACTCTCTGTCTGCTCTCTCAACAGTGATCGATTACAAAGTAATTCGTGGCACTCTGTCAAGTGAGGCGTAAAGCAGCGTCTGAATGAGAGAGAGAGAGAGAGACTGGAGAGAGAGAGAGAGAGAAGAAGAGAGAGAGAGAGAGAGAGAGAGAGAGAGAGGAGGAGAGAGAGAAGAGAGAGAGAGAGAGAGAGAGAGAGGGGAGAGAGAGAGAGAGGAAGGAAGAGAGTGCACACAGACACACAGGGGACACATACACAAACACACACGCACATATTATACACTCCTCCACCCCACCCCCCACATACATACATATATACACCCCCTCCCGCACACACCACACCACCCCACCCACCCCCCACCACCCCCCCACACACTCCACCCCAACCCTACCACCGTCCTCCCCCCACACCACCGAATCCACTCTTCCCTCATACACACACACACTCACACGCACACCCACTTCACACACACACACTACACTACACACACACACACATACACACCACACACACACATGACACACACACACTACTGACACACAACTACACACCCATACACCTGACCCCACACACACACACACTACACACACACAAAACACTGACACACACACGTAACACACACACACACTGACACACACCACTAACCCCCCTCCCCCCCCCCCCCCCCCCCCCCCCCCCCCCACACACACACGTGGTCTTATCGCTAACCTCGACAGCCACAGAGACTAAACAAACCCACCTCTGGGGCATTACACAATAGGCACTTACAACTCAAAGCCCCAAACCTTTGATCCAGGCATAGGCTAGTAGGGCCTATCCCATCCCGCAAATTTTACTCATTCTCCCCATAAGAGCCCAGTACAGAAGGCAGAGAGGTGCGGCAAAAACCTTAGCCTAGCTCGCACGTGCGCCTCACGCGCTAAGCCTTGAGCAGTCGCAGATATCGTATAACTTTGCTGCAGCTTGTACGCTACGCAATCCGTTGCTGTACAGCGAGCCTAACAGCAGATGCTTGCAGCAGATGCAACAGCAGCAGAAGCAGAGATAGTATAAACAGTAGCTAGCTAGCAGCAGCAGCAGCAGCAGCAGTACAGCAGGAGCAGCAGCTAAGCTACAGACAGCAACACAGAGAAGCATCATCTTAAATTACCCAACATGTGTGTGTTGTTGTGATGATGTAGCTAGGTGCTGGTGTGTGTTGTGCATGGTGTGTGTGTGTGTGTGTGTGTGTGTGTGTGTGTGTGTGTGTGTGTGTGTGTGTGGTGTGGTAGTAGTGTGGTGTGTGTGTGTGTGTGTGTGAGTGTGTACGTGTTAAGTCAATTTTTCCAGATGGTACATTGAGTAAACAATAGATTTGCTTGTTTTCATCAAGCCATCTGTATAGGGACCCCCCCCCAAAAAAAAAAAAAAAAAAAAAACACACACACACACTAAAAAAAACCCAACAAACAAACAAAAAAACCAACATAAAAAATACAAAAAACCTCCAAAACAAACAAAAAACCCAAACAAGCAACAAAAAAAACCCCTCAAAATAAAACAGTAAGCAAACAAGCAAAAACCAACAAAAAACCCACCCCTAAAATATTTAATTACAACATTATTACGACAACCCATAACGATAAAATAGACTCAAAATGGAACTTAGAAAAGTAATGTGTATGTATGTATGTAGATATTATGTATGTATGTATGTATGGTATTGTATGTATGGTATGTATGGTATGGTATGATATTATGTATATGTTATATGTATGTTTTGTATGTATGTATCTATGTATGTATTATGTATGTATGTATCTTATGTATGATCATTATGTAGTATGTTATCTATGTATGTATATTATATATGTATTATGTATGTACATATGAGCGCAAGCATGGGATCTAGCATGATATCATGAATCAATGAGTATTATGTATGATATGATATGGGTTGTACTGTGTGAGCACATCATCATGTGTATGTATATATGTATGTGCAGTATGTACTGATGCTAGTACGTCAGTGTGTATGATGTATGTTTTGATATTGTATGTATGATGTATGAGTAAAGAGAGGAGGAGTGAGATGAGGGGATGGATGGATGGATGGATGTCAGAGTAGGATTAGTAGGAGTAAAAGAAGCGTTGTTCTGTGCAGGACTGTAGTTGTGGGCTTGCATGGGTGTACAACGCACTGCCGCATGAATCAATCAATGAGCAGATACTGGCAGCAGTGTACAGACTGTATAGCGACGGCCGCGCAGCGCCTTGCCCGCATGAAGAGAGAAGAGAGAGAGAGAGTGGGGAGGGAGAAGAGAGGATAGGGAAAAAGAAGCGACTGACAGAGAGGTGGGGTGGTGATGGACTGAGTCAGAGAGAGGAGAGAGAGCCAGCCTGACAGAGAGAGAGAGAGAGAGAGAGAGAGAGAGAGGGGGGAGGGAGAGGGAGAGAGAGAGAGAGAGGAGAGAGAGGAGGGAGAGAGGAGAGGAGAGAGAGAGAGGAGAGAGAGAGAGAGAGAGAGAGAGAGAGAGAGACAGAAGGGACAGAGACAGAGACAGAGACAGAGACGAGAGAGAGAGAAGAGAGAAGAAGAGAGACAGACAGACAGAGACAGAGAGAGGGGGGGAGAGAGAGAGAGGAGAGAGAGAGACAGAGAGAAGAGATGGAGAGAGGGGGGGGTAGAGAGAGGAGAGAGAGAGAGAGAGAGAGAGAGAAGACAGAGACAGAGACAAGAGAGAGACAGAGACAGAGAGAGAGTAGGGGAGAGAGAGGGGAGAGAGAGAGGGAGAGAGAGAGAGGAGAGGAGACGAGAGAGAGACAGAGAGAGAGAAGAGAGAGTAGAGAGGGGCAGAGAGAAAGAGAAGAGAAGAGAGAGAAAGAGAGAGAGAGAGGGGGGAGAGAGAGGGAGGAGACGAGAGAGACAGGACAGAAGACAGACAGAGAGACGAGAGAGACCAGACAGACAGAGAAGAGACAGAGAAGAACAGAGAGAGACACAGAGAGAGACAAAGAGAGAGACAGAGACAGAGAGAGAATATTACGGAGGGTAGGGGTTTATTCATATCCAGTTCATTGCCCCTGCTGAAAAGTTCAATGCACATCAACAACATAGTATCGGGGAAAAAGATTCCTTGTTGGAAAAATAAGCTTGGCATGGAAAACAATCTGAACACGAAATAGGCACAGAACGCAAACGCATTTTTTTTCAATTCTAGTTTTGTTTTAAATTTCAACAAGAGAGAGAGAGAGAGAGAGAGAGAGAGAGAGAGAGAGAGAGAGAGAGAGAGAGAGAGAGAGAGAAGAGAGAGAGAGAGATGAGGAGCGCGCAACCAAATTAGACGACGACACGCAGCGACGCACCACACCACACACACACACATACACACACACACACAACACACACACATAGACACAACAGACAGCACAGGAATGAGACAGACAGGGATCAGACAGACGAGAGAGAGAGAGAGAGAGAGAGAGAGAGAGGAGAGAGAGAGAGAGAGAGAGAGAGAGGAGAGAGAGAGAGAGAGGAGAGGAGAGAGAGGAGAGAGAGAGAGAGAGAGAGAGAGAGAGAGAGGAGAGAGAGAGAGAGAGAGAGAGAAGCAGTTTATTCAAAGAGAGGCCATTGCCCTTCTAAAATAGTTTCAATGCGCAAACAACGACTAAAAACGGATTTTCTAACTGTATAACAGAACAATCATGAACTCACCGCGAAAAGCAACCCAGCAGTTTGATATAAACACATCAACAGAGACCTTACCATGTTTTCCCCATTCACAAGCAAGTTAGCCAACAAGAAGAGAGAGAGAGAGAGAGAGAGAGAGAGAGAGAGAGAGAGAGAGAGAGAGAGAGAGAGAGAGAGAGAGAGAGAGAGAGAGAGAGAGGAGAGAGAGAGAGAGAGAGAGAGAGAGAGAGGAGAGAGAGAGAAAGGAACACAACCGACACACACACACCAACACACACACACACACACACACACACACACACACACACACACACACACACACACACACAACACACACACACACACACACATGTTTGATTTTGATTTTGTTGGCTTGTTAATTTTCGATTCTATATCTCTTCACTTATATTGGATATATCAAACCACAATCTCAACTTCAAAGCCTTTCAAAGCAGGTATTTCCATTTTATAGCCTATCGTGTCTTTCTTTCATCTTAACTTTTTTGTTACCTCTAAAGTCGGATTGGCTGGGCTGGCTTGTAAGGCGCTTAGCGGCAGCGAACGCATTTTCATCATATGACACACGACAAAAGTGCTGTCTGAGCGTTGAAGAAGAAGAAAGAAGAGAAGAAGAAGAAGAAGAAGAAGAAAAAGAAGAAGAAGAAGAAGAAGAGAAGAAATTGAAGAGAAGAAGAAGAAGAAGAAGGAGAAGAAGAGAAGAAGAAGAAGAAGAAGAGAAAGAAGAAAGAAGAACGAAGAAGGCTGATGACGTTGACGATGACGAGACGAGAGAGAGAGAAGAAGAAGAAGAAGAAGAAGAAGAAGAAGAAGAAGAAGAAGAAGAAGAAGAACAACAACAACAAAACAAAACAAAAATCAACACAAGAAGAACAAGAAGAACAAGAAGAACAAGAAGAACAAGAACACGAAGAAAAGAACAAGAACACGAAGAACAAGAAGAACAAGAACAAGAACAGGAAGAACAAGAAGAACACGAAGAAGAAGAAGAAGAAGAAGAAGAAGAAGAAGAAGAAGTATTTTCGTATCGTATAGTTGTAGCTCTGATGCGATCATTCACCTCATACGGGTGATTGTGTCTTAATATAGAATCTCTTATGTATTGTTGTTTATGTAGTAGGTACTCCCACTCCACGGTGACTGTCCTGGGTTTGACCTTTACGGTTGTCCAGGGTGTTGATGCAAAGAGGGACAGGACGAGCTGCTTTTGGATCTTGTTTTAATCTGTTCTTTGTGAATGCATATAGCTTTCATGTAAAACATAAATTTAATTAACGAGGTGACAGCCCTGATGTGGCTTCTGTAGTCGGCGGGGCTTTACACGGTATGATTGGATTGTGTGGATTGGATTGGATTGGTTTGGGTTGGAGAGAGAATCTCCTGAACCAGCAGTTACCGAACAATTATGATTCGATGCCAGATCCTATCTTTTATCGATATAAAGAATAACTGCGAGAGGAAAGAGCTTGAAGAGTGAGTGAGTGAGTGAGTGAGTGAGTGAGTGAGTGAGTGAGCGAGCGAGTGAGTGAGTGAGTGAGTGAGTGAGTGAGTGAGTGAATGAATGAATGAATGAATGAATGAATGAATGATCTTTACTTTTGAAAGGTTACAGATAAGCATTTACACATAATTTTTCATCTGAGCCCTGCCCTGATTTGAGACTACCACCACAAAATCAAAACCGAGCACAAAAAACACAAACAAACCCGAAACGGACAAAAAACCCAACTAACTCGTGAGTTAAAGAAGGGAATAATGGAGAGAGAGAGAGAGAGAGAGAGAGAGAGAGGAGAGAGAGAGAGAGAGAGAGAGAGAGAGACAGAGAGAGAGACAGAGACAGAGACAGACAGACAGACAGACAGACAGATAGACAAACAGGCAGGCAGACAGAGACAGACAGACAGACAGAGACAGACAGACAGACAGACAGACAGATAGATAGGCAGACAAACAGGCAGGCAGACAAACAGACGAGACAGAGACATACATACAGTATACATACAGACAGACAGAGACAGTCACACTAACACACAGAGACAAGCAGCCTCAGATAAACAAACACAACATATAAAAGCACACCAAGAAACACGAACCTTAGGCATGTAGAGAGAGACTGTTACACAGAGAGACCGACAAACAGACAGGGAGACAGAACAGACAGACAGACTGTACACAGTACAGACACACAGACAGACAGACATACACAGTTCAGATACACAGACAAATAGACCAAAGAGATCAATCCCAATAGAGGGACACATGAAAACTCCTAACGGTTATGGGAGTGGAGAGCTGCTATCAGCAGAAAGCTTGAAACAAACCCAGGGGGAAGGGTGTTGTGTTTTATTGTCAGCTGTGGCAATGAGCTTTTTTTTTTCAATACGCCATGTAGAAATTATCAGAAATGTGCCCCTTTCATCATAAACGCTCATCGCATGTAGACAACATGAGCATACTTGTCACATCAGTCCTATAATTAGGAGCTGACAGTTAAAGTTGCTGTATTGGATGTGAGAAAACAGATGTTTTCTTTGCCCAAAGAAAAAATGGAGTCATTTTTAGGGACTCTTGCTTGAGGGTAGTGTTTGATATGTTATTCAAAGGTACCAGATGTAGCAGCAGGAGAAGCAGCAGTGGCAGCAGTAGTAGTAGTAGTAGTAGTAGTAGTAGTAGTAGTAGTAGTAGTATAGTAGTAGTAGTAGTAGTAGTCGTAGTAGTCGTAGTAGTCGTAGTCGTCGTAGTCGTCGTAGTCGTAGTGATGAGTAGTAGTAGTATAGTAGTAGTAGTAGTAGTAGCAGCAGCAGCAGCAGCAGCAGCAGCAGCAGCAGCAGCAGCAG
>CM060318.1:43877467-43882467 GCA_030674155.1 Stramonita haemastoma
CATCAAGAATGATGTTGGACAGGTGAAAACTAAATGTGAGGAAATAGGACAGAGGTGTGGAAATTTAGAAAAAGAAACCCAGCTTCTTACCCTCATCATTGATTGAAACCCAAGAAGACGTCGAAACTCTCTTCAGTGGCTACTCAGAAAACAAGACTGATATTCAGAATCTATCCTCCTCTTTTGAAAAAATGAAAAGTAAAGTGGAAACACTAGAAGACGCTTACGAAAAAACTAGAAAGTTTCTCCAGAAGAGAGAATCTAAAAATGTTTGGTGTGCCTCAGACACAGAAGTTCGAGAGCTAGACACCTGTGCCAGTCTGGTAGCTGACACCCTCAACAGAGCAGGACCAAGACACTGGACTCCTGATGATATATCCAGAGCACATAGAGTAGGTGTAAGTAGAGACGGACAACCACAGCCTATGATTGTCAAATTCCAGCGATGGAAGGACAAAATGGCTGTCATCACCAATCGTGACTTCAGGGAGGCTTAAATGAGAGTGGTGTCAGGGTTGCTAATGACTTGACCAAGAAGCAAGCAAGCTTAGTGTCAGAGGCTAAGAAGGAGGGCAAGGTGGCCTACTTTAAGAAAGGTAGGCTTGTGGTGGAGCCCAGACAACCTGACCCACAAACCTACGCTGAAGCTGCAGCCACTGCAAGGACATCTATGGATACCAGTGCCTCTGCAAAAGCTGGGAAAGCTAGGACCCCTGAACAGCCAGAGGTACGTGGACAACCGCAGCAGGGATTCCCCACATCGCTTCAGTGGCAGCAGTCACAACAGCAGCGCACGTGGTCAACAGGATAGAGGGGGAAGAGGTGATTCCCCTCTTGGTTCCAAGTTGGGCAGCCACAAGCCACAGAGCACGTAAAGCACGTGGTCGGATCGAGGAAAGCGGGAAGGGGATTCCCTCCCTTCACTTGAACCAGGACAGTCAGAGTGACACGACACCAACTGCACGTGGTCAACGTGGTGTAAGAGGGAATTCTGCACGTGGCAGTCAGTCCGGTACGGGTTTGCGCCACTCCTGGTCCCCTCGTTCTTCCCCTCCTGTCAACAAGTGCCCAGCCAACAATGCGCGACCCAGACGGTCAACACGTAACGCACCATAGGACAGGCCGGACCATCTTGGGACTTTGAAATTCCTTATTTTACAATGTTGAAAATTTGTACAGTAAAATAAATAATACCGCTTTCATTGATTACGTTTTTTACTTTTAACGTTGTTTGTTTGACAGAAACATTCATTGATGATTCATTTGATTATAGTGGAATTTTTCAATGATTTTGTTAAAGTTGCTGCTCCTGCTAAAAGGTTGTCTCGTTTAGGCAGGAATTCAGGTGGTGTTCTTTTGCTAATTCAGAAATCCTTGTCAGCTTATATCTCAGTAGTTAATATTTGTTTGTGAAAATACTGTAGCTGTTAAGGTTAAGAAGTCTGTGTTTAACTGTGACAAGGATGTACTGATGGTGGCATGTTACGTTGTACCAGAAAATGGTCCGTTGTATGACACAATGGCGATTAAAGATGGTATAGTAAACTTAGAAGAAAGCCTCATGCAAGTTCTACAAAACAATAGCATGCATTTACTGATCCTTGGTGATCTGAATGCAAGAACCGGGAGCGCACAGCCATGTCAGGAGGATGTAGTTAACTTTGCATCTTGCTTCGATGATGATGATAATATTGATGACTTTTTAGGTAAACGATGTTTTTACAGCGAAGTTCAAAAGATAGCACTGTTAATAACTTTGGCCAGTCCCTGTTAAACTTATGTTTCATGTTTGATTGTGTCATACTGAATGGTTGTTGTGATAGTGTCTCTAGTGGAGATTTCACATATGTTTCACCACATGGATGCAGTGTAATTGATTATGTTTATTTTGTCAAAAGTATATGCTTTCTCTCAACTGCTGTGAACTTAATGTCAGTGACCATATTGATTCTTGGCATCTGCCAGTTGAATTCATATGGAAAAAAACAGAGGAAGACATCAGTCCACAGAAAGTAGACAATGCAAGCACTGAGGATCGTTTTATCTGGTTTGAAGACTGTCTACACACTTATGTAGAGGAACAAAAATCCGCAGTCTTCAAACAGAAGATAGAGCAGGCTGTCATATCTATCAATACTGATTATTGACAGCTCTTTGAACATATTCATGGAATCACTGTACAGTGCAGCTGCTTGCATGGTAAGAACGACAGGTAATAGGAAAAGAACAAATGACTGGTTTGATGATGAATGTAAACGAAAGAAAAGAACAGTGAGAGGGTTATTAAGAAAATTTAAACGATCAAAAAGGTTGTGTGATGAAAAGAGGATATCATATGTAACAGAAAGAAATCAATATAAACTTTTGTTAAAAAGGAAGAAAAATAATTTGATGAATCAAGATTAAAAAAGCTTAAAGAATCAATTCATGATGCAAAATTGTTTTGGCAAATTATTAGGTCAGTTAACAGAAAAAGAGTAATTTACAATAACATTAGCATTAATCAGTGGTACGACCATTTCTTTACACTGTTTAATGGAGAAGATGAAGTACCACAGCAAGAAGAAAGTGTTGAAATTGAAGAGGGTGACTTATCAGATATTTCCATGGCAACCTGTAATGAGTCAATTTCTAGACAAGAGGTTGTAGCCAGCATTGGTAAACTCAAGTCTGGAAAGAGTGCAGGGCCTGACAAGATTGTCAGCGAAATGTTGAAACATGCTGGTAATGAGGTCATTGATTTTCTTGTTGCCTATTTCAATAAACTCTTTTGATTTTGGCCTTTTTCCTGTGGAATGGTCAAAATCTATGATTGTACCCATCTATAAGAAAGGGGATATAGACCAACCAGGTAATTATCGTGGAATAGCTTTAACTAGTGTGGTTAGCAGAGTATACACAGATATTTTAACCAAAAGGCTTTCTAGATGGGCTATGGAAGAAATAAAATAATTGAACAACAAGCAGGCTTTTAGAGCAGCTATTCACAGTTGACCATATTTTTACGCTTTTTGCCATTGTTCAAAAATTCTTGCAACGACACACTAAACTTTATGTTGCCTTTGTAGATTTTAGAAAGGCGTTTGACTCAGTCAATAGAAACAATTTGTGGGAAGTATTGAGGAAATGTGGTGTATGTGGAAAATTGTATAAGGCGGTACGAAGTGTTTATAACTCTGTTTTGGCATGTGTGCGTGATAAGAGTTATTATTCAGATTATTTTGCTTGTCCAAAAGGAGTAAAACAAGGTTGTTTACTCAGTCCCCTATTGTTCTCTCTATTTATAAATGAATTGGCTCTTGAAGTATCCAGAGCAGGAAAGCATGGCATTCAACTAATGACTGATACTGTTGAAATATTTCTATTATTGTTTGCTGATGATGTTATCTTATTATCTGAATCTGCTATTGGTCTCCAAAATCAGTTGAACAGACTTAAGAGAGAAGCAGATAGATTATGCTTGGTTGTCAATCTTGAAAAGACTAATGTAATGGTGTTTAGAAAGGGAGGGTACTTAGGTTCTAGGGAAAAGTGGATGTATGGGAATGAAGAAATTAAGGTTACCAATTCATATAAATATTTGGGGATGGGTTTCACAACAAAGCTGAGCATTAATAGTGCCTTGGTAGATGTTTGTAACAGAGGAAAAAGAGGAGTTATGGAAATACAGAATCTATGAAAAAACTGAATACCACAGATCTAAAACTGTTTTGGAAGATGTTTGATACTCAGATAGAACCAATATTAACGTATGCATCTGAGGTTTGGGGATTGTATGAAGAAGGCAAGCGAATTGAAAAAGTTCACACATTTGCTATAAAGAGATTTCTATCTGTTCCTTTACATGCATCAAACCATCTAGTTTACGGGGAAAGTGGTAGATATCCGTTATACATAAGGACATATATAAAAAGCATTAAATACTGGTTAAAACTTCTTAAACAACCAGCTTCTAGAATATGTAGACAGGCTTATGAAATGCTAATCTTACAACATGAATCTGGTCGACTCAATTGGGTGTCAAATGTACAGAAAACTTTATGTGTGAATGGATTTGGTATTGTGTGGCTGAGTAGAGACGTAGATGTGAATATAGTTTCATTAATGAATTTAAAGATAGACTTATTTCATGCTACAAACAGAACTGGCATTCGGATTTAGAAAATAATGACAAATATATGTGGTATAGTTCCTTCAAAAGTGTCTTTCAAACAGAAAGATATCTGTCTTTTATAACCAACAAATGGTACAAGATCAGTCTCAGTAGATTTCGGCTAAGAGTCAGTGGCCTTAAAAATTGTAAGTATTGGTTTTTAAGTGAAGATAACTCTAACGATAATATATGCCCTTCATGCCGAAATGCCCCAGAAGACGAATTTCACTTTCTTTTCGATTGTATGGCCTATTCTGATAAACGCAGAAACTGTGAGGCGCTAAGTGTGTTTAAAGGCATTGCTGATATGAATTCTGTTGCAAATATTCTATCTGTCAGCAGTGAAGAGAAAATAGAAAGTCTAGCTAAATTCATTGGAGAAGCAATGAATATTAGGAAAAAGATAACGGAACAGAGTAACTAGTCCTTAGATGGTCCTTTATTGATTCTGTTAGGGGGGGTGGGGGAGGGGAGGGAGGAGAGAGAGAGAGAAGAGAAGAGAGAGAGAGAGAGAGTGTGTGTGTGTGTTGTGTGTGTGTGTGGTGTGTGTGTGTGTGTGTGTTGTGTGTGTGTGTGTGTTATGTGTGTGCGTGTGTTGTGTGTGTGTGTGTGTGTGTGTGTGTGTGTGTGTGTGTGTGTGTGTGTGTGTGTGTGTGTGTGTCACCTGCGTGGCAATTAGAATGTGCAGTAGTATATGTAAGTGCGAAGTGAGAGGAAAATTTGAAAAATGTTATTATGTTTACACGAATTCATCTGAAGTTGTTATTCCCCCTTGTCTACAGGGCTGTAATGCTGTATGGACAATAAAACTGTGTCAGTGTCAGTGTCAGTGTCAGTGTCTCTCTCT
>CM060318.1:43887467-43889967 GCA_030674155.1 Stramonita haemastoma
ATACTTATGCACACATATGAAACACTAAACTAGCAACCAATTGGATTTAGTTCATATGTGTGTGCGTGTATGTGTGAGTGTGTGCGTGTGTGTGCGTGTTTGTATGTGCGGGCGTGCAGGCGTGGGTGCGTGCGTGTGTGTGTATGAGTGTGTGTACCCATGTGTGCGTGCATGCGAGTATGTGTGTGTATGCGTGCGTGTGTGTGAACTTAACTAAAGGAGAACAAAAAATAATAGAGAAAGAAAAGACACAGAAGCAAAATTAATGATAAAGAAACAGACATGGAAACAGACAGACAGACATAGATAGTATAACAAAAACACAGCAAAACAAGAACCTGGTTTGAACTAATTGAAGCAAACAAAAGAAAACAAAGAACATAAAACGAAAACAAAAACAAAAAAAGCTGAATGGAGTTTTGTGGGGGGGAAAAAGCCAGCAGTTTCAAATGGAGAGGGATCACGCCATACAGTAGGAGGCAGACGACATCAAAGCCGCTACCTTCACTCTCTGCTTTCTCTTTGATTAGTGCCCACTGCTTTCATCTCCCTCCTGACCCATTCCTAATGCCGCTGATGCTGCTGCTGCTGCTTCTGCTATTGCTGCTGCTGCTGCTTCTGCTATTGCAGTTGCTGCTGCTTCTGCTATTGCTGCTGCTGCTGCTTATGGTATTGCTGCTGCTGCTGCTGCTATTGCTGCTGCTGCTGTTTCTGCTATTGCTGTTGCTGCTGCTTCTGCTATTGCTGCTGCTGCTGCTTATGGTATTGCTGCTGCTGTTGCTGCTGCTTCTGCTATTGCTGCTGCTGCTTCTGCTATTGCTGCTGCTGCTTATGGCATTGCTGCTGCTGCTCCTGCTATTGCTGCTGCTGCTTATGGCTTTGCTGCTGCTGCTGCCTCTGCTATTGCTGCTGCTGCTGCTTCTGCTATTGCTGCTGCTGCTTCTGCTATTGCTGCTGCTGCTGCTTCTGCTATTGCTGCTGCTGCTACTTCTGCTATTGCTGCTGCTGCTTCTGCTATTGCTGCTGCTGCTGCTGCAGTTTGGTCTAGCTACCGTACATGTACATACAGTTTCATTTCATATGAACACACTTCTTCTTCATTGAACTTTCAGACAGCAATAAGCGTTTCTGTCATATGAGCAAAAACGTGTTGCTCTTCTGTTCATCACCTGACGTAGGTATCAGGTCCAGTGAACCCAGCTGTGGTATGGGGGAGAATTGTTATGTTTTTAAGTATTTCTGATAAAGGAAAGGCATGAGAATAGACCAGGAAGGCAGAAGACAATGAAAGAGGTGACAAGAAGAAAAGGAGCAAGGCAGGAACAAATGAGGGATAGAAAAGAGGAAAGTCCTAGCACAGAATTTTCAGAAAGTGGGGATGCTATTTATGCTGACAGGCCCCCAGTATCCCCATGGGGGAAGTTGAACACTATTTTGTTTCTATATCCAGTTTTGTCCATCAGGAAAAAATGTATCAGACTTATGATCTAGATCGTACAGCTTGTTTCTTTTTTGTTGTTGTTACATAATGATTGTGAATATTCCTGTTTTTTTCACTGCCTATTTAAACGTAATATTTTAATTGACATTTTATTGGATGTCATTTCTCATTGCATTACGAAGTCGATTGGTACTGAATATGTATAATTATGTATAAATTAACGAATGTAAAACAAGATTGTTATATATATGTATATGTGTATTATATTATATATAATTATATATATAATTATATCTATAATTATATACATAATTATACGTATATACACTCAGGTGAAAATATATTGTAAAGATATACACATGTATATAACCAGTAGTGCATTCATACACTGATCCATGCTCCATACACCTGTATGCAAAGGAGTAGTTATGTGTATGCGATGATAACATACAGTCTGGTGGAGACAAAGACAAGCTGAAATTCAAGCACACACTGTGTGATAGATAAGAAGCAAAAAGGCATGAGGAAAAAAATAACACACAGAATGAAACAAACTGAAACAAGAATAGAACAATAGTGTGGCAGAAAAATGCATAATGCATGTGACCACACATGGGGAGAGAGAAAATGAGAGAGACAGACAGACAGATACAGATAGAGACAGAGAAACAGAGACAGAGAGAGAGGTGAGAGACAGAGAGAGACAGAGAGACAGAAGGATGGGGGTTAGAAAGAGACAGAGAGAAAGACAGGGAGACAGAGACAGACAGACAGACATGCACAGACAGAGAGACAGAGGCTTACTGAGAAATAAAAACAAAAATATACAGACAGCACACATGAAGAAACATTGTGAACCAAAAGAATTGATTTTTGAAAGGATAAAAGTAGCAGAAAATAAGAGAAGAAAAAAAGAGAATGGATGTCAAGACACCAGCAAAACAAAAATTTAAAAAGAAAAGAATATGCCCTCACAAACAAAAGCAGAAACAAAATTGAAAGAAAAGAAACAAACAAATAAATTTAATAAAACAAAAATAAACGTTAGCAAAGAATGAG
>CM060318.1:43902467-43912467 GCA_030674155.1 Stramonita haemastoma
GAGGAGAGATGAGAGAGAGAGAGAGAGAGAGAGAGAGAGAGAGGAGAGAGAGAGAGAGAGAGAGAGAGAGAGAGTGTATGTGTGTATGCAAAAATGCACACAGGCACAAATATAAGCACACATTAACACTCGTGTACGCGCACACACCCATACACACAACACATACAAACACACACATACACACACACACACACACACACACACACACACACACACATACAACACACACAAAATACAAACACACACACACAAACACAACACAACACACACCCACACACATACAAACCACACATACAAACACACACATACAAACACACACACACACAACACAAACACACACACACACACACAACACACACACACACACACACACACACACACACACACACACACACACACAACACACACACACAACACAACACAACACAACACACACACACACACACACACACACACACACACACACACACATATACACACATACACACATACACACACACACGCACACACACACACGTTTGCACACACAGAAGATAAACATCAAGTGAGAAAAAACAAACAAACAAAAAAAGTAACATAGAGAAGAGAGACAAAGGGAAGCAACCAGAGAGTGAAATGTGAGCAGAGAGAAACAGAAAAACAAAGTGTATGGTTTTCTCATTGTCTTCTTCCAAAAGTGATACAATGCATGCTGTGTGATCAAGCTTTTTGTTTTCGGGGGGTGGGGGTGGGGGGAGCGAGGAGGGGAGGTGGGGGGGGGGGGGGGGGGTAAAGAAGTTCTGTTTTCTTAGCACTTTCATGATTGCCTGCAATCTTGTTTGGATGGGTTGATTTGTTTTGTTTTGTTTTGTTTTGTTTTAGTTTGCTATGCTTTTTATGCTTGGTTTGGTCCCGGTTTTTGTGTGTGTGTGATTTCGTTCCATTTCGTTTAGTTTTGTTTTGAGTTCGTAGCGTTGATTTCATTGTTCTTTTATTTTTGGTTTTGGTTTGGTTCTGTTTGTCTGTGTGTGTCTAGTCTCTGTGTCTCTGTCTCTCCCCTGTCTCTCTCTCTCTCTTTTCTTTTCCTCTCATTTTTGTATCTGTTTGTATCTATCTCTTTCATGCTTTTGCTGTGCACAGTGTATGTGTGTGCGTGCGTGCTTGTGTGTGTGTGTGTGTGTGTGTGTGTGTGTGTGTGTGTGTGTGTGTGTGTGTGTGTGTGTGTGTGTGTGTGTGTGTTCATACGTGAGTGCGTGTGTATGTGAGCACGCGTGTACATGTATTTGTATGTGTTGTGTGCGTGCTTACATGCACACACACACACACACACACACACACACACACACACACACACACACACACACACACACACACACATATATATATATATATATATATATATATATATATATATATATATATATATATATATATATATATATAATTTTAATGTATTCAATTATTCCCCTTGTCCTTCCTTCCCCTACTCTTTTTTGTTATCCTACTCTTCCTTCCCTGTCATTCTGTTTTCTTTCTTGCCAGTCAAAGGAAACGAAGCCTTCCTTCCTCCATATACCGCCCTACCCCCCACCCCCCTCCCTCCCCTACTCTCCCACATACTCTGTGTGCTGTTTTGACAGCATCGATTTTGTTCTCTGTATCCAGGCAGTAAACAGACCAGGAACCAATGGTGCCTGGCAGTCAACGGACTTTTAGAGGACTAATCACAGTGTTTGTTTGCTTTGGTTTCTTTGTTTTATTTTACAACACAGAAATGAGACATGTGTTGATATCGATATAGGTGGCAAAGACCTATGTTTCCTTTTAATCCATTTTTTTCTGTTCCTTCGCTAAAGCTCTTAGGTTTACCGAATGTAAGATGTGTTTGAAAATGCAACCCTTTTTTCCCACCATTAAGGTAGCGACATCTGAACTTTAAGGATCAATTTATTTGAATGAAATGAAGTGCTACCATACTAAAAAAAAAAGTACATGATGTGAAGGGATCAATTCTTTTAATCAACATGAAGAGGTACTAGCAAAATAAATGAAGTGCAGTAGATATTGCTGGGAAAACAAATTAAAGTGAAAACAGGTGGATTAACGCAGATAAAGGACAATGATTATATTGACTAGCATGAAAATAGATAATGTACCGCCCACTCCCCAGACTGTCCTTTGTTTGAAAGTGAAAGTCTTCTTTGTTTTCTTATTCAGCTGGTTAATTAGCTGAGTGTTGTATGGCTTTGTGCTGTTGACATCATACTGGTCCAGATTCTTGTTCTGTTAACTGGTGTCTTTCTTTTTCTTCTTTTTCTATATCTGTTTTGCAGTTATTGTACTTTTTCTCTTTCTCTATACTACTTCTAACACATGGTCAAGATTTTTTCGTCTTCATTAATTTCAACCTTTTTTCCTCTTTATTTTCCGTGATTCATATTAACTTTCTTGTCATTTTTTTCTTAAAAAAATAGTCCATCACCCCTCTTTTTTCTTTTCTTCTTCCTTTCTTTCTTTCGTTCTTTCTTTCGTTCTTTCTTTCGTTCTTTCTTTCTTTTCTTTCTTTTCTTTCTTTCTTTCTTTTCTTTCTTTCTTTCTTTCTTTCTTTTCTTTCGTTCTTTCTTTCTTTCTTTCGTTCTTTCGTTCTTTCTTTCTTTCTTTCTTTCTTTCTTTTTCTTCCTTCTTTCTCCACATCTTAGTCTTCTTCTCGCTTCTCCTTCTTCCCATATCTTTTTACCGACACGCAGAGTGTATCAACGCTGTTATCATCGGTAGGAAGAGGTTTTCTCGCGCATGCGCAGCAGGGGAGGAGAGGAAATGGCAGGAGAATGACTCAACTTAAAGTGCTGACAGGCCTAGGGTGACTTTGCCTTGAACTGTGAACAGTTCCATCATCGGTTGCTCACGACTGGATGCGAAATCGGCTGATCTTGTCTCGGCTGAAAAACCTTCTTCTTCGTCTTGAATTTAGATCTCTCTGTCTCTATCTGTCTGACTGTCTGTCTGTTTCTGTCTCTATCTCTCATTCTCTTTCTCCCTCTGTCTCTGTCTCTGTCTCTGTCTCTCTCTCTCTCTCTCTCTCTCTCTCTCTCTCTCTCTCACAAACACACACACACACACACAAACACACACACACAAAACACACACACACACACACACACACACACACGAGCACGTACACACACATAAGACACAAACAATATCACAATATACAGACACAAAACACACACACACACATGCACACACATACACACACACACCACACAGTACACACGCACATACCCATACACACACAGCAAAGCACAACACAACACACACACACAAACACAACATACACACACACAAACACACACAATACCACACACACAAACACACAAACACACACACACATAAATGGGTAGTTATGAAACAAGTAGGCAGACAAGCAGAGCTGGATGTATTGATTATTGTCTGAAGAGAAGAGAGGAAGATAAAGAGCCAGCAATTTCTCACCAAACAATCAGTCTGGGTAGAGAATCATACTTTGATATCAAGCAAAGATTGTCAAGCGTGTGAGGGCACACATATATATACATATTCACACACACATGGCAAGCAGGCAGGCACAAACGCATGCATATATAAGCACATGCGTGTATGCACACGCGCGCACACACACATACACACACGCACGCACGCGCGCATACACACACACGCACGAAGTCACACTTACACTCAGCGGCAATATATATATATATATATATATATATATATTTTATATATATATATATATATATATATATATATATATATATATATATATATATGCATATACAGAGAGAGGAGAAAGATAGATAGATAGATAGATAGACAGACAGACAGACAGACAGACAGACAGAACAGACAGATAGATAGATAGATAGATAGATAGATAGATAGATAGATAGATAGATAGATAGATAGATGGATGGATGGATGGATGGATAGATAGATAGATAGATAGATAGATAGATGGGATAGATAGATAGATAGATTAGATGGATAGATGGATGGATGGATGGATGGATGGATGGATGGATAGATGGATAGATGGATAGATAGATAGATAGATAGATAGATGGATGGATGGATGGATGGATGGATGGATGGATGGATGGATGGATGGATGGATGGATGGATGGATGGATGGATAGATAGATAGATAGATAGATAGATAGATAGATTAGATAGATAGATGGATAGATAATAGATAGATAGATAGATAGATAGATAGATAGATAGATAGTAATAGATAGATAGATAGATAGATAGATAGATAGATAGATAGATAGATAGATAGGGTGTGGAATACCCTAGTGGTTAGAGCATCGTGCTTGCGATTTAAAGGCCCGGGTTTGAGCCACCTCAAAGACCGCCGATTTAAGTTTTTTTTTCCCCTGAAGTTGACATCAGTACTGATCTGACGTCATTCGCCCAGAAGTCCTCCAGATGAGCTGAGGTCCCATGTGCGAACTCATGCAGAGCATCCTGCACACATTTTAGAGTCCATTTCTCCTTTTGGAAGAGTAGGCCATTCGTGTCTGTAAGAATAGATGACACCCCAAAATTGATGTAAGAAACTATGTACACCGGTGTCGTGTTTAGAGAGAAAGCGAAAAGTCCGGGTCAGAAGTGTGCGGAGGTTTGAACCCCGTTTGGGCCCCAAACTTTCCCCCCATCCATTAGACCATGAGTGGTAGTCTGGGTGCTAGTCTTTCGGATGAGACGATAAACCGAAGTCCCGTGTGTTACGTAAAATGATTTAGCGCACGTAAAAGAACCCACGGCAACAAGCAAGTTGTTCCTGGCAAAATTATGTAGAAAAGGCCAGTCTGGTAGGAAAATAAACGCAGTTTCAAAAAAAAAAATCAGAATAATAATGGGTGGCCCTGCTCTAGTGGCGACGTGCTCTCTCTGAGGAGAGCAGCCCGAATTTCAAGCAGAGACATCTGTTTGAACTTAAAGTGGTGTAAAATCTAAAAAGAAAAATGTATCATACCCGAGGTGGCAATGCAACTACCAGAGTGGCAGGCCAGAAAGGAGGCAATTTCACTATTGGTGAAAATCTGAGGTCTGGCCGAGGAATAAAAAAAAAAATGCATTAACAAACAGATTCACAGACACAGACAAGTAGACAGAGAGAAACAAACAAACTGACAGACGGACAAAGACACAGAGAGCGACATTTTTTTTTGGAAAAAATAAAAACACAAACCAACGTTAAAACAACATGAAGAAGCCAATACAGAACACAGAGAGAGAGAGAGAGAGAGGAGTAAGGACACAAAGAGGGAAGGTCTGGTTTTCACATCCCACTCTCCCAAAGGAGATGTGGCGGTAATGTGATGTGGAGCTAATGTGATGTGGAGGAAATGTGATCGGGATCCCCTCTCTGTCTTCCTCCCCACACACTTTCCGTGGATTGTTCCACATCCTCCTTGCCTGTTCTGTCCTGTTTTTTTGTTGGTTTTTTTTTTTGTTCTGCTTTCCTTTGTTCTGTTTGTTTTGTGTCAGTTGATTTGGTTTGGTGTGGTTTACTTCTTTTTGTCTGATTGTCTGTCTTTGTGTCTTTCACTCTCACTCTTTTTTCTACGTTTTTGTCTTTCTCTGCCTTTATCTCTGTCTGTCTGTCTGTCTGTCTGTCTGTCTCTCATATATATATATATATATATACATATATATATATATATATATATATACACACATATATATGTATATATATATACACATGATAGATAGATAGATAGATAGATAGATAGATAGATAGTAGATAGATACATACATACATACATACATACATACATACAGACAGACAGACAGACAGACAGACAGACAGACAGACAGACAGACAGACAGACAGACAGACAGACAGACATAATTATTATTATGGATATATTTATACGCACACACACACACACACACACACACACACACACACACACATATATATTTATATATATATATTATATATATATTTTAATATATATATATATATATATTATATTATATATTTTATATATATATATATGTATATATGTATATGTATATATATCTATATATATACGTATATTGTATATATATATATATGTATAGATTGTAATTTGAAGCTGTAGTTTTCTAAATTTGCTTTGCATTCTTTGTTGCTGGGTACATCAGTCTCTGTTTACCTTCCAGAGCTACCTGACAGTGGAGCAGAAGAAGACTGGAGTGCGAAAAGTGGAGAGGGGGAGGGGAAAAGTACAGCATACTCCTAGCCAAATGTATATATAAAAAAGAGCACAATGATTGATTGTCACTACCTACCACTAGGTAAATAGTCATTACCATGTCTATGTCCTAATGTAAAGATTCATCAATTAACGAAAATTCAGTTACGCCTGGCACTTGCAGTGTACCTTTTTTGACAATAAGACATTTGCGTACAGACAGAAATAGGCGGCTATGTTTAATGCTGACCTGCTATCCCTAGGTCAGGAGCCCGAATTTGATGCACAGATATCTACCAAGACAAAATAAATGCTACACAATACAATAATAATACCAGATTATGCTTCTGTGGGATAGTGTGTCTTCTTTATTCTTTTTAAATCTTATTTGTTCTCTTATTTTGAGGATAATGGAATAAACATTCATATGCTTTTTTTACATTCAGTCCCCGTGTTTATGCAGTGTGGTAAATTTTGTCATCCATTCCCACCGGCACACAATGGCCTACACTTCCGAAAAGTGGAACATGTTTTAACATGCGCGCAAGATGCTCTGCCTACGTTCGCACACAGGACCTCGGTTTTATAGTCTCATCCGAAGGACTTTGGGGACAGTAGATTTGGCACTGATGTCAAGTCCAGGGGAAAATATCCAGCTATATGAGAATTTTATACCAAATACTAAATTATCATTTCTATACATACCAACTTCATCTATAAAGTATCAAACTATAGAAAAACAAGGTAAAGGTGTTAAAAAAAACAGAAACCTATTGCAAAAGTAAATGCAGTGCAAATGTCGTAGGCCAGACTTTCCAAACTTTCTTTTTAATATCAGTACAAAGCCAGTGGGACTTTACTGCATAGTCCCCTTGCCTTTACACGACCAAATTTCAAAGCAATAATATCGGTGCGCCCAAACTTTCTGAAGTCTGGTGAGAAAATGTTTGCCTGTCGACTGCAGGCCAGCTGGGGAAAGCAAATACGGTATTTGTGATGGTTACCTGCCTGTCTCCTGTTTCTCATTTTAGGACTGTATCACAATGTCTTTGTTTATATCTGTCTGATAATCTGCCTGTCTTTCTATCTGTCTGTCTCTGTCTGTCTATCTATTTATCGATATATCTGTCTGTCTGTCTGTCTGTCTGTCTATCTGTCTATCTATCTGTCCGTCTGTCTTTCTTTTTTGTTACTTTTACACGGCAGATTTCTGTGAAATTCGAGCTGTTCTCCCCCGAGGAGAGCACGTCGCCACAAGAGCAGCGCCACTCAATTTTTCTCCTGCCTGCAACCGTATTTGTTTCCCTATGAAAGTGACTTTTTCTACAGAATTTTGCCAGGGACAACTCTCTTGTTGCCTTGGGTTCTTTCACGTGCGCTAAATGATTTTGTGAAACCCACAAGACCTCGGTTATCGTCTCATCCGAAAAACTAGCACTCTGACCACCACCCATGGTCTAAAGGAAGGTGGAAAATTTATGGGCCCAAACGGGATTCAAACCCTCACACACTTCCGACCCGGACTTTTCGCTTTCTAGGCTAGCGCGTTAGCTGTAGACCACTGACCCATCTGTCTTTGTGTCTGTCTTTGTGTCTGTCTTTGTGTCTGTCTGCCTGTCTATCTATCTGTCGATCTATCTGTCTGTTCATTTCTTTATTCATTCATTTACCCGTTTCGCACATACACATGAACACGTTTCTATTGTTCACAAGCGATGCAGTTTTGATATACTTCATCTACTGGTCTATTTGGTTTCTATGCACATACTTTTGAAATAAATAGTTTTCATGAACAAGGACTTGCAGAGGCAGTCATAATTTCATTTCATAACTTTGAATTGCATGGCAGGTAAGTCTCTGTTTATCTGTAGACATGTATGTGTTTACTATGAAGACTTAGGGGGTGAGAAAAGAAGAAGAGGATAATGAAAAACACAACATTCTCCTGGAAAAATACATAATAAGTAACACGATGGTTCATTATCCCTTACTGTCTTGGGCAAATTGTTATTGCTATGTTTTATGTCTGACTACAGGTATCACCAATTAATGAAAACACAGTTAATCCTGGTACTTGCACCATATTATTTTGACAAAGCTGTATTGACATATAGATAGAAACAGGTGGCTGTGTACTATGACATATAGATAGAAATAGGTGGCTGTGTACTATGACATATGTATGTATGTATGTATGTATGTATGTATGTATGTATGTATGTATGTATGTATGTATGTATGTATGTATGTATGTAATGTATGTATGTATGTATGTATGTATGTATGTATGTATGTATGTATGTATGTATGTATGTATGTATGTATATATATATATATATATATATATATATAATATATATATATATATCAATGTGTGTGTGTGTGTGTGTGTGGTGTGTGGTGTGTTGTGTGTGTGTGTTGTGTGTGTTTGTGTGTGTGTGTGTGTGTGGCTCTGTACTATGACATAGTTATTGATAGAAGTAGAAATAGGTGGCTGTTTTTTGTGTGTGTCTTCTTGTCTCCTATATGTGAGTTTGATACTAAGTAGCAACTCAAAAGTAGTGACGGATTTTGCACCCTTTCTGTCTCTTGTCACTTCATGTGTGTTTGGAAGCCACCACTGCTTATAAACTATTCCAGACGAACTTACTATATAATCAGGTATTAAAACAGAAAACCGGGGAAGAGGTAGTTAGTAAACTGTAACTCTGAAACCTTTCGCGAAACTGAAGCCACTGTAAGTGGGGCAGACAGAATTTCCAAACTTTCTTATGCTGTCTTTGCCAATCTGTTGGGACTTCAATAAAACCGTCCTTCGCCTTGCCCTTACCCGACAGAATTGCAGAGAAATGGTAACTGATACAACAGGGAAAGTAAGCATGTCTCCCTAAGCATATACCAACCGTTTTTGAAGTCTGGGGAGAGAGGGGAGTGTTTGCGTATCAACAGCTAACTTGAAGGGAAAAGCAAATGCTGTATTGGATGCCACTGTCTGCTTCTGTCTTCTGTTCTTTATACCTTTGCCATTGTGGCTGCAGTTTTTATCTATTGATTGATTGTTTGATTGATTGGTCGACTGATTGATTGCTATTTCATTTGTTTGTATACTGCACATCAGCATGAAAAAGTTGTTTCTTTACTGTAAATAGGCATGGAAGCTCGGTGGGATTAAAGAAAATATTTTGCATTTGTTTTATCTTTTCTCATGTTTATGATATCAAAGTCTGTTTCTCTTAGGAAAATATTCTTTACCTTTCATCTTGAGGTACCATAACATAGAAAAAGAAACAGTGTAGCAATAGGTTTTTAAAAAATAACAACAACAAAGCTTTGAAGCCCTTTGAAAAAATGAAGTCAATGCAAATGTCGCAGACTAGACATACAAAACTCTCTTTTCATATTTGTGCAAATCTGCTGGGATTTCAGTATATCGCCTCCTAGCCCTAATGTAACAAAATTGCAGAGGACTAGTGACAGACACAACAGGAGAAAGTAAGCATCTCTCCCTCAGCGTACCAAACACTATCTGAAGTCTGGTGAGAAAGTGTTTGTCAGTCCACGGCTGACTTGAAGGGAAAATCAAATACTATATTATGTGATGCGGCTAGCTGTCTATGTATTCCTCGTTTCTATTTTTTATATCTTTATCATCATGTTCTTATTTATTGTTGGTTCATCGGTTGGTCAGTTGGTTGGCTTGTTAGTTGGCTGATTGGTTGATTGATCTTTTTTTAGATCGGTTGATTGATCTATTGATTGGTTGATTATTGATTGATTCGTTTGTTTATTGCGCAGAA
>CM060318.1:43917467-43920018 GCA_030674155.1 Stramonita haemastoma
TTGTGTGTTGTGTTGTGTTGTGTTGTTTGTGTTGTGTTGTGTTGTGTGTTGTGTTGGTTTGGGGTTGTGTTGTGTTGTGTTGTGTTGTGTTGTTTGGGTGTTGTGCTGTGTGTGGTTGTGTGTGCAAAGTTTGTGTGGTGTTGGCTGTGTGTGTGTGTGTGTGGTTTTTGTGTGTGTATGTGTGTGTTTTAGGGGTGTGGGTGTGTGTGTGTAGGTGTGTGTGTGGAGGTTGTTTTGTAGGTGTGTATGTGTTGTGCGTTTTTCTTTTGCATCCATACAGTAAGTATTTTTCAGAAAAGGGAAAGAAACTAAGACCGGCTGTTACTTTGCTTTGACAACCCCAGTAAGTTGAGAGTCCCAATTTGGTCAAAATGAAATTTTTTCCTTGTTTGAGGGATAAAAGCTTGCACTACTTCCCGCGCTGGGGGGAATTTTTAAAAATTGTTTTTTTGTTTAAAAATTAAGGGTGAGGATTTTTTTTGTTTTAAAAAATGGAAAAATGAACCCTCAACCCTCCCTATGTCCTCAAAAACTCAAAATTTGTATGCATAGAAAAAATCAGGATTGAAATTATATGAAAAAAAGGTTTTTGGAATCTGCATAGTGGCTTGGTTCGAGGTTTTTTGGTTTGTAGTTTTTTTGACATATATTTGTATTTTTATCCATTTCACTTTTTCACTACCTCAAAAATCCATAATATTTTTTTCAAATTCCGTCACTTGTAGCTTCAGAATCACACTGCTTTAAGGGGCCTTGAAGTAAATTTGATTGCACCAAGTTGCAGCATCGAAAAATCTTTAGAATATAGCATTTTCCAGTGTTTTTCAATTGCAAATCGCTTTATTGATTTAACCTAAATGCGTTCCTGCTATTGCAACTTATAACATGATTCTAGTAGGAGTGAAAGTGCAATTGCATAGGGAGAACATTTTGACATTAAATTTGCCTTTGGTGTGGTGCGTGCGGGCGTGCGTGCGTGTGTGTGTGTGTGTGTGTGGTGGGGTGTGTGTGTGTGTAAGCACGCACCTGCGTGTGTGTCGTGCGTGTATGTATGGTATATTTCTGTGCGTTGTTGTAGGGGTAGGTATATGTGTGCGTATTGGATTTCTGTGTGGTATGTATCTAGCTTCTAAGAAGAACAACTTTACACACAAAAAAGGAGGGAAAAAAAGAAGCAGGAAGTTTGGAAGGACAGACTAAAAACAAAGGGGATGGCTGATCTAGTGCTAATAAAAGGAATGATAAACTCCAGTGTTTATTTGGGGACTTCTTTCTTCTCCCTGTTGATTTTTTTTTTGGACCCACTTCTGCCGTTTTTTCTGCTGTGTTGTGCTGTTTTGGTAGGTGGGTATTGATGTGTTTGTGGTGAATGCGTGTGTGTGTTTGTGTAAGTGTGTGTGTGTATGTTTGTGTTTTTTGGTGTGTTGTGTCTATGTTTTTGTATGAATGGTATTCACATCTGTCTTCACTGTCTTTGTCTGTCTGTCTATTTGCATTTCTTTCCTCTCTTGTCGTCTGTCTTTGCATTTCTCTCTCTCTCTCTCTTTCTTCTCTTCTCTTCTCTCTTCTCCTCTCTCTCTCTCTCTTCTCTCTCTCCCTCTCTTCTCTTCTCTCTCTTCTCTCTCTCTTCTCAGTAAATGTGAAAGTTATTATAGTGATGTTAATACTGATATACTTTTCTGCGCTTTCTGCTATAGATTTAAAAAAGATGTTGATGGCATGATAATGTGGTGTTTAAAAATAAGTTGGTGATGGTTATAATAAGGCATTGATGTGATTCTGTGTGTTGGCCCGAAGGGGAGAGAGAGAGAGAGAGGAGAGAGAGGGGAGAGAGGAAGGAGAGAGGAGAGAGAGAGGGGAGAGAGAGAGAGGGAGAAGAGAGAAGAGAGAGAGGGGAGAGAGAGAGCGGGAGGAGACAGACAAGAGAGACACAGACGAGAAGACAGAGACAGAGAGACGAGGAACAGAGACAGACAGACAGATAGACAGACAAATAGCTGCGACGTTTGAGGGGACAGACAGACAAGTTACAGAGAGGGACAGACAGACAGAGACAGGAATCAAAGAAAAAGAGTTCACAAAAGACAAACAGCATACAACAAAACCAGTATTGCACTTTTTTTATGAAGAAAACTTATGCAATTCAGTTAACCAAAACCCAAAAGGAAAAAAAAACAAACAAACCTTTCCCCCACAACACAAAATTAAAAAACTAGATTTAAAAAAAAAACTTTTTCAAAAAAAAAAAATGACCTGTTATTGAATTCATCCCCCTTTTTCATTCAACTGCGGTTTCAGAGGAATCAAAATTTCGTTTTTTTGACAAGCAAGATAAACTCTCTTTTTTTTTCTTTTGCCTATTTTACGATCAAGACAACCTTTCTATTTTAAGTGTTCCAGGCCTAGAAAAAAAAAGGTATTTACTCGAAACGAGATCACAAGATTCGGGTCGACTTTAAAAGGCGGGGCTGTAACCCCCCTTTTCCCTTCACTTGTTTTCCCTCTTTGTTTTGAAAGAAAAAAAAGAAAAAAAAAAAAAAAAAGAAAAAAA
>CM060318.1:43920118-43931253 GCA_030674155.1 Stramonita haemastoma
TCCACGCCCCCACTCCACCCCACACATGTTCCCTACCTTCACAAATATCTCCTATACTTTTCGATTTTTTTTTTTTATAGATCTATCAGTCCCTATTTTCTTTGTATAAGAAACCTTTCTGTAGTGTGCGTTGCTTTTGTATCATAGTCGCTAGTGTTTTGAAAGCCCAGGCAGCAAAATAGCTTGAAGTATTTTCTTTATCCAGAAAAAGCAAAAAATCAATAGAGTGAGACAGGTTTAAGAGAAAAGAAAAAAGAAAAAAAGACAACAAAGAAAAAAAAGGACTGAAGTCTATAGGTAGAAAAGTTGTAATCCAAGAAAACAGTATACCTGAGTTGAAAAAAGGGGGTAGGGATGAGGGTGGGGGTAAAGGAAAAACAGAAGAGAGAAGAGAGAGAGAGAGAGGAGAGAGAGAGAGAGAGAGAGAGAGAGAGAGAGAGAGAGAGAGAAGAAGAGAGAGAGGGGAGAGAGAGAGAGAGAGAGAGAGAGAGAGAGGAGAGAGAGAGAGAGAGAGAGAACAGAGAGAGACAGAGAGAGACAGAGAGAGACAGAGAGAGACAGAGAGAGATAGGGAGAGAGAGGGAGAGAGAGGGAGATAGGGAGAGAGGGGGGGAGAGAGAGACAGGGGGGGAGAAGAGAATGAGAGAGAAGAGAGGACAGACAGACAGACAGACAGACGGATAGACAGAGAGAGAGACAGAGAGAGAGAGATACACAGACAGACAGACAGACAGACAGAGACACAGATAGACAGATACAGACAGACAGACAGACAGATAGACAGACAGACAAGCAGAGAGAAACAGAGACTGACAGAGACAGACAGACAGAATGACAGTGATTAAGACAGACACACAGACAGGCAGAGACACAAAGATTGAACTGAAATCTGAGACATACAACAACAAACAGAGAGGCAGACAGACATAGTCGGGGATATATTGATACAGAAGCACAGAATCTTTTTTTTTTTTTAATCTGGGCATGCAGATAGACAGACAGACAGACAGACACACACACACACACAGACAAATAGACAGGCATTGACAGAGACGGGCATACTGAGACATATATATATATATATATATATATATATATATATATATATATATATATATATATATATATAAACGCGATGCAAAGACAGAAAGACAGACAGACAGACAAACAGACAACTATAGACAGGCAGACAGACAGACAGCCAGATAGACAGATAGCCAGCCAAGCCAGACAGACGGACTGACCGACAGACATAGGAACAGTCCGACAGGCAGCAGACAGACAGGGGAGGGGAGAGATGAAACGGGCTGTGAGAAATGAGATAAGCTTGAAATGATACTTTACGCCTCATGCCCGCCAGTTTTCGCTCTCTGACGCGGAATTGTTTAACACTTGGCTTTTTTTCTTTGTGTGTGGATATTTGCGCTCTCGCTTTGTATTGGTTCTTCCTCTGTGTGTGTGTTGTGTGTGTGTGTGTGTGTGTGTGTGTGTGTGTGTGTGTGTGTGTGTGTGTGTGTGTGTGTGTGTGTGTGTGTGTGTGTGTGTGTGTGTGTGTTCTTTCTTCATTTGAAGTACTTTTCAAAGCGATACTGGACAAAGGTGAGAGAGAGAAAAAGAGAGAGAGAGACAAAGAGAGACAGACAGACAGACAGACAGACAGACAGACAGAGACAGAGACAGGCAGAGTCAGCGACAGACAGACACAGTCAGAGAAAGGCATAAAGGCGAAACAGTAGGGAATACAAAAACGTATTCCCAAGAGACTCGGCAATAGGATTAGAGGAAGAAAAGACGAACAAAAATGGTGACGCCAATATTAAAATCTTACACTGGCTTCAAACAAAGGAAGACAGCAGTAAAACGAATGAGCAAACATACGACCAAAAAACTGACCCCTTACCACTTACAGAACGAACATAGAAAGAACACAAAACTTGACTGCGAATAGCAAATTTCTAATAAATGAAAAAAGGGAAACTGATAAATATAAAATCAAGTAAATGGATAGATTCATGAACAGTCTTTGTGGATATGCGTATTTGATCGGTCAATCTGCCCACCATAATTATGTAACAAAATCCTGTGTGTGTGTAACTCGAAAAACTTTTTCATGCAAGCAAGTAAGCATCTACCGATCTCTCTGTCTACCCATCCATCCATCCATCCATCCATCCGTTCGTCCGTCGTTCCATCTATCAATCAGGCAGTCAGTCAATATCTTCAAGTAAAAAGACGTTAATGAAACACAGAAATAAAGGTTCAGCAAATTCATGGCTGAGTGTAACAAAGAGCCCATCACACTTCACACTAAGCTATTTTCCTATAATTATTGTATATCTTCAGCCATATCCACTTAAAACTACTCGTTTCGGCTTTGTTGTTGTTGTTGTTGTTGTTGTTGTTGTTGTTGTTGTTGTTGTTCTTTGAGCAATTAGTCTGCTCGTTTGTTTGTTCATTTTATACTGCAAAACGCTCTTTCTTTGACAACGTTTCAACTATCGACCTACTTTCCACATCCTCTAAGAAGGCCTCATTCCTATGTTTTATACATGCAATTGTCTGACTATTGTTCTTTGTTTTGTTATCGATTGAAAGGCAGAAAGGGGGTGGGGAAGTAAGCAGAAGATGGTATGGAAAAGAAAAACGATATATCGATTTTTTTTATACCTGTTTACCTTTGCTGCTGAAACTGACCTCTGTGACTTGAAGAGATACTGAAACTCATTGTCATTTGAATCTCTCTGGACATTTTTGGGGGGAGGAGGGAGGTTACAAATCGAATCAGCTGGGCGAGAGAGAGAGAGAGAGAGAGAGAGAGAGAGAGAGAGAGAGAGAGAGAGGAGAGGAGAGAGAGAGAAGAGAGAGAGAGAGAGAGAGAGAGAGAGAGAGAGAGAGAAGACAGACAGACAGACAGACAGACAGACAGACAGACAGACAGACAGACAGACAGACAGACAGACAGACAGAGACAGAGACAGATAGGCAGACAGACAGACAGACAGACAGACAGACAGACAGACAGACAAAGAGAGACACAGAGACAGAGATGTGGGTATTCACGACTGTTTAATTACCATGAGGGTGTTTTCAAGATAGACTCAGTCTACCTGAACTTTTTTTTTAATGTGGGAGGAACAGGAGCGAAATGAGGGTAGTTGGGGGGGGGGGGGGGTCGGCAGAAGGAAGGGAGATGAGGGGAAGAGGGGGATGTGTATTTGTAGAATAATCGATTCGTCCGCTAGCAGTCTTAGTTCTGTCTTTGTGTGACTTTTTTGTCTTTTCCTTTCTGTGTTATTGGAGATGCTTGGATTCTCTCTCTCTCTCTCTCTCTCTCTCTCTCTCTCTCTCTCTCTCTCTCTCTCTCTCTCTCTCTCTCTCTCTCTCTCTCTCTCTCTCTCTCTCTCTCTCTCTCTCTCTCTTCGGTGTCTCTACTGTCTGTGTGTGTTGTCGATCTCAGTCCGTGTCTCTGTCTCTGTGTGTTTTCTACATGTCCTTTTTCCTTTTTATTTCTTTACCTGAGTTTCTTTAGGAAAGTTTTTTTTCCCTTTCTTTTGTTCTTAGTTTTTGTGTCATAGTTTATGAGTCTGTATGTCAGACTCTTTTTTTATATATATGGCTTGGTTTCCATATTTCTGTCTTTTCTTGTTTCCTCTCCCTTCTGTCTCTGTTTGACTATCTATCCGTCTGTCTGTCTGTTTGTCTTTCTATCCTCTCTCCGTCTCTGTCTCTCTCTGTCTCTGTCTCTCTCTGTCTCTCTTCTCTCTTTCTCTCTGTCTCTGTCTCTCTCTGTCTCTCTTCTCTCTGTCTCTGTCTCTGTCTCTGTCTCTCTCTGTCTCTCTCTGTCTCTCTCTCTCTCTCTCTCTCTCTCTCTCTCTCTCTCTCTCTCTCTCTCTCTCTCTCTCTCTCTCTCTCTCTCTCTCTCTCTCTCTCTCTCTCTCTCTTCTCCCTCCATCTCTCTCATGCTCAAAACCAGTCAGTGTGATTTCTTAGAGAAAGAAGGACCCAAAAAGTTATCGCAAGAATAGTGGTCAATTAAAGTAAGGGAAATCTCTCTGTGCAGTTTAAAGGAGAGAATGGCTATGTTCTCTGTCACCATCCCAAGCTAAAAGCTTTGTCGGTCATTTATGTAAGCTAAAGGTTGAGGCCTTGTTGTAATGATTTTATGCTTTTAAAATGTTGGTTGTACAATGCCTTCAACCAGAACAGGCTCTTAGTGAAACAACATCTCTCTTTTGAAGGTGAAAAAAACAATCAAAAGTCGGAATGCGGCTTCCTATATTACGAGGATGTTTCACCAGTTGCCATAATCACAAACTTCTCATTTAGTGTGTACTTGTCGTCGGACAATGGTTCTCATTGAGTCAAAATGTATATTCTGGGTAAACTGCAGAGTGTTAAGCTGGGGAACACGCAACAATAACAACAGCAAAACAGCTCCACCATATTCTCAGTCTTGCATTGACTAGTTCCCCCCCCCTCCCCCCAACACATACATACCCGTTTAAAGGTGCAGCTTTTTAGTGTGCAGAGATGATAGGTAAAGTAATGTAAAGATAGAGGTGTTTCCATAACGTATATGGTCGTTGGGGGCAAGGTGTCAGAGACCTCAGTTTGTCAAGGGGCTATCATTTCAAGAGCGGTACCCATATCCTCTCCCTCGCTGCTTTACCTCCCCTGTCCCTAGAGGGAAGGTACCTATGTACAGCTTGGGTGAACTTGGGAATTGTACTGAAGCCAGGGTGCACAAACGGTCATCCATCCACGAGGTAATCATGCTCATAAGTGCTTAACCTTAGCTTGGAGAGAGCAAGTGCACTGACCTCTGAGCTTAGCTATCCCGTCACTTACACCCAACACCTTGCTTCCCGGTAACTGGATAGATTATGGGACACCTTCATCTTCACCTTACTTTATCTACGACCCTTGCTTGCTGCAAAAGGAGGTCTTTGACAGAACCTCCAAAATGAGATTTGTTTTTGTTTTCAAGAATTCTGTGAACATGAACATGATCTGGAACATGATCAAAATACGGTGAAGACACAGAACTGACTGTTTTATTTTGATTGTCATTTTAACTGGGAGCCAGTGAAGGCACCTTAAAGTAGTATTTAAAACTAAACGAAAAATACGAGCGTTGCAGAAGCACAATAAGAGATTAAAAGGGATCTCATTTAATAACAAATTACGTTGGTCTGATCGAGACGAAAACATATTTTTACCAGAGTAAACTCTCTCTCTCTCTCTCTCTCTCTCTCTCTCTCTCTCTCTCTCTCTCTCTCTCTCTCTCTCTCTTCTCTCTCTCTCTCTCTCTCTCTCTCTCTCTCTCTCCTCCCTCCCTCCCTCCCTCTCTCTCTCTCTCTCTCTCTCTCTCTCTCTCTCTCTCTCTCTCTCTCTCTCTCTCTCTCTCTCTCTCTCTCTCTCTCTCTCTCTCTCTCTCTCGTTTCAAAACCTGGTGAATGCATTGACATTTGCGACAAAATCGATTTTCTGTTATTGCACCCGCCTCGACGACTAACCAAATCTCTACCAATCTCCGCCCGGCTTTCCGTGTTCTAGGCAGCATATTTCCCCTGCTTCCTCCTCCCTATCCCTCCCACCTCTCCTCTCTTACCCTGTTCCCCCCCCTGCCCCTCCTCATCATCTGAGAATTCTGTAGCTATAACCCTTGTGCCCCTAACCCCATCCCCCTCCTCTCTGAAAGAAAGTTTTTTTTCCCCATATTACATTCCAGTCCTTTCACCTTTCGCCTCCATTCTGTCTCCCCTCCTCTCGCTCTTTGTGTGCGCTCGCGCGCGCGCGCACACACACACACACGCACGCGCGCGAGCGCGCACACTTACTCACGTTCATATGCGCACACAATAAGTACACTTGCATTATATGGGCAAAAGAACACTACCATGGATATACGCACTGTCATGCATGCAGGTATGCATTTAGACAGACGCACATGCATATGCGTGTGCACACTCACAGGTGCACGCGCTCAACCCTCAGACACACAGACACAAACACACACACACATACATACATACATACACACGTCTCTATCTCGTTCTCTCTCTCTCTCCACCCATACACACACAAGTTTGTCTCCCCCCACCCCCATCCTCCCCTACACACACACACACACACACACAAACACGCACGCACGCATGCACGCACACATACCATAATACACACAAACTACACACATATACGCACACACCCACATGCACACACACGCACACAAACATACACATATACACACACAAACTACACACGCACACACACGCACAAACCACACACACATACACACAACACACACACACACACAACAACAACAACAACAACAACAACAACAACAACACACACACACACACACACACACACACACACACACACACACACACACACACACACACACACACACCACCCACACCCACCCACCAACACCCACACACACAACACAACACAACACAACACATACACACTTTTCAAACTCCCTTCACTCCCATCACAGCACACTCACTGCAAGAGGAGGAAAATTAATGTTATCGATTGTAACCTTGCAAGGCATACTATACTACATACCCGTGTAGTTCTCCCTCCCCTCCAGCTGTTGCCACTACCAATGAGGCAGAAAGGCAAAAAATCTTTCCTGTTGGGGATTGAATAATTGTGTTTTCCCTTCCCCCCTCATAAGCCACACGTCGTCGTATCGTATCCGACAGACGGCGAAAGAGCTGAAAAACAAAGCTGAGGGAGAAATAATGCGTGAAATGACGTATAGTGACTGGCGACAGCTGACTAAAAAAAAAAAAGAAGAAAACTAATGTAAAAAGAAAAAGATATGTGGAAAAAGACGAAAATTTTGTAAAGTCAAGTTTCTCCCATCTTCCTTAGCAAATGAATGAAAATATGTTTTAAAATCCATTTTTGAAAATAAAAGTTTTTATATTGTTTTTGTATTTTCGAAAAAGCACATTGAGTGCTTATTCCATTATCCTCGAGATAAAAGAATAAAAAACTAAATAAATAAATTGTGTAACTGCCAAAAATTTCTGATATTCAGTTCGGAAAAAAAACATACAATCCTGTTTTAAAAGACTTTTGCGTTATTTCCTGTACATCTCCCCCTTCCCTCCGAAAACAAAAACAAAAACACACACCCCGACACCCTGAAAACTATAAAGAAAAAAGAAGAAAAGAAACAAAATTGTCAACCAACAATTAAAATAAAGTAATATCAAAACACAAAAGAACCCCCCCACCACCACACATACACACACATACATACATACAAAATAATGTAAAAAAAAAAGTTTTCAAAATCAGGTTTTAAAAAAAAAACCACCACCAAACAGCCTTAACAAAACAAAACCAAAAAAAAATCCAAACAAAACAGCAACAAAAATCCCGAACAAAACTAAGTCAGAATGAACTTTCACACAAAGGTTTCAAGCCTAAAACCCGGAAATAACCCCAAGAAAACAACTACACCGCCTCCATTACGACCTTCAGAGGAAACGCTAGGAAGAAAACGGTAGTAAGAAACGATATAACATTTCTGGTATTTCTTCCATCCCAGGGGAAAAAAAGCCCCCTCTTGCTGCTGCCACAATGCTATTCTAGCACCCAGAAAGGTCATACGTGGAACCAGTCTGACTGGTCAGCCAACCGGTTTAGTGCCACTATTTGCACTTTGGGAACAACCAGGTACCAGAGATATTCAATGGTAGTGTTATGAAACATGTTCAAAGTTTAACGTCATGTTCATGAGTCTGTGTGTGTGTAGTGTGTGTAGTGTGTGTAGTGTGTGTGTGTGTGTGTATGTAGTGTGTGTGTGTGTGTGTGTGTGTGTGTGTGTGTGTGTGGTGTGGTGTGTGTGTGTGTGTTTTGTGTTGTGTGTTGTGTGTGTGTGTGTGTGTGTGTGTGTGTGTGTGTGTGTGTGTGTGTGTGTGTGTGTGTGTGTGTGTGTGTGTGTTGTGTGTGTGTGTGTGTGTGTGTGTGTGTGTGTGGTGTGTGTGTGTGTGTGTGTGTGTGTGTGTGTGTGTGTGTGTGTGTGTGTGTGTGTGTGTAAAATGGTTTGGTTGCGGGGGAAGGGATGGTGGTGATGATGAGGTAAGAAAAGGTTGAGAGACCCTAGTTCAGAAGTTTATTTTCTGCTTTCTGGAGTCAAAAAGTAGCGACATTGTTTTGAAATAACGGTTTTTTTTAAATAATAGAAAACATGCATAAACATGCATGCAAGCACTCTCTATCGCAGAGACACGTCGTTGCTATGATTACAAAATGTTTGTTTTCAATGTTTATTTTCATTTCTGAATAAATTTTGTTTAAACCAAACATGCAACCGTATGCACACGCACGTGAACACATGCATACACATACGCACGCATGCACGCACACATACACACACACACACACTGCGCCTGTATGTACGCAATTATACTTATGCACATATATGAAACACTAAACTAGCAACCAATTGGATTTAGTTCATATGTGTGTGCGTGTATGTGTGAGTGTGTGCGTGTGTGTGCGTGTTTGTATGTGCGGGCGTGCAGGCGTGGGTGCGTGCGTGTGTGTGTATGAGTGTGTGTACCCATGTGTGCGTGCATGCGAGTATGTGTGTGTATGCGTGCGTGTGTGTGAACTTAACTAAAGGAGAACAAAAAATAATAGAGAAAGAAAAGACACAGAAGCAAAATTAATGATAAAGAAACAGACATGGAAACAGACAGACAGACATAGATAGTATAACAAAAACACAGCAAAACAAGAACCTGGTTTGAACTAATTGAAGCAAACAAAAGAAAACAAAGAATATAAAACGAAAAAAAAAAAAAAAAAGCTGAATGGAGTTTTGTGGGGGGAAAAAGCCAGCAGTTTCAAATGGAGAGGGATCACGCCATACAGTAGGAGGCAGACGACATCAAAGCCGCTACCTTCACTCTCTGCTTTCTCTTTGATTAGTGCCCACTGCTTTCATCTCCCTCCTGACCCATTCCTAATGCCGCTGATGCTGCTGCTGCTGCTTCTGCTATTGCTGCTGCTGCTGCTTCTGCTATTGCAGTTGCTGCTGCTTCTGCTATTGCAGTTGCTGCTGCTTCTGCTATTGCTGCTGCTGCTGCTTATGGTATTGCTGCTGCTGCTGCTGCTTCTGCTATTGCTGCTGCTGCTGTTTCTGCTATTGCTGTTGCTGCTGCTTCTGCTATTGCTGCTGCTGCTGCTTATGGTATTGCTGCTGCTGTTGCTGCTGCTTCTGCTATTGCTGCTGCTGCTTCTGCTATTGCTGCTGCTGCTGCTGCTTATGGCATTGCTGCTGCTGCGCCTGCTATTGCTGCTGCTGCCTCTGCTATTGCTGCTGCTGCTGGTTCTGCTATTGCTGCTGCTGCTGCTGCAGTTTGGTCTAGCTACCGTACATGTACATACAGTCTCATTTCATATGAACACACTTCTTCATTGAACTTTCAGACAGCAAGAAGCGTTTCTGTCATATGAGCAAAAACGTGTTGCTCTTCTGTTCATCACCTGACGTAGGTATCAGGTCCAGTGAACCCAGCTGTGGTATGGGGGAGAATTGTTATGTTTGTAAGTATTTCTGATAAAGGAAAGGCATGAGAATAGACCAGGAAGGCAGAAGACAATGAAAGAGGTGACAAGAAGAAAAGGAGCAAGGCAGGAACAAATGAGGGATAGAAAAGAGGAAATTCTAGCACAGAATTATCAGAAAGTGGGGTGCTATCTATACTGACAGGACCCCGGCATCCCCATGGGGGGAAGTTGAACACTATTTTGTTTATATACCCAGTTTTGTCCATCAGGAAAAAATGTATCAGACTTATGATCTAGATCGTACAGCTTGTTTCTTTTTGTTGTTGTTGTTACATAATGATTGTAAATATTCCTGTTCTTTTTCACTGCCTATTTATACGTTATATTTTAATTGACATTTTATTGGATGTCTTTTCTCATTGCATTACGAAGTCGATTGGTACTGAATGTGTATAACTATGTATACATTAATACATGTAAAACAAGATTGTTATATAATTATGTATATGTATATGAATATATATGTGTATGTGAATATATATGTATATATAAACACTCAGGTGAAAATACAATGTAAAGACATACACATGTATACAACCAGTGATGCATTCATACACTGATCCATGCTCCATACACCTGTATGCAAAGGCATAATTATGTGCATGCGATGACAACATACACTCTGGTGGACAAGCTGAAATGCAAGCACACACTGTATGGTAGATAGGAAGCAAAAAAGCATGCGGTTAGAAAATGACACACAGAATGAAACAAACTGAAACAAGAATAGAACAATAGTGTGGCAGAAAAATGCATAATGCATGTGACCACACATGGGGGGAGAGAAAATGAGAGAGAGACAGACAGACAGATACCGATAGAGACAGAGACAGAGAAACAGAGACAGAGAGAGAGGGTGAGAGACAGAGAGAGATAGAAAGACAGAAGGAGAGGGGTTAGAAAGAGACAGAGAGAAAGACAGGGAGACAGAGACAGACAGACATACAGACATAGACAGAGAGACAGAGGCTTACTGAGAAATGAAAACAGAAATATACAGACAGCATACGTACAGAAAGAAACATTGTGAACCAAAAGAATTGATTTTTGAAAGGATAAAAGTAACAGAAAATAAGAGAAGAAAAAAGAGAATGGATGTCAAGACACCAGCAAAACAAAAATTTAAAAAAAAAGAATATGCCCTCACAAACAAAAGCAGAAACAAAATTGAAAGAAAACAAACAAACAAATTGAATAAAGCAAAAATAAACGTTAGCGAAGAATGAAAGGTCTAAAAACAAAAAGCTAAGCAGTGAAGTACAGAGGATCAGGCCATACTGTGGGAGGCAGACGACATCAAAGCTGTTATCTCCCTTCTCTGCTTTTACTTTGATTGGTGCCCATGGCTCTCATCTCCCATCTGACTCATACTTTCTGCTGCTACTGCTGCTGCTGCTGCTGGTGATGCCACTAGCTGCTGCTGTTACTGCTGCCATCGCCTACATGTTTGGCACCATATCAGGCACAAGTACACGTTCATTTGGTTAATTAATGATGCCAGCTGTATAAATCCAGTAGTCTTTTTATTTTCAAAA
>CM060318.1:43931353-43933853 GCA_030674155.1 Stramonita haemastoma
CACCACGATTCTTGCTTGTTGTCGCTGTTGTGCGTTCCCCAGCTTAACATCCTGTACATCATTCAGAATATGCACTCTGTACTCACTCATTCCACCTGGGTATCACTGTGAGGCTCTAAGTAAACAGTGCAGGAGAGGTTTTGAGTGTATGAGTCATTACCTGGAGAAGGCATACAAGAGTGGAACCTGGGATCTCTCAACTCTTAAAACTGGCCTGGTCCAATACCTCCACACACATTGTATGCTCATTCTGTCTCAGCCACATTTTGCTAATTACGCCACCGCCAAAATCAACACCTCGGCATATTCACATCAAATACCAAGGGTGGCGGGCCACACATGATAGTCATCATTGCATCCCTGGACGATTTGTTAGGGAGGCTGAGGTTCACACATGACATCCTCGCGCCTGCAGCTTAGCAGATGAGGAGATCAGAAGCAGATCACACATCTGGTTTGTTTGCTGTCTCTTAATATATGACAGAGGGTTAGTCTTTTTTTTAAGATGCTTTTTGCATGAGAAAATGATGAGCTATAGGTGGTATAATGAGATGTGGTGGTGGTTGTTAGACAAGGATTATTATCCGGTAGTGGAGAGTGGTGTTGGTGCACCACACACGTGCGTGTGTATATGCTTCTGTCTATCTCTCAGTCTCCTAGCTCGCGAGTCTCTTTTTCTCCTGCTCACATAATTGTTCTTTTTTTTCTATACCAAAAAAGTACTCTTTCATGCTTTATATAAAAAGGTTCTTGACACAAAATGACACTTTCTAAATGATTAACCTTACCTGCTACACTACCAAGCCACCTGTTTTTGTACGGATCCAAAGCAATGATCTCAGAAAAAAACAGATGTAGTGTGCTTGCCTCAAGCCCATGGTATCCATGACCCTGCCAACTACAGAGGCCACATGAGTGTTCGCTACTGTTTACAGGTTATTTAGTCAGGCGTGTGAGTGAAGATGATACTCGTAAGTACCAAGATGATTGAGAGAAGAGTTGGTTGAGAGAGAGTGTGAGAGAGAGAGAGAGAGAGAGGAGAGAGAGAGAGAAGAGAGAGAGAGAGAGAGAGAGGAGAGAGAGAGAGGAGAGAGAGGAGAGAGGAGAGAGAGAGAGAGAGAGAGAGAGAGAGAGAGAGAGAGAGAGAGGCAAGGCAAGGCAAGGCAAAATAGGCAAGGCAAGGCAAAATATTTTATTCGAGGATAATAGATAAGCACTTGTGTGCTTTTTTACATCCAGTCCCCGCCCTTTTCAGGGATACATCAAGTTGAAAAGATACTAAACAATAAAGCTTTATGCAAGCCAAACAACACACAAGAATAAGGACACTATATATGATAAGGTAATAAAAATGCACTCGATCAGAAGTCAAAAATCAGAAGTCACAATAAAAGATTTTGATGATGAAAGAATAGAAAAGTGTTAATAGGTAAAGAGCAAACAAGAGAAGAGAATAAACAACTGAAAACATCAATCCACCACCATCTGTCAAAAATTATACATGTGACATAAATCATACATTTGGATAAAAAGGGGAACAAAAAATTTTAAACTAATATCCTTATTGGAGGGGGGGGAGATACTGCCAATAAAAATATAAATAAAATCAACAATTATAATGATCCAAATACCAAAAGTAAGGAACCATACCAAGTATCAAACAACAGGCAAGAATTAACACAGAGATACAATATTAAGGTAATGTTATAAAGTCACTGATTCAGAAACGAAAATGAGAAGTAAGAATCAATGATGATTTTGAGTTGAATACAGAAAGCAAGAAAAACAAAGAAAAAACAAAAACAAAACAAAACAAAGAAAAGGTGCAATAATTAAGAGTAAACATGAAAATATGATGAGGTTAAATGACTGAAAACATCAATCTACCACCATCTAACATCAAATAAGTCCCATAAAACAAGATTTTGATAAAGGGGAGAAAGAACAACAACAACAGGTAAGGAATACGACAGAGATACAATATTAAGGTAATGTTATAAAAAGGCACTCATTCAGAAACAAAATATGGAGTAAGAATCAATGATTATTTTGATTTGGATAATAAAACAAAAACAAAACAAACAAAAAACAAATAAACAAACAAAAACAAAGCAAAGCAAAAAAAAAAAAAGGCGCAATGATTAAAGAGCAAACATGAGAACATGATGAGGTTGAATGACTGAAAACATCAATCCACCACCATCTGTCATCAAAATAGTCCCATACAACATAAGTTTTGATAAAAGGGGGGAAAGAACAACAACAACAAACCCAACTCACACACACACTCACCACACACACACACACACACACACACACACACACACACACACACACACACACACACACACACACACACACACACACACACACACACACACACACACACACACACAAAAGGGCGCAATAATTAAAGAGCAAACAGAGAATATGATGAGGCTAATGACTGAAAACATCAATCCACCACCATCTAGCATCAAAATAGTCTCATAAAACATAA
>CM060318.1:43938853-43941353 GCA_030674155.1 Stramonita haemastoma
GAGATAGACGGAGAGACAGACAGAAAATCAGAGAGAGAGAGAGAAGGAGACAGACAAACAGACAAACAGACAAACAGACAGACAGACAGATAGACAGACAGACAGACAGAAAGACAGACGGCGGTTGAGATAGAACAGACATTGCGACAAAGGCCAGGCTGAAAGAACGATGCTTGCCATGTTCCAATCAGTGTTGTGAATAAAAAAAATAAAAAAAAATTAAGTTTAAAAAACCTCAGCGAGCAAACCAAACAAACTGGTATTGCTTTCAGGGTGGTTTTCTTTCTTGCTTTTTCATTTTGTCTCAAAGATGGTTGCACTGATGTACAGATTGTTTAAAGAAAAACAACAAACAACAACAACAAAATCCCCAATGCTCTAAATTTGATAGAAAATGACATCTATTCAGCATCATGCCTGAACAACTGCGTACCCAAGGCGCTTGTGAAGTTTTGCGTGCATGCTAGGTTTCGTCTTGTTTCTGAAACCAGCTACATCTTAGTTACAGGTTTTTTTTACGTGTTTACATACACAATTCTCAGTATGCGTATATACACAAAGGTATGTAAAGCCCCAACATGGTCTCTGTGGTCAGTTGGGCTATTAAAAAGAAGACTAGGAGGAAAAGACATTGACAGTACTTCAACGTAAACTTTTGTACAGGATTGTAAAAATTACCGATCTCTATATAATATATCTTTTGCTGTTAAGATTCGAACCTACGACTCGTGACCTCGAACCCTCTGGTTAAAAGGTCTGTGGGCTTATCCACTCGGCTGAGGAATATGTTGGGATTTATTAGCAATATCTTCGTTGTTGTTTTTCTATTTTTGTTTCTTTGTTGTTGTTGTTGTTGTTTTTTTTGTGTGTTTTTTTTACTGTATCCTTTTGGAAAGTGATTTTACTGCTTCATACACTCATTAATTTTTATCTGATCAAAATTCATTTAGCGCATATAAAAAGTTAAGGACATAAAGAAAAAAAAAGAGTAAACCAAAAATAAAGTGAAAAAAACTGAAAAGAAAAACCAGAAACAAGCACAGAAACACAGACACACAGACATACAGACACACACACACACACACACAGAGACACACACACACACACACAAACACATACACGCACGCACGCACGCACGCACACACACACACACATTTTGATATATATATATATATATATTCTGAACTCACATCTGCTCAGACAGATTTTTCTTTGATTTTTGTTTTACACATTGTTGCTCGTGACTCAACAGAATCAATGGGGACTGGTTGTAGCTAGTTTGATTTATTTTCGGGTCCACATACGCAGGTTACTCTTTTTTGTTCAATGTTTTCTTTTTGTCACATCTTTTTCTTCCTTCTGTCTGTCTGTCTGTCTGTCTTTCTGTCTGTCTGTCTGTCCGTCTGTCCGTCTGTCCGTCTGTCTGTCTCTGTCTGTCTCTGTCTCTCTCTCATTCTCTCTTTCTCTCTCTCTATTCTGTTTTCCCTCCGTCTCTATTTTTCTTCATGTCTATCTCCTTTTTTCTGTTTTATCGTTTATTACTTGTTTATTTTGTTATTTTTATTGTGAGGCTAAGAAAATAAGTGGTCATGTGCTTTTTCGTTATATCCAATACCCGTGTGTGAGCAGCTTTGTAAATTTTGTCATCCTTTCACAGCGCCACACAATGGCCTACTCCTCCGAAAAACGGAACGGGTTTTACCATGTGCGCAAGATGCGCAAGATGTCTTAAGACGAACATGGGTCAGCAGATCACAAGCGCAATGCGCATCATTTAAACCACCAAGCTATCCAGTGTGTGTGTGTGTATGTGTGTGTGCGTGTGTGCGCGCGCGCATGCGTGTGTGTATGTGTGTGTCTGTGTTTGTGTGTGTGTGTGTGTGTGTGTGTGTGTGTGTGTGTGTGTGTGTGTGTGTGTGTGTGTGTGTGTGTGTGTGTGTCTGCGTGCGTGTTAGTGTGTGTAGGTGCGTACGTTTGTGCACGCGGGCATGGGAGTATATATGTATCTATTTATGGGTGTGCGCTCTCACACAGTCAGTGCATGCATGAAAATGTGTGTGCACACCCTTATATATATATATATATATATATACACCCTCCTCCCTTCAGCTCTCCTGTCCTCTATTATCTATATATCCTTCACTGTCACTCTCTTTGCTTCTTTGTCAGTCGAAGGAAACTAATCCTCTACCCCCCCTCCCCCCCCGCCCGCCCCTCCCCCCATCCCTACTCCCCCTACCCCCCTTCACTCCCTCAGGCTGTTTTGTGCTGTTTTCCCAGAATCGATTTTGTCCCCTGTGTCCAGGCAGTAAACAGACCATGGACCATTGGTGACTGGCAGTTACCAGACTTTTAGCAGACTAATCTCTCTGTTTGTTGCATCGACCGCAAAATCCCTTGAAGAGAAAAGACAGATACGTTTGTATTGATGTAGGCTGCAACAGTGTATTGTTGTTTCTTTTTTTTTCTAAACCATGGACATGGAACAACAACAAAATCC
>CM060318.1:43948853-43956353 GCA_030674155.1 Stramonita haemastoma
TATATATATATATATATATATATATCCCCCGTGGGACTCCCGGGGAATGCTTGCAAAGCGAGCATAACAAGAATAGGGTCCCTGCCCGCCAGCCAGGCATGTCGTAAGAGGCGACTAAGGTGGCACCACTCCCCCAGGTAGGGGGTTGGACACAGGGCTAACAACCCCGTTCTGTAAAAAAAAGATTGTTACAGAAACAGCAACAAAGAAATTCTACACTACTGGGTGCGACGGGCTTCCAGAGTCATCGAAAGATACTCGTATGAATGGCAGTGGTGAAAGCCGAGAGGAAGCCACTGGCAGGAAGATGGAAGTCTTGAGCACCAAAACCAAAACCAGAATTGGATTCTGGAATGTTAGAACGATGTACGAGACAGGAAAACTGGCGCAAGTTACAGCAGAAATGAAACGCAACAACCTACACATCCTAGGAGTCAGCGAGAGCCGATGGACAGGATCAGGCAGATGCAAAACCAACACAGGAGAGACAGTGCTGTACAGCGGCAGAAGGGACAACCAGCACCGTGAAGGAGTAGCCATCATCATGAAGAAAGGAATAGAGAAGTGCCTGATGGAGTGGAAACCTATCAACAACAGGTTGATGAAGATAAGAATGAAGGGGAGACACATTAACACCACTATCATCCAATGCTATGCACCAACTAACGACAGTGCAGAAGAAGACAAAGACGAATTCTATGCACAACTACAAGCAGAACTGGAAGATATCCCAAGCCATGACATGAAGATTGTAATGGGCGACCTGAACGCAAAAGTTGGAAATAACAACATAGGCCAAGAAAGAGCCATGGGAAAGGAAGGATGTGGCACCATGAATGACAACGGAGAGAGACTGGTGGAACTCTGCATGACAAACAGCCTCATTATTGGAGGGACACTGTTTACACACCCTGATATCCACAAGCTTACCTGGTGCTCCCCCAATGGAAGAGACAAGAACCAGATCGACCACCTGATGATCAATGGGACATGGAGAAGATCGCTGCTAGATGTAAGAGTAAAGAGGGGAGCTGATGTTGGCAGTGACCACCACCTTGTCACTGCCATCCTCAAAGTAAAGCTGAGGAAAAATATATCTAGGAAACTGAGACAACAACAGTTTGATGTGGAGAAGCTGCGTGACACCAAAGCAAAGAGTGCTTTCATCCTTCAGCTGAAAAACAAGTTCCAAGCACTGGTGGATGCTGAAAATTATGCACAACCGGACATGACTGGTATTAACACCATGTGGGAACAAGTCAAAACAGCCTACACACAAGCCAGCGAAACATGCTTAGGACAGAGACAGAGGAAGAGGAAAAAGTGGATCACAACAGACACCTGGCAGGCCATTGAGAACAGGAGAGAACTGAAGAAGAAAATTTTGGAAACCAAGTCCGAGAGAATAAGAGAGAGGTTCAAACAACAGTATAGAGAGGCAGACCAAACTGTGAAGAAGATGGCAAGAGCAGACAAACGAGCCTACTTGGATGATATAGCAAGCCAAGCAGAAGAGGCCGCCGCCAAAGGAGAACAAGGACAGGTGTTTAAGATCACCAAAATTGTCAGTGACAAATACCGGGGAAACACCGAGACGCCGATTGAAGACAAACAGGGCCGACTCCTTACCACAGAAGCAGAACAAGATGCTAGATGGGCAGAACATTTCAACGAAGTTCTCAACAGACCGCCACCAACTGAAGAGGCGGATGTACAAGACCCTGATGCCGACCTCAGTGTTAACACCACTCCACCAGAGAAGAAAGAAATTATAACAGCCATCAGATCTCTCAAGAACGGAAAAGCCCCTGGCCAGGACAACCTAAATGCAGAGCTCTTCAAAGCAGACACAGAGTTTGCAGCCACGGTTCTACAACCACTCTTTACAGCTATATGGGAGGAGAAACAGCTACCAGAAGACTGGACAAAAGGAGTCATCGTGAAGATCCCAAAGAAAGGAGCCCTGAGCAACTGTAACAATTGGAGAGGAATCACTCTGCTATCTATTCCCAGCAAGATCCTAGCAAAAATAATAATTAAACGAATCTCAGAAGCAGTGGACCAACAACTCAGAAAAGAACAGGCAGGTTTTCGACCAGGAAGAGGATGCACAGATCAGATCTTTACCCTGCGCAACATCATCGAACAGTGCACGGAATGGCAGAGACAGCTGTACATCAACTTTGTAGACTTTGAGAAAGCCTTTGACAGCATACATCGAAAAAGTCTATGGTGCATACTCCGAGCATATGGAATACCGCAGGAGATTGTACAAGTCATTAAGAGCTTCTACAAAAACTTCACATGCAGAGTAGGAAACAGTGAAACCAGCTTCAGTGTAAAGACCGGCGTCAGACAAGGCTGCCCCATGTCGGCACTGCTCTTCAACCTGACAATCGACTGGGTGATAAGACAGACAACAGCTGACCAGCCGCGGGGCATCAGATGGACCCCTTTCACAACACTTGAAGACCTAGATTTTGCTGACGATCTGGCACTGCTCTCACACACCCACCATCATATCCAGGAGAAGACATCCCGTCTCAACACTTTTGCCCAGCAAGTAGGCCTGAAAATCAGCCAGAAGAAGACAGAGGTGATGATGCTAAACGTTCAGAATCCCTCTCCTGTCACAGTGAACGGAGAAGATCTGCCAACAACTGAAGAGTTCACATACCTTGGGAGTATTGTCAGGCATGATGGCGGAGCAAGCAGTGACATCAAAAACCGCATCAACAAAGCAAGAGCTGCTTACAGAAATCTGAACAATGTGTGGAAGTCATCCCAATACAGCACAAAGACCAAACTAAGACTGTATCAGAGCTGCGTACTTTCCACCCTCCTGTATGGCGCAGAATGCTGGAGGATGACTGAGAATGACATTAACAAACTGTCTACATTCCACACGAAGAATCTCAGGAGAATACTGCGCATCTTCTGGCCTGAGACCATCTCCAACCAAGAACTCCTGGCCCGCTGCGACCAAGAAAATATAGATACCATCATTATGCAAAGACGATGGAGATGGATAGGACACATCAGCCGACGGGAACAAGGGAACATCGCCCGAACAGCCCTCCACTGGACACCAGACGGAAAACGCAGGCGAGGACGACCCAAGAACACCTGGCGTCGGACAATAGAAACAGAGCTGAAGACCCTCCAACACTCCTGGGGAACCATTCAGAAACTGGCCCAAGACAGGCAGGAGTGGAGAACCTTTGTTGCTGCCCTACATGCCAAGAAGGCATAAAAAGGCTTTGGATGGATTGGATATATATATATATATATATATATTGTACTTTGAAGCTGTAGTTTTCTAAGTTTGCTTTGCATTCTTTGTTGCTGGGTACATCAGTCTCTGTTTACCTTCCAGAGCTACCTGACAGTGGAGCAGAAGAAGACTGGAGTGCGAAAAGTGGAGAGGGGAGGGGGAAAAGTACAGCATACTCCTAGCCAAATGTATATATAAAAAAGAGCACAATGATTGATTGTCACTACCTACCCTAGGTAAATAGTCATTACCATGTCTATGTCTAACTGTAAAGATCATCAATTAACGAAAATTCAGTTAAGCCTGGCACTTGCAGTGTACCTTTTTTGACAATAAGACATTTGCGTACAGACAGAAATAGGCGGCTATGTTTAATGCTGACCTGCTATCCCTAGGTCAGGAGCCCGAATTTGATGCACAGATATCTACCAAGACAAAATAAATGCTACACAATACAATACAGAATACCAGATTATGCTTCTGTGGGATAGTGTGTCTTCTTTATTCTTTTTAAATCTTATTTGTTCTCTTATTTTGAGGATAATGGAATAAACATTCATATGCTTTTTTCTACAGCCAGTCCCCGTGTTTATTCAGTGTTGTAAATTTTGTCATCCATTCCCACCGGCACACAATGGCCTACATTTCCGAAAAGCGGAATATGTTTTAACATGCGCGCAAGATGCTCTGCCTACGTTCGCACACAGGACCTCGGTTTATAGTCTCATCCGACGGACTTTTGGGGAAAGTAGATTTGACACTGATGTCAAGTCCAGGGGAAAATATCCAGCTATATGAGAATTTTATACCAAATACTAAATTATCATTCTATATATACCAACTTCATCTATAAAGTATCAAACTATAGAAAAACAAGGTAAAGGTGTTAAAAATAGAAACCTATTGCAAAAGTAAATGCAGTGCAAATGTCGTAGGCCAGACTTTCCAAACTTTCTTTTAATATCAATGGGACTTTACTGCATAGTCCCCTTGCCTTTACACAACCAAATTTCAAAGTAATAATATCGGTGCGCCCAAACTTTCTGAAGTCTGGTGAGAAAGTGTTTGCCTGTCGACTGCAGGCCAGCTGGGAAAAGCAAATACGGTATTTGTGATGGTTACCTGCCTGTCTCCTGTTTCTGATATTAGGACTGTATCACAATGTCTTGTTTATCTCTGTCTGCTTACATGTATGTCTGCTTATCTGTCTGTTTGTCGATATGTCTGTTTTTCTGTCCATCTATTTGTCTGTCTATCTGTCTGTCTCTCTTTTTTGTTACTTTTACACCCCTTCAAGTCACGGCAGATTTGTCTGCGTGAAATTCGGGCTGCTGTCCCGGGGAGAGCACGTCGCCACAAGAGAAGCGCCACTCAACTTTCTTCCCTGTCTGCATCCGTATTTTGTTTCCCTATCAGGGTGACTTTTTCTACAGAATTTTGCCAGGGACAACTCTCTGCTTGCCGTGGGTTCTTTCACGTGCGCTAAATAATTTTGTGAATCACACAAGACCACGATTTATCGTCTCATCCGAAAAACTAGCACCCTGACAACCACCCATGGTCTAAAGGATGGTGGAAAAGTTTTAGGCCCAAACAGGATTTAAACCACTACACACTTCCGACCCGGACTTTTAACTTTCTAGGCAGGTGCCTTAGCTCTTGACCACCGACCCACCTGTCTTTCTCTCTGTCAATCTGTCTGTCTGCCGATCTACCTATCTATCGATCTATCTGTCTCTTAATTTCTTTATTCATTCATTTACCCGTTTCGTACATAAACGTGAACACGTTTCTATTGTTCACAAGCAATGGAGTTTTGAGATATTTCGTCTACTGCTCTATTTGTTTTCTATGCACATACTTTTGAAAGAAATAGTTTCCATGATCGAGACCTTGCAGAGGCAGTCATATTTTCGGTCCATAACTTTGAAATGCGCGGCACCTAAGTGTATATTTATATGTAGACATGTATGTGTTTACTATGAAGACTTAGGGGGTGAGAAAAGAAGAAGAGGGATAATGAAAAGCACAACATTCTGCTGGAAAAATACATAATAAGTAACACGATGGTTCATTATCCCTTACTGTCTTGGGCGAATTGTTATTGCTATGTTTATGTCTGACTACAGGTATCACCAATTAATGAAAACACAGTTAATCCTGGTACTTGCACCATATTATTTTGACAATGCTGTATTGACATATAGATAGAAACAGGTGGCTGTGTACTATGACATATAGATAGAAATAGGTGGCTGTGTACAATGACATATGTATGTATGTATGTATGTATGTATGTATGTATGTATGTATGTATGTATGTATGTATGTATGTATGTATGTATGTATGTATGTATGTATGTATGTATGTATGTATGTATATATATATATATCAGTGTGTGTGTGTGCGTGTGTGTGTGTGTGTGTGGTGTGTGTGTGTGTGTGTGTGTGTGTGTGTGTGTGTGTGTGTGTGTGTGTGTGTGTGTGTGTGTGTGTGTGTGTGGCTCTGTACTATGACATAGTTATTGATAGAAGTAGAAATAGGTGGCTGTTTTTTGTGTGTGTCTTCTTGTCTTCTATATGTGAGGTTGATACTAAGTAGCAACTCAAAAGTAGTTACGGATTTTGCACCCTTTCTGTCTCTTGTCACTTCATGTGCGCTTGGAAGCCACCACTGCTTATAAACTATTCCAGACGAACTTACTATATAAACAGGTATTAAAACAGAAAACCGGGGAAGAGGTAGTAAGTAAACTGTAACTCTGAAACCTTTCGCGAAACTGAAGCCACTGTAAGTGTGGCAGACAGAATTTCCAAACTTTCTTATGCTGTCTTTGCCAATCTGTTGGGACTTCAATATACCGTCCTTCGCCTTGCCCTTACCCGACAGAATTGCAGAGAAATGGTAACTGATACAACAGGGAAAGTAAGCATGTCTCCCTAAGCATATACCAACTGTTTTTGAAGTCTGGGGAGAGGGGAGTGTTTGCGCATCAACAGCTAACTTGAAGGGGAAAAGCAAATGCTGTATTGGATGCCACTGTCTGCTTCTGTCTTCTGTTCTTTATACCTTTGCTAGTGTGGATGCAGTTTTTATCTATTGATTGATTGTTTGATTGATTGGTCGACTGATTGATTGCGAATTTATTTGTTTGTATACTGCACATCAGCATGAAAAGGTTGTTTCTTTACTGTCAATAGGCATGGAAGCTCGGTGGGATTAAAGAAAATATTTTGCATTTGTTTTATCTTTTCTCATGTATATAACATCAAAGTCTGTTTCTTTTAGGAAAAATATTCTTTACCTTTCATCTTGAGGTACCATAACAAAGAAAAAAAAAGTGTAGCAATAGGCTTTAAAAAAAACAAAAAAACAACAACAGCTTTGAAGCCCTTTGAAAAAATAAAGCCAATGCAAATGTCGCAGACTAGACTTACAAAACTCTCTTTTCATATTTGTGCAAATCTGCTGGGATTTCAGTATATCGCCTCCTAGCCCTAATGTGACAAAATTGCAGAGGACTAGTGACAGACACAACAGGAAAAGGTAAGCATCTCTCCCTCAGCGTACCAAACACTATCTGAAGTCTGGTGAGAAAATGTTTGTCAGTCAATAGCTGACCTGAAGGGAAAATCAAATACTGTATTATGTGACGCGGCTAGCTGTCTATGTATTCCTCGTTTCTAGTTTTTATATCTTTATCACCATGTTCTTATTTATAGTTGGTTCATCAGTTGGTCAGTTGCTTGGCTTGTTAGTTGGCTGATTGGTTGATTGATCTTTTTTAGATCGGTTGATTGATCTATTGATTGGTTGATTATTGATTGATTCGTTTGTTTATTGCGCAGAAACATGGTCATATTTCTATTACTCATATAATAGGTACTCGGCGTTTATTGAGAGTTTTCATTTACTTTTTTTTCTCGCGTATTATCTGCTTTTGAAGTAACATTGTTGAAGGGAAGTTAATACTTGATTGACAAAGAGTATTAAAATTACATGGGTTTTTCCCTTGACATTTTCTCTTTCTGTGTCTGTGTGTTTCTTTCTGTGTGTTGGTCTGTATATATGTCTGTGTGTCTGTCTGCCTCTGTTTATGTACGTCAGTCTATCCCAATGTCTGTGTGTGTGTGTGTGTCTGTCTGTCTGTCTGTCTGTCTGTCTGTCTGTCTATCTGTCTATATGTCTGTGTCTGTCTGTCTGTGTCTGTCAGCCTGTGTGTCTG
>CM060318.1:43961353-43964740 GCA_030674155.1 Stramonita haemastoma
TGTGTGTGTGTGTGTTGTGTGTGTGTGTGTGTGTGTGTGTGTGTGTGTGTGTGTGTGTGTGTGTGTGTGTGTGTTGTGTTTGTGTGTGTGTGTGTGTGTGTGTGTATGTGTGTGTGTGTGTTGGTGTGTGTGTGTTGTGTGTGTGTGTGTGTGTGTGTGAGTGAGTGTGTGGCGTGCGTGGTGGGGGGGGAGGGGGAGGGGTGTTCGTATGTGAGTATGTGTGTGCATTTCTGTGCATCTACACTATATAGTACTTTGTCAAAGAAGAACAGAAACATGATACCGGTAGTTTCTTTGCTTTGACATCACTCCACAGTGGAGTTGAGAGCCCAACTTTGGTCAAAATGACTAATATTCCATATTTTACTGATCAGGAGACTTTTGCTTACCACTTCCCTGCGCATCAGTTATGTATAAAACACACTTTTTGTTGTTGTTTGAATAGTGGTATGGATGTAGGATACTTTTTTTGTTTTTACAAAATGGAAACATACGTCATACTCCTTCATTTCCCACCCTTCCCTCACCCCGTCCCTGCTATAAACAGCACTATGATTTGTATGCATGAAAAAAATAGGATTGAAAATAAGAAAAAAGAAAAGTTTTAGGAATCTGCATAATGTGTTTGGTTAGAGGTTTTTTTGGTTGTAGTTTTTTTTTACACATATTTGTATTTTTATCTATTCCATTTTTTCACATAGCTAAAAAAATCCATGAATATTTTTTTTCAATATTCCGTCACTTGCTAGCTTCAGAATCATCTGCATACAGGGGCCTCTGAAGTAAAATTTTATTGCACCAAGTTGCAGCATCGAAATAATCTGTAGAATATAGCATTTCGCTGTGTTTTCAATTAGCAATCGCTTATCTGATTTAACCTAAAATGCGCTCTCCTACTATTGCAACTTATAACATGAATTCGAGTAGAGATGTGAGTAAGGCATTGCACAGGAAAGATGCTATTCGACTTACAATGTGCCTGGTGTGTGGTGCGTGCGTGCTGCGTGTATGTTGTGTGATACGTCTGTGTGTCTGTGTGTGTTGGTAAGCAGTGGTGTGTGTGTGGTGTGTTGTGTATTTTGTGGTCTGTGTGGTGTGTATGTGCTTGTGGATTTCTGTGTGCGTATGTATCTAGCCTTCTAAGAGAGAACAACGTTTACACACAAAAAAGGAGGAAGAAAAAGAAGCAGGAAGTTTGGAAGTGACAGACTAAAAACAAAGGGGATGGCTGATACTAGCTGCTAATAAACGAGAATGATAACACTCCAGTGTTTATTTGGGACTTCTTTCTTCTCCCTGTCTGATTTTTTTTTCGGACAGCACTTCTGCTGTGTTTTTCTGTGTGTTGTGCTGTTTTGGTAGGTGGGTAGTAGATGTGTTTGTGTGAATGCGTTGTTTGTGTAGTGTGTGTGTAAGTGTGTGTGTGTTGTGTGTGTGTGTGTGTGTGTGTGTGTGGTGTGTGTGTCTATGTGTTTTGTATGAATGTGTATTCACATCTGTCTGTCACTGTCTTTGTCTGTCTGTCTATTTGCATTTCTTCTCTCTCTCTGTCTGTCTGTCTATTTGCATTCTCTCTCTCTCTCTCTCTCTCTCTCTCTCTCTCCTCTCTCTCTCTCTCTCTCCTCTCTCTCTCTCTCTCTCTCTCTCTCTCCTCTCTCTCTCTTCTCTCTCTCTCTCTCTCTCTCTCTCTCTCACGTAAATGATGAAAGTTATTATAGTGATGTTGATATACTGATATACTTGCTGCAGCTGCTGCTATAGATAAAGAAGATGTTGATGGCAATGATATGTAGGTGATAAAGATGATGTTGGTGATGGTTATAATAAGGCATTGAGTGTGATTCTGTGTGCTTGCAGAGAGAGAGAGAGAGAGAGAGAGAGGAGAGAGAGAGAGAGAGAGAGAGAGAGAGAGAGAGAGAGAGAGAGAGAGAGAGAGAGAGAGAGAGAGAGGAGAGAGAGAGAGAGAGCGGGAGCGAGACAGACAGAGAGAGACAGAGACAGAGAGAGACAGAGACAGAGAGACAGAGAGACAGACAGACAGAGACAAGAACAGATAGACAGACAAATAGACATGCAGACAGTTTGAGAGGGACAGACAGACAAAGTTACAGAGAGGGACAGACAGACAGAGACAGAGAATCAAAGAAAAAGCAGTTCACAAAAGACAAACAGGCATACAACAACCTAGTATTGCACATTTTTTTATGAACAAAACATTATGCAATTCAGTAAACCAAAACCCAAAAGGAAAAAAAAAACAAACAAACTTAACCTCCCCACAACACAAAATTAGAAATAACTAGCACTAAAAACAAAACATTTTTCAAAAAAAAAAATGACCTAGTTATTGAATTCAGCTCCTTCTTACATTCATCTGCGGTTTCAGAGGAATCAGAAATTTCGTTTCTTAGACAAGCAAGATAACATCTCTTTTTCTTTTTTTTTGCTCTATTTTACGATCAAGACAACCTTTCTATTTTAACGTGTCTCCAGGCCTAGAAAAAAGAGGTATTGACTCGAAACGAGATCACAAGATTCGGGTCGAGCTTTTAAAGGCGGGGCTGTAGCACTGCACTTACTCTTCGTTCGCTCGTTCACTTGTTCGTTCCGTCTTTGTTAGAAAGAAAGAAAGAAAGAAGAAAAAAAAAAAAGAAAAGAAAACACCCTACCTGTCTTTGCGGGAGCGAAATTATTTTTTACAATAGAGATAAGTTTCTTGCTGCTGAGGTATAGGTTAGTGGGTGGGAGGGTTTTGTTGCGTTGTGTTTTTTTTTTCTCTGTGTTATTCTTTTGTCTTTTCGTTCGCTTTCTTTTATGGATGTTCGTCTATCTCTGTCTTTCTCTCTTCTCTCTCTCTTCTCTCTTCTTCTTCTCTTCTCTCTCTTCTCTCTTCTCTCTCTCCTCTCTCTCTCTCTCTCCTTCTCCTCTCTCTCTCTCTCTCTCTCTCTCTCTCTCTCTCTCTCTCTCTCTCTTTGTTTTTAGCTTTGTCTTTGTCTCTCAAAAGTACTGTCGGAATTGGTCTGCCTATATGGATGGATGGCATGACGCTTGAAAAAGCCACACTCCCAACCTTCTTATCACAGTATCACGGTGATTTCTAGGTGCGGAAAGAAATACAGAGGGCAATACATCCTTATTCTAAGTGACTTCACTGGTGTGTTAAGCCGGGGAAAGCCCAACGACAGCAACAGTAATAGCAGCAGCAGCAGCAGCAGCAGCAACACAACAACCAAAGCAACAACAACAACAACAACAAAAAAAAAAAAAAGACAGAAGAAGAAGAAGAAGAAGAAGAAGAAGAAGAAGAAGAAGAAGAAGAAGAAGAAGAAGAAGAAGAAGAGAGAAGAAGAAGAGAGGAGAGAAGGAGGGAGGAGGAGGAGACAACAA
>CM060318.1:43967340-43977340 GCA_030674155.1 Stramonita haemastoma
CAAGCCAAGCATTCCCACAAAATAACCAACTGTCAGAGAGAGAGAGAGAGAGAGAGAGAGAGAGAGAGAGAGAGAGAGAGAGAGAGAGGAGAGAGAGAGAGAGAGAGAGAGAGAGAGAGAGAGAGACAGACAGACAGACAGACAGACAGACAGACAGACAGACAGACAGACAGACAGAGACAGACAGACAGACAGACAGACAGAGACAGACAGACAGACAGACAGACAGAGAGACAGAGACAGAGACAGAGACAGAGAGAGACAGAGAGAGACAGAGAGAGACAGAGAGAGACAGAGACAGACAGACAGACAGACAGACAGACAGACAGACACAGAGAGAGACAGAGACAGAGACAGAGACAGAGAGAGAGAGACAAAGACAGAGAGAGAGAGAGAGAGAGAGAGAGAGAGAGAGAGAGAGAGAGAAGAGAGAGAGAGAGAGAGAGAGAGAGAGAGAGAGAGAGAGAGAGAGAGAGTTTGTTTTCTTTAGCGACTTCAAAGACATTCTTGAGGTAGTCAGGTGGGGATGAGCCCAGGCCAGGCCAGGCTAGGCAGGCGGGCAGACAGACAGACAGAAGTTCTGCCCATCTCTAACCACGTCTCTGTCGTCAACATCTGTTCAGAGCTGACAACAGAATCCTCCAGAAGTACAGGCTACTAGGAGGAGTCTATTTCTTCTTTAGTCGTTCGTTCTTTGTTTGTTTTTTAGTTTGTTTGTGTGTTTTCCTTTCTTGCTTTCTTTTTTTTTTACTTTCTTTCTTGCTTGCTTTTTTCTATCATTCTTCCATCTTGTTCTTCTTCTTTTTTTTAATTCTTGTTCTTCTTGTTCTTGTTCTTGTCATTCTTCTTTTCTTGTTCTTGCTCTTGCTCTTGTTCTTGTTCTCCTCCTCCTCCACCTGCTCCTCCTGCTCCTCCTCCTGCTCTCTTCTTCTTCTTCTTCTTCTTCTTCTTCTTCTTCTTTCTTCTTCTTCTTCTTCTTCTTCTTCTTCTTCTTCTTCTTCTTCTTCTTCGCAATTCTTCTTCTTCGCAATTCTTCTTCTTCGCAATTTTCTTCTTCGCAATTCTTCTTCTTCGCAATTCTTCTTCTTCTCTATTTCCTTCGCTATACTTCTTCTTCGTAGTTCTTCTTCTTTGCAATTTGCACTTTTTCTTCTTCGCAATTCTTCTTCTTTGCAATTCTTCTTCACCTCCACAAGTTTTGTTGTCCTTCTTTTTCTTCTTTGCAATTCTTCTTAACAGTTTTTTTTTCGCAATTCTTCTTCACAATTTTCCTTCGCAATTTCTTCTTAATTCTTCTTCCTCGCAATTCTTTGGAGGTCTTTCGTCTTCTCGAATCAACAAAGGAATAAAAAAGCATAAGGTGTGTAAGAGCTTTGACACAGATTTTGAGTGTCGGTTTCTTGTTTCTGTTTTAGTGTGTTTGTTTGCTGTTTGTTTGGTTTTGTGTTGTTGTTGTTGTTGTTTTATTTTTTTTAGCTTGTTTTGTTTTGATTTTGTTTGTTTAGTGCTGGGTTTTATTTGGAGAGAGAGAGAGAGAGAGAGAGAGAGAGAGAGAGAGAGAGAGAGAGAGAGACAGACAGACAGACAGACAGACAGACAGACAGACAGACAGACAGACAGACAGACAGACAGACAGACAGACAGACAGACAGACAGACAGACAGAGTTTGGATTTGCGTGCTCTCTGTCTTCCTGTCAATGTGTTTCTCTCCGTTTCTGTACGTGTCAGTCTGTCTGTCTCTGACTCTGTCTCTGTCCTTGTCTTTCTCCTCCTCTCTCTCTCTGTCTCTGTCTCTGTCTGTCTGTCTGTCTGTCTGTCTGTCTGTCTGTCTGTCTGTCTGTCTGTCTGTCTGTCTGTCTGTCTCTCTCTCTCTCTCTCTCTCTCTCTCTCTCTCTCTCTCTCTCTCTCTCTGTCCCTCTACCTCCCTCCCTCCCTCCCTCCCCGTCTCCCCGTCTCCCCCTCCTCTCTCTCTCTGTGCCAGTAGAGTCACACAAAGGAGCACACAAGTTTATTTTCGGTTGAAGAGGGAAATGCGCACAGAATGCTTATGTTGTAGGAGTTCTAGTAAACAATTTACATCTACACTTTGCTCTCAACTGCAAATCAAAGGCTTTAAGTGGAGCTCTTTCAGGGGAAAAAAATGCGTTTACTTTTGATTCCACATGGTTTTTGTTTTGGTTGTCAGTTCAGTTCTGCCTTTTTTTGTCTTTCTTCAGTGGGATGCAAATGTGTATGTTTGTGTGTGTGTTTTGTGTGTGTGTGTGTTTGTATGTGAGTGTGTGTGTGTGTGTGTGTGTGTGGTTGTATGTGAGTGTGTGTGTGTGTGTGTGTGTGTGTGTGTGTGTGTGTGTGTGTGTGTGTGTGTGTGTGTGTGTGTGTGTGTGTGTTCGTTTGACGAAGACTTATGAACTAAGGGATGGTGGTCATGATGGTGATGTTGCTAAAATGAGATGCCCAGGAAGTGGTGACCTATTTTTTTGTGTACCTTCCTGTCAGGTCAGAAATAAATTTGACAACAGCATTGACGATAAAGAAAAGGGGGAGAAGGAGGAGGAGGAGAAAGAAGAAGAAGAAGAAGAAGAAGAAGAAGAAGAAGAAGAAGAAGAAGAAGAAGAAGAAGAAAAGAAGAAGAAGAAGAAGAAGAACAACAACAACAACAACAACAACAACAACAACAACAACAACAATAACATTAACATTAACAACATCAACAACAACAACAAACCACGATAACCACACAAACAATCAACCACACAAGAACAACAAGAAGGAAACTAGCAAGAACCTCTCACAGACCATTACCATCCCACAGGAAATGCCATCAACTGCAGCCAGTATACAAGGCAGCCGGCTACGGGGCTGGATCATGAAGTGAGAGCCCTGGTACAGGCAGCAGTATAGCTATCAGCATCATTCTGTCTGTACCCAGCTGCATACATCCCCAAACAGCCAGGCTCCCACCGCGCTGCATTTTTAACACCTGTACACAACTAGGTCATAGACTTCAGGTCACACCGTTGCAGGTGTTTTATCACGGGCGCAAGTGAAAGATGGATGATGGCTCCTTTAGGACTGAGCCTTACCTGTACTGGGCCTGCCTGTACATTATGTTATGTTGATGGCTGTCTTTAGAAAAGTGTCAAGGCTTCTTGGTTTGGATTCCTTCGCTTGGTACTGAGGTTAAGGGATGGGATGGGGGGGTGGGGGTGGGGGATGAGAGGGAGAAGAGGGTGAGGGAGGGGAGGGAGGGGGGGAGTAAGCTAAGTTGTTATCTGGAGTTTCCTGTTCTTGTTCTTCTTGTTCTTGTTCTTCTTGTTCCTCTTCTTGTTCCTCTTCTTGTTCTTGTTGTTGTTGTTGTTGTTGTTGTTGTTCTTCTTCTTCTTCTTCTTCTTCTTCTTCTTCTTCTTCTTTCTTCTTCTTCTTCTTCTTCGCAATTCTTCGCAATTCTTCGCAATTCTTCTTCTCTCGCAATTCTTCCTCTTCACAATTCTTCTTCTTCGCAATTCTTCTTCTTCGCAATTCTTCCTCTTCGCAATTCTTCTTCTTCGCAATTCTTCTTCACTTCTGTTCCTTTTGCTAATGCATACACAGTGTCTTGCTCCAGGACGTTAGTTTGTTGGACGTTTCCCTAATTTAACACACTGAAGGTCGCCTAGAACATGCATTCTTGTGCGTGCACGCGTGCGTGCGTTTGTGTATAAGTGTGTGTGCGTGTGTGTGTGTTTGTGTGTGTGTGTGTGTGTGTGTGTGTGTGTGTGTGTGTGTCTGTCTGTCTGTCTGTCTGTCTGTCTCCGAGAGAGACAGAGAGAGAGAGGGAGACGGAGACAGACAGAGAGAGAGAGGGAGACGGAGACAGACAGACAGACAGACAGACAGACTCTCTGTCTCTATCTATCTATCTATCTATCTATCTATCTATCTATCTATCTATCTATCTATCTATCTATCTATCTATCTATCTATCTATCTATCTATCTATCTATCTATCTATCTATCTATCTATCTATCTATCTATCTATCTATCTATCCATCCATCCATCTATCTATCTATCTGTCTTATCTCCTCCCCTCTCGTTTTGCCTTTGGACTAATAGAACCCACCATTCACCAAGGAATGAGTACAGTACACCGTACAAACGACCTCAGCGAAAGAGGGGCAAAGCTAACGACGTGCATCAATCACTCTATCTCGGGTATTCCCCCCCCCCCCCCACCCCTTCCCCCAACAGCCCCCCCCCCCCCCCCCCCAACCCAGTCTTCTTCTTGCCTGCGAGTCGTGTGTGGGTTGGTCACCTTGGAATGCTTCATACTAACACTAACACGCAGACAGGAAAAAACCCATTGTGAAAAACCGCACGTGCAACACTTCCGTTTGCAATTAGCACAAAGCAGCGAACTCAATCTTCGCGCGTGCAAACAAGATGTTGCCACCAATCTCGTTTTGTCGTAAAGAACGTCGCGTGAAGAGGGTGACATGCAAGCACACGATCTGTCTCTCTGTTTCTGTGTCTCTCTGTCTGTCTGCCTCTCTGTCTCTGTCTGTCTGTCTGTCTGCCTGTCTGTCTGTCTGTCTGTCTGTCTGTCCATTCTTTCTGGCTTCAGCTCTGATTTTCTCTTCATCCTAATCACCACCTAGAAGTTTGTTGATCTAGCATGCAAAGTAGGATCTACTTCTCTCGCATTTCTGTACGTTCTGTATGTGCATTACTTTTATTTTTAAAGCATACTTGATCGCCTCTCTCTCTCTCTCTCTCTCCTCTCTCTCTCTCTCTCTCTCTCTCTCTCTCTCTCTCTCTCTCTCTCTCTCTCTCTCTCTCTCTCTCTCTCAACACAAGACATGGAGTAGAAAAGAATAGGATTCTCCAAACTGTTAATCAGTAGGTGCTGTTCCAAAACTCAGATCATTGAAATGTTCTGTTTCTTCAAAAAAATTTTTCAGTTGTTTTGTGATTGCTGACTTTTTTCTTTAATTTTAAGTTTCACACAAGAAAAACAGCTAAAAAGGTGTTATTACAGAAGTAGTTTTGTTTAAAGGACAACTCTAGCGAAATTTAACAGGGATTATGTAATAGCTGTTAGGCATAAGGAGAAATACACACAAGAACCGTTAACTTACATATCCAGGACAAACAAACAAACAAAAAGACAAACAGACAGGGAAAAAAAGAAGCAAAACATGGAATGAAAACTGAACGAATGAAAAATGAACGCACTAACGAATGAACAAACTGAATGAATGAATGTACTAGTGAATGGATGATTGAATGAGAAGAAGAAAAGAAAAAAGGAGGAAAAACACACACAAAAAAAACACGCTGAACATAATTATTTGAACAACGACAAGAGAAACAAAGCACTGCAAAGCGCAAATGCTTTTTTCTTTGTCTTTACAACTACAAACTTACAGACATATTTACAGAAATGAGAAAAAAACAAACAAACATGGTAATACAACACATACGCATTAACTAGCCACGCACACAAACCATTTATTAAGTAACAAAAAATAAGAATAAAGTAACCTACCACTTCTACACCATTGACAAACTCAAAGAATCACACAAGGCAGGCGTGTTGAAACTGTAATCAAAGACAATGTCTGATCCCATTACAATAATGGAGGCAGTAGGTTGGCCCAAGATAGATTCTCTTTGACTCTTTCCAGCGGGAGACGTCTGCATCAATGACAATTACCTATGGGGAGACGAAAGGAAATCTGTTATTCCACGGCGCAGACACAACACACTAACTAGGTCACCATTGAGCAGACATGTCGATATTTCGGTCGAGCCTTGAAAGTGAAATTTTACTTTGAAAAACAAAACAAAGAAAACAACATACAACAAACAAAAGCGAAGTAAAAACTTCCCCTGCTCAGATTGAAATAGTTTCCAGAAAGAAAGAAAAAAATCATAACGACGCGAAATGTCAACATAGAACTAGATCTGAAAGACGATTTAAAATGTGTACACTGTGTTATTATAGTATAATAGGGTGAGGATTATAACTTAAATGTAATTCGAAATTTATGTTGTATGTCGTGCGCACGGGCGCGTGTTCACGCGCGTGCGCGCACACACGAACTCACACACACACACATACCACCACCACCACCACCACCACCACCACCCCATCATCAACACCACCGGTATCACCACCACTGCTATCATCATCACCACCACCACCAACAATAACAACAACAAAAAGCAACAACAACATTTCCAGACAAAGCTTATTACAGTAATACTCAACGTGGAAGGTGCGTGTCTGCTTTTCACAAGGTAATGGTGCTGATGATGATTATGATAGCGATTTTGGAAATGACGATAACTATCGTTAAGATGATAAAACTGATCGTCATCATCACAACCCTCCTCCTCCTCATCATCATCCTGATTAACATCCTTTTTCATTATTATCTTGCAACCAGACACGAAAGTGATGGTGAAGTAGTTTGACATACAGCCGCAGTTTAGAACTGGAGTGTTGATTCCATCAGTGTAGCCATTGAGTGCTATAATGTAAGAGCAGCAGATAGCAAAAACGGTTCTGTACTTCTACCCGTTGTTTACATGCACTTATCAATAACGCAGCATCTCCCCAGGGGGTGGGGAGGGGGTCTGATGTGTGAAAGACATAGACGGTTGTTGCTGTCGGTGGTGGTGATGTAAGACTGGTGGTGGGAGGGGTGATGGTGGTGGTGGTGAACATGGGGGCTGTATGTGTATGTGGTTGGTGGTTTTTTTTGTTTTGAAGTCATGGTGGGTTTTTTATCGTCCGAAAATTAGCATTAAGAATATTCTTTTTTATAGATAAAATATGCTTTTTTTTTATTTAAAGAGATTCAATCATATAAGTCCCGCCTTTTTAAATCCAAAGCATAATTTTGGCCTTTGTTAACATTTGACAAGAGACAGAACTGTTTTCCCCCATGTTATTTTTCAGTAGACAATCTACATTTTCAAACAAAAATGATAGAATCATATACCGCGGTTTGCAGCTTCCAGAGTCTGTATTTATTCGAGCAGTTTTGACTACCCTATAAAGTATAACAGAGGATTGGGGGGTGGGGATACACGTTGATCGCCGTTGCCTCGTGGATATTAGTGACCGTTCGTACGCCTTGGCTTCTTAAGTGCAGTCTCCATCTCTCTCCTCTCTCCCTCTCATCTCTCTCTCTCTCTCTCTCTCTCTCTCTCTCTCTCTCTCTCTCTCTGAGTCTGTCTACCCATTTGTGTTTCTATAAGTTAACGTTAAAGTCTGTCCCGAGCCTAAGGCTCATCAGGCCGGTGCTTATCCCGGTTTTTGTGGCGTTAAGCGACTGAGAGTCAATGACTCCCCCTGGATAGGACGCCAGTCTATCGCAGGGTTAACCCCCAACACAAGGTTGGTACCCCTTTTACACCTGGGTGGGGTGAGAAAATAGCCGTAAAGTGCCTTTTCCAAGGGCACAACGCCATAGCCGAAAGCTGGGATCGAACCCGCAACCTTTAGATTACGAGTTTCTATGCTAATCCAAAATTAAAGAAAACGAAAACTCACAAGAACAGCTAGCTGACCACAAGAAGCCTCATAGACCTCACGTACTCTTCGTCCACAAGCACCACCCTTCTCTTTTCTCCATAGCCAATGAGCTGATACATGACACCACCAGAAAAAGCTGTGTGCCCTGCACGTACTTGTATCTGGCATTGAAGCTCTCACGCATTAACCTTCATTGTCCGTCCCCCTACACCTCCCCCCCCTCTCTCTCCTCTTCAGCAAAGCTCGTCATTTAAAGTAGGTCATGCGTCATGCAGAAAATAATACGTCATGACAATCAATAGGAAGAAAGTACTGATAAACTTGCTCGGGGAAAATGATGGGCAAAAAAAAGAAAAAAAAAAAAGAAAAGGGATGGATAAGAAAGTTTTGAAACGCAACAGAAGAAAGTCTAAAACAAAAATAATGGAAGGTTTAAAAAAAAAAGAAAAAAGAAAGATATGACAAAATAGGAATAGAGAGCGAAATGAAGGAGGAAAGACAGAGGCATAGAAAAAAAAGAAAGTAAAGAAAAAGAACATATAAAGAGCATAGGGAAAGAGGAAGAAAATAACTATAAAGAAAGACATTCCAAAAAAATAATCAATTAAAAAGAGCTCACAAAGCAAAGAAGAGAAAACAAAAATAGAAGGAATATTCAGGGGAAAAAAACAACTAAGCAATAAAGACAAGAAAAAGATAATTATACGAAAGAAAAGAGAAGAAAACAGTACAAAAGAAAAAAAAGTCCACCATAAAACTTGAACAGAGAGAGAGAGAGAGAGAGAGAGAGAGAGAGAGAGAGAGAGAGAGAGAGAGAGAGAGAGAGAGAGAGAGAGAGAGATCCTGCGCGCATGCTCTTAATGAGCCACAGGTGGCAGAGGAAAAGGGGTTGTGACGTAGTGTCCGATCCAGAATCACACACACAAACACACACACACACACACACGCACACGCACACACACACAACACACCACACACACGCACGCACGCACGCACGCACGCACACACGATCACGCGCAAACATACACAGAGAGAGAGAGAGAGAGAGAGAGAGAGAGAGAGAGAGAGAGAGAGAGAGAGGAGAGAGAGAGAGAGAGAGAGAGAGAGAGTATTCTTCGACAGCACTCTTAGAAAGTTTCTTGTTTAATTTCCAAGACTGGAGATGCATATTGTCTTGCCTGCTGCATTTTATGATTTATTCTGAATAATCTCCACTTAGGCTGTGTGTTTTTTCAGGGTTGAGGTCTTCCAGCTGGATTTTGCAATTGTGCTTCTTCTTCTTCCTCTTACGCCCAGACAGTAACTACTGTTGTTTGTCATATGAATGAAAATGCCTTTTACTGCGGTTAAGCGCGTGACAAGTCAGACCTTGCCTATTTTCAAGAAGGACTTTAAAGATAATAATTCTCTCACATGTCGAAGTCAGATACGACAGAGTTCTTTGATTGCATCCTTCAAGTGTCAAACAACTCCACATTAAAAACGTCCAAGACAAAAAGTGTATTTCCAAACAAAATAGTGACCTCTGTGGTGATCCCAGAGGCCTGTGAGTACAAAATAGTATCCCCACCTTCTGGAAATTCTGTGCTAGAACTTATTCTTTTCTATCCCTCTCTTTGTTTATGCCTTGCTCATTTCTTCCTGTCATTTCTTTCTTGTATACTTTGTGTTTTTCTGGTCCATTCCTCTGCCGATTTTATCAGGAAACGCTTAAACGATAACAATTAAAAAAAAAAAAAATTCTCCCATACCGAAGTCGGGATGCACTGGACCGGACGTGTCAGGCGTTTAGCGGTAGCGCAACGCATTTTCGCTCATATGACAAAGACAACAATAGTTACCGTCTGAGCGTCTGACGACGACGACGAAGAAGAAACATAGCTATCCATAAAGATATCGAACATCTTCCAAAATGACCATCCCCGCTCGCTCACTCACTCAAGTTGATCAAAACTGAGACTGTACCGCGATTCTGCCATACCCAGCACTACTACCGCTATTCTTCTCGCTGTTATTGATGAACCCCTGGTCTGTCCTCGTCAAAGTTTAATGGACCTGAATCACAGAAGAAAGGCCAGCCAGGGAAAAGCTTTCTAGACGACGTCTCCTTCTTAGCATCAGCAGTTCATAAAAGCAAGCGAGTTCTGAAGACGCAGACGGCCCTAATGGTCTATTTCCTGCCATCGATTAGGATTTGCAGGGCGATGTCTATAATATAGACGAGATGATGGGATTCCGAAAGACGGTCAAATGGACGGGGAATTTCGCGCTGAAGGGCTCTTGTCTGGCTGGCCCTGGGTTTGTAGTGTAGTGCAGCAGTCGTTCATTGTCGTCCACCAGTTTCTCTTTGGAGAAAAGTTTCAGTTTTGGGGGAATGATGATAGTCATTTTGTTTCTGTGTGTTGTTTTTTGTTTGTTGTTTTGTGAGTGAGGTTGGCTATTTTTCAAGGTTGAGGTTGATTTGAAAACTGGGTT
>CM060318.1:43984840-43994840 GCA_030674155.1 Stramonita haemastoma
GGGCAGCAACAAAGTCTTTCCACCCCTGCCTATCCTGGGCCAGCCTGGCCAATGAACTCCAAGGTGCTGCATGGCCTCCACTTCACATTCCACTTTCCTCCTCCATGTATACATACACTACACTAATTTGGCAGCATCTTTTATTGTATAAAGAAAACCAAAACCACTTCTTTCCTTACAACATTCACTATGAACAAAAAAACAAACACTGTATAAGATATATATTCACAGACATTGAGAAATCTGTTCCCCCAAAGAAAAAAAAACCCCAACCAAACAAAAAATAGCATAACAAATCAATAACAAAAAAAACCCTGACTGAACCCAGTTCCCCAGAGACCCGGAGACAGACAGACAGACAGAGACTGCCTGGCCTTAATCCCTTTTTGCCATTACCCCGGCCATTTGCAAGGGCCAGATACAGAAGTGTCACCGCACTAAGTGAACAGCTCCAGTGACCTTCTCCATTCTGGAATGCAGCAGATGAACCAGAAACCGTCTGGTGTGAGTCGGTAAGAGTGGGTGTAGGTAGGGAAGGAGGAGGAAGAGGAGGAGGAGGAGGAGGAGGGTAGGAGGAGGAGGAGGAGGAGGGAGATGAATGGTATCTCAGGAATGCACTTTGATTGTCAACTCTCTTTCACCGAAAGAGCAAAGCATCCATTTTCTTTCTGTGTTTAGTTTTCATCCAGTCAGGATGTATGCCAGCAGTCATTGAGATAGCGCTGAACGGGATCTCCTGAGGGCCAGGGCAGTCTGTCCAGATGTTGCTGATAGATAAGATGCTTTTTAGAAAGGGGAGAGGGCAGAGCATGGAAAATAAAGAAGTTGCAAAGTTGTTCTGCTGCTGTGCTCTATTATGGTTTTGATATATTAAAACCCCTTTTCCCGTTACCACATTCACACCTTGGAGATATATGGAATCTCCTGTAAACGAGGCTCTTGATTTATCTGCTACACCGTTTGAGGTGCCGTGCATACCCCTTTTTGACAGCTTTTCTTATTTTACTGTTTCGTTAAAATATTTGTCATTTTTTTCTCGGTCTATGATCATCTTAGCCTGTAGCTTTTACACTTTTCCATACTCTGATTTCAAAAGCTAGATGACGGAGTCTAGGGAAAAAATTAAATATATCTTTTTTGCAATTTTTCTTGCAGATGAGGTGTTTGTTTACATTTGTGTTTAGTTTTGTTTGGATTCTATAGGCCAGATTCACTCTCCAAGCAGTTATTTAGCAGTTTTCAGGTACCTAAAGGGGAATCACTGAAATGGAAATGCTTTTCATACATTTTACATATCTACCTTGAGTGAACTAATGAGCACAACACATATTCATGATCATGCAAAATTCTACCATTGCCCGAAGTAGCGGATGCCTGACAAGTATGGTCATGCTTTTCACGTCACTCATTACTGACAGTAATTACGGGGTCTTCCTCGTGCATATTTGATCCTCTGCTTACACATTGACACAGAAACGTGAAGGCATTGGCAGGTCTGCTCATAACTGCTATTTGCCAGATGGTGAAAGTTCTCGACACGGAGTATGCAGCTGTCCAATTGTTACAAAAGTTTGTCAGACAAAATACAGATGATTACATAAACAGCGGTCCGATTCCATTCGTAGGTTTTATTGACAATTTTGTAGACTGTATACGATACACACAATAGAGTTAAAAACACTCAGTAAGGTAGTTTTGTTTTGAGGTAGACATATATTTCGTTTTCTTTTATTTTCGCAACATTTTGAAAGTTAAAAAAAATTCTTTCAAGTACTTCCTTCTCTAGTGCTCTGATTTCAAAAGAAACCTCAGTGGAGTAACCCGACACTCCCTGCAGAAAGCTCAGACCTACAGCACAGCTACTGCCGGGCATGGCAATGCCTGTCCACGATAGCTGCCTCTTCAAACAAGAGAAATTCGCTGACAAAGATGGCTGAAGCCCCAGATCCCTTGAGGCCCGAAGATGAGGGTCGGATGCCCTTTTGTCTCAGCATCCTCTCCAAGCCTGGGGAGACAATGACAAAGGTCTTCGCTCCGAGCACCTGACCCCCTGCCCTCTGCATCACTTGGCATTGATTGCAGTCTGTCTGAGGGCGGGAGGTAATCACAGCTTCAACACTACACTTCTCTTGCTTGTCTGCCCTTCTCTGCTGAAAAGGCGAATTCACTGTCTTCTCCACTCTATATTTCTCTCATATTCATTATTCATATCGACTCCTTTCTCTCAGCACACAGACAATTTCTCTCTATTTCTAGCTGAGAAGCGAACATGCCGTTTCCACCTGTTCACCTGTCAGCAAATGTTTCTATTTTCACACGTGTACCTTGTCAGCAAAGTATTTCCTTTTTATTCGCTATGTCGACAAACATAATATCATTTTGTAGGTCTTAGAAGCAATCTTCTCGGTTTCGACTGTTTACTCTGTCAGCAAACGTTATTTCTCTGTATTGTCAGTAAACGTATCATTTCTCTCACTAGCTATTCCGTCAGGGTTTTTCTTCGTACAAAAATCTCACAGAACAAATGGACTAATCGGAGAGTAAGGCTTGGGATAGGCAGGATGTTGATTCTGATGGTTTCGTTGTTCAAAAGAAAATTGCACAGGTGGGCAAGGCATCTCCACTATAATCAAATGTGTTAAGTTTTTCTAATGATCCCCACTAAACTGAGGCAAAGCTCTTAAATATTTTTGTGCCTCGTCGTTGTCTCTTTCGTGGGAAATTTTGAAATTTCCCACAAGTGCTTTGGTCTCATCTGCTTTGTACATATACATGCATTACACACGTATGATATGCAGATATTTTTTTTTTTATTGTATTGCATTTTTCTCTCTGATTTTTTTAAATACATACAACACCAACTGCACAACGCAGATCATGCACTGAAAACCTTTATACAGCCATGAAGCAGCTGTGCATAAATGTTGAACTGACTTTGACACCAGGCAGGGTCGCATTTAAAGCACATTTGTATTGAGTTGTATAAATTGTATAGTATTTGCCTTCAGCACCTGGGATTTATCACAGTTCTTGATTAAAACACTGACGCTAGGGGCAACAGCAAAGTGAGAGGCTGTATGGTCACTGGCTTTCTTTCCCAGTCATAGAATTCCACTTTACAGCTTAGTCTTTAGTGATCGACTATGACTCTGGCTAGGAGACTAGACTTGCACAGTTCTTATGTGCTGCAGCCCAGGGGGCTAGTTGGCCTTTAGAGAGCATCTTTATCACTGACTGTCCTTGTGCCCTCTTGGCCGAGAGAGTGGGGATGTGCTGTGGGCAAGGCATCTCCACTATAGTCAAATTTCTGCCCAATTTCCGAAACAGCAGCTGCCTCCTCTGCTGTTTTGGAAGTCATCGTCGAACACGACAGACAAATAAATTGTGGACTATATCGCTTTAAGTCACAGCATATTATTTCTCTGCGTGAAAGAAGCAATGGGAAGGTGAGACAGTTATCCCACTATCTGTGGAGCCATTGCTGTCCCTGAAAAGGTTGATTTGCAAAGTTTCAAGCGTTGTAAAACTAGTAGCTTCTGTGAATATAACATACATTAGAAAGAAGACATCATTATGTTCTCCATTGTACATTATCTGACATGTTCTGCCAGTATGTCTATTAACAAAGAGCAGTGTAGAAGCCACTTTCCTGTCGAAGTGGTATGGTGGTCTGTTGGATAAAAAAAGTTTTAATTCTGTCCTAGGAGTCTGAAACCATTGCTAGATTCTCTGTGGTTGCTATTGGATTAAAGATGGATATCGTAACTGTATTTACAATGTCCACGGCCGTCGTGAGTGGGAATCTTAACACTTTTATTTCAAATCCACTTAAGATTCACATCATTATTGCCAGCGTCTTTGTTATAGGATGAAAGATAACATTAAAACAAATGTTAAAGCGCAGCAGCAGTAAATCCAGAATTAGAAGAAAAAAGGGCATACCAGTCAGATCAGTATCATCCTTTTTGCTTGATTTATCTATCACACACACGCGCACACGCACGCACACACGCGCACACGCACACGCACACACTGCTGGCCTATCTCATAAAATCAGTTGCCCACGCACACACATACACGCCCACACACACACACACACACACACACACACACACCACACACACACACACACACACACACACACAACACACACACACACACACACAACACACACACACACACAACACTGCTGGCCTATCTCATGAAATCAGTTGCTCCCTTTCTGCTTCCGCAGCTGACCTTAATAGAGATTTATTGCTAGAGAGCTCAAGGAGGCAGGAAGAAAGGAAGGAAGGAAGGAAGGAAGGAAGGAACGAACGAAAGTAAGAAGCAAAGATGGTAGCTGGAAATAAAGGATTGTTCGATTTTTGCTGCCACCCAGCCCCTTACCCCAGCTTTCTTAGTGAACGGTGTTTTTTCACGCTGTACAAGATGGGTTTTTTTTTTCGTTGTTCCGTTTCTCAAGTTTTCTTTCTTCTTCTCTCTCTTCTCTCTCTCTTCTCTCTCTCTCTCTCTTCTCTCTCTCTCTCTCTCTCTCTCTCTCTCTCTCTCTCTCTCTCTCTCTCTCTCTCTCTCTCTCTCTCTCTCTCTCTCTCTCCAACTTCACTCTTCCAAAAGCACCCCCCTCCCAACCCCACTTCTATCCCAACCCTTCCCCTAGTATCTGTTCAAAAGAGTTTCCTAACAAGACAATTACGTCACAGTGAGAAATCCATATCGACAAACGTAATTGTGGTTGCAGAGGTTATCTTACCACGATTTCTATTTCCAAGCGGCTGAAGCGCTATCAAGTTCTTGAAACAGATAGCAATAGCATTGTATTTCTGATGCAACAAGCGTGTGTGATGGTGCATTAATGATCTCGTTTGGGAGTCAGGCCATATCATTCTCTTTGCCGCTCTGTCCCAAAGTTATCTGCCGTTCCATCCCCCTTGGGTGTATTTTCATTAAAGATTATAATGCCAAGAAAAGAGCCAATTACTGCATTCTTTTCCCCTTGTAATTGTCTGTGGTTCCTTCGGTGCAATTTATTGCATTGTTTGTTTGGTTTTTTATTGTTGTTGTTGCTTTGTTTATTTGTTTGTATGTGTGTGGGGGGTTTTAGTTGGTGGTTTTGTGGTGACTGTCTGTTAAGGTTGTAGTTTTGTGCATGTTGGTATTTTTTTTGGTTTGTTTTATTTATGTTTTATGGGTGTGTCGGCATTAGTTTTCTTCACATTTATTCTAATCTTTTATTTTCTGACTTTTGCAGAATATAGCTCAATAAATGTAAAATCTACAAAAATTACCGTGTGATTAAAATCTCATTTCAAGTAACATCAGAGTTCTACATCAGCAATGTCTTTCTATGCCTTTATCTTCATTTTTGTAGCAAGAGGAAAGAGGACAATAAATAATAGGGGTTGGCTAAACCGTCAGGAAACAAACAGCCACCGATAAAAATGACCCAATTCTTGAGAATATGTCCTGAATAAAGTTTATTGTAGAAGGAAAACAAACCAGCTGACCAACATTTTTTGCTGTATCATTTATATGGCATGGCATGGTATGCAAATGATAATACTTTATACATTTCCTACGTTAAAAACAACAATCTGGGTTTATGGATGGAATACATTCAGAATATATATATATATATATATTATATATATATATATATATATATATATATATATACCACACACACACAACACATATATATATATATATATATGACAAAGCGCACATTGCAGATTATCATTCTCCCTACCAGATTTATCCTACTGGCCAAAATAGACAAGGGAACAAGGCTGGTCCATCACAGCGAAATCAAAGGTTCGCTTACTGCTTCCGTGGCTGATCTTTAATGGAGATTTATTGCTGGGGAGCCAAAGGGGAAGGAAGGAAGGAAAGGGTGAAAGAAGGAAGGAAGGAAGGAAGGAGGGAAGAAACGAAAGAATGTAGAAATAAATGCTTGTTCCATTTTGGCGAGATCTTTATGGGTAACGGCTGTTCTTTTTTTCTAGGCTTTTCATTGTTTTTTTTAATGAAATACTGTGATTTTCTATTTTTGATTTTTATTTCATCAGTGTCTTTCTAGCCTGTCTGTACATCTGTCTGTCTGTCTGGTCTTTTTGTCTCTTTGTCTGTCTGGTCTGTTTGTCTAGTCTGTCTGTCTTGTCTGCTCTGTCTGTCTGTCTGGTTTGTGTCCTTATCTGTCTGGTCTGTGTGTGTGTGTGTGTGTGTGTCTGTCTGTCTGTCTGTCTGTCTGTGCTTACTTTTCAGTATGTTGTGTTCCTTTCTTCATTTCTGTCTGTGTCTGTATCCCTCGTCTAGCACTTTCCATTTGTATGCCTGTCTGCCTGACTGACTGTAGATCTGTCTGTCTGAATTCTCTCTCTCTCTCTCTCTCTCTCTCTCTCTCTCTCTCTCTCTCTCTCTCTCTCTCTCTCTCTCTCTCTCTCTCTCTCTCTCTCTCTCTCTCTCTCTCTCTCTCTCTCTCTCTCTCTCTTCTCTCTCTCTCTCCCCCTCTCTATCACTCCCCCCTATCTCTACTCTGCCTCCCTTACATCACTGCACATCACTCCACCACCACCGCCACTACCATCATCACAACTGGTGCATGCCTTTACTTCTCCTTACCACCAGTATCAATACATAGAAACTCTATATAAGACAATCACACAAAAACATCGACAACAAAATAAAAAAGAAAAACATTACTGGGGATTGGAATTTCCCTAATGATGAAACGAACACAGAAGAACAAAAGGTGTTATCAAGTCTTTCAAAGGATAATGACTGTATTTCCAATGCAGCCAAGCTCATAAAACTGCATCCATTATCTCTGCTCCTGGAGGCTTGAACTCTGTCGGAAGCTTATCTGACATTCTTGGCATCCTGGATGCACTTTCAGGAAAGGTGAAAGTGTCAAGAAGACAGCCAATTAAAGCGTGTTTTCTCTGTAATCATCTCTGGTTCCTCCAGTACAATCTACCGCGTGAAGACAAAACTGGCACCAGGCTCTTCTTAGGCCTAGAGCTGAGAGTTTTGATCTGCCAAATCGGATAAAGAGCACATGACGTGCAGTTTGGGTATCTCATGATGTTGCCTTACGTATCTACATTATGGGAGATGTTAAATTTTACTGTCATTAATGAGAGGGGACAGGACAGCTCAGTGTTCAGATCACTCGCTTTCCCCAAGCTAAGGTTAAGCAGCATTGAGCGTGGTTACTAGGTGGATGGGTGACCGTTTGTGTACAATGGCTACAGTACAGTTCTCCCAGTTCACCCAGCTATAAATGGGTTCCTGCCCTCTTTAGGGTCAGGGAAGGTAAAGAAAAAACGAGGGAGAGGAGATGGGCGCCACCCTCAATATGCTGATCCCTGGAGAGGTTGAGTTTTCTGACACCTCGCTCGCTAACAACAGCATGAGTTATCAGACACTCTTTAAAAACAAAACAACACATTTTGACCTTATCATTAATTGTTTTTTGATGGAAATAAAACAGATTTGTTTTCTCTGGCTGTTTGCATGTTTAGTTTGTTTGTTTGTTTGTTTGTTTGATTGATTTGTTTGTGACTATGTTGAATTAATTTTGTGTTTTTTGCTTAAAGACTGTTTACTTTGTCTTTTGTTGTAGTTTTTGCCTTTTCACTTATGGATTTACTTTAAAATGTTTGTTTGTTTTCTCGTCAAGAATTCGTTTCCGTGATGCTTTCAGATCTTTTTTTAAATTTTAGAATAGTGCAGACAAAATGTACAGTTATAAGAATTACGCCATTGTCCATGATGAAACCCTCAATGTATATCATAGAACTGCATTTCAGCTCAAAATCAGTATTACATCGGATACATTTAACTGCATCATTGTAACCATATGAAATACGATAAATGATAACCCGAATCAATGGAGATATACACCCAGAATCAGACATGACAATAAGCACGGTGGAGTTGATTATAGCTATTGCTCCTGCCTGATTTATCCTACCCGCATAGATAGACACGGGAACAATGGCGTCCTATCAAATGAAATCACACGTTCCCTTAGTGCTTCCATGGCCAATTTCAATGGATATTTATTGCTAGTAAGCCAGGGAGGAAGGAAGGAAGGAAGGACGGAAGGAAGGAAGAGGGGTCAATATAAAAACAGTGGTTCGATTTTTGCAGGTTTTTTTTTATAAAGCCTGTTCCTCTTTTCAATGCTCGGTACTTGCCTCTGGAAAGGCTGTTCTGTTTATATTTTTATTTTTTTCTGTGACTGTTTCTGTGGCTGTTAATCTTCTGTGCAGTCTCCTTGTCTTCTCTCTCTCTCTCTCTCTCTCTCTCTCTCTCTCTCTCTCTTCTCTCTCTCTCTCTCTCTCTCTCTCTCTCTCTCTCTCTCTCTCTCTCTCTCTCTCTCTCTCTTTTCATCTCTTTATATATGTTTCTGTCAATATCTTTCTGTATTTCTGTTAATGTGCCCCACTGCGTTGTCTGTATGTCTGTATGTCTTTTTCTCTGTCTGTCTGTGTGTTTGTCAGTCAACCACACACAACGCACACACACACACACACACACACACACACACAAAACACACAAACACCCACAACACGCACGCCACAGCACACACACACAGCACACACACGACACACACACACACACACAACATATTACAAAAACACACACACAACAGCACGACACGACGCACGCAGCACGGACGTACAGACAGTACACACGACACACGCAGACAGACACACAGGAGGGAGAGAGACAGACGAGACAGAGAGACAGAGACAGAGAGACAGAGAAGAGAGACGAGAGACAGAGAAAGAGAGAGAGAGAGACAGAAGACAGAGAGAGAGAAGAGATAGAGAGACAGAGACAGAAACCACAAACATCATTCAGTTCTGGATTTTCCGATGACAGAAACAAGTCAGAGCTTCAAGAATGTTGTCAAGACCTTAAAAATAGAGAAAAGATCACGACTGCATTACTGCTGAAGCCTCCAACCTTCTAATGTTGCATTAATGATCTCATTTAGGGTTTGATGCCAGATCTCTCTCGTCAGCTTTGGTTTGAAACATATCTGCAATTCTTAGTGTTCTGGATGCTCTTTCATCAAAGATGGAAACGTCACGAACAGAGCTAATTAGAGAGAATTTTTGTTTCTTTTCTTGAATATTTGTATCATTTTTTTAATCGGTATTCTTTTATTTCCAGGATAATGGAAAAGACACTCGTGTGTTTTTTTCTTACATCCAGTCCCCGTGTGATGCAGTTTTGGGAATTCTGCATCTTTCTCTGTGATCTCTCTGTTTCTTCGATACAGATTTATGCGTAAAAAGACCAAAAAGGGCATAATTTTCTTTTCTTTTACTTAAAGGTTGGGTATTCAGGTCTAATGTAGATAGTTTCAAAGCAAATTGTGTTGTTGTTGTTGTTGTTGTTGTTGTTGTTGGGTGTTTCCCAGCTTAACACCCTCAAAGTCGCCTAGAATAGGAACTCAGTTTCACTCCTCCGGCTCCCACCTGAGAATCGCAGTGAAATCTGTAAGAGTATACAGGTTGAAAGGTTTGTGTGGATGGTTCTTTTCAAGTACCTCACCAACGAATGCAACGGACGAGTGGTTAAGACCATTCGACATCGATTGCAAGTGTTCTTGGAGTCGTGGGTTTGAATCTCGCCGGCGTCTGGAGCGAATTAAGGGTGGGGATTTTTTTTACAATCTCCCAGGTCAACTTCAGGTACAACCCTGCCAATGCCTCACGTTTATGTATACATGCAGAAGATCAAAATAATATTGCACGTTTAAAAATTCCGTAATTGATGTTTGCGTTCAGTGGGATACAGAAACACAAACCTGCTCAGCATGCGTCCCCCAAAGTTGAAATACCGTTACCTTCTTGGTGAGCAAAAACGACCGCAGTTGGTGAACCTCGGAGCTCTAGCTGAGGAACAAAAAAGACCCAACAGTAGCTCACCGTAATTGTATAGGCAGTCGCTTTCCTACTTCAACTGATTTCATTTCCTAAGA
>CM060318.1:43997340-44019840 GCA_030674155.1 Stramonita haemastoma
GAAAATATTCATTTCGCCCTTTTTGCTTTAGATTCAGACAAAAATATCACCTTAAAAATAACTTCTTTTTTTTCAAAAAAGAAAACCTGGCATTCCTTAACCCTTCCCCTTCTTCCAGCCTACCGTTTCTGCTGCAGTTTCTTTTGGCTCTGTTATAAAGGCCAACTCCCTCTGCACGGAGCAAATTGAATCAAAGTCAAGCGAGAAAGATTGCAAGCAGTGTGTTTCTGTAAAAAACAAACTCCGCGGGTTCCCAGGGGAGAAAGCAGATGCCCCGAAAAGCCAGGCAAAAACAAAGTTTCAAAGGCTACAGCAGGTGGCTGATCAAGTTATGGCAGGAAATCATAGTTGTTTTCCTTTTCTTCTGCTGATGGGAAGCGGGCTATTTTGGAACGTTGCGTGAATATTTATAGGAATAGCACAAAGCCGAGTATATTTAGAAACAGTGTAAAAGTGCATTTTGTGCTGAAAATGATTTTTCCAAAAAAAATTGTTTGCAGATTAAAGTTTTCCACCTGAGGTTGTCAATTTGTTTGCTGATTTCTTTTCTGCAAGTTATTGGGTTTATTTTGACCCTTTTTTTGTAAACAATGTGGTAAGCTATGAGTTGCATCAGCTGGGGTTTTTTCTATCTACTTACATACGTTCTGCTTCAATGTGAACACAGCATTGTTTGATAGATGGCTAGGGAAGAAAACTGCTTGTCATAAGTCCAACATTACGTTTCTTTCCTGTTGTCCCAGCTTTGAGTTTCTTCTCACAGGTACCATTCTGTAGTTTAGCTTTCTGAAGCTTGTACCTACTGACGAGAGTGTGCCTTTGCCAGTCATCGCCACGGAGCCGGAGTGACAACCATTGACAAGGGAAAAGCAGAATGTCAGGAGAAAGTCTACAGTCTGTGCAGGCCCACCTTCCTTTCTTTCCCCTACTGTTGTCTGGTATTTTGAGGGAACAAAAAGAAGGCAGCAGCGTGGGTGTTTTCTTTCTTTTCTGAACTCATTTGTTGCGTTGTTGAAATACATCATCAGTCTGATTGTTTGCTTTTCTCTGGTGTGTGTGTGTGTGTGTGTGTGTGTGTGTGTGTGTGTGTGTGTGTGTGTGTGTGTGTGTGTGTGTGTGTAGTGTGTGGTGTGTGTGTTGTGTGCTGTGTGTGTGTATCTGCCTGCCTGTATGTCTCTGTCTCCCATTAGATGTAACATTTTTACCAATTCTACTTGCACTTGCTTGTCTGCATAAATTATGACCTTTGTGAGTTTTTCTTAGATGCATAGATAGATAGATAGATAGATAGATAGATAGATAGATAGATAGATAGATAGATAGATAGATAGATCCGTAGATAGATAGATCGATAGATAGATAGATAGATAGATAGATAGATAGATAGATAGATAGATAGATAGATAGATAGATAGATAGATAGATAGATAGATAGATAGATAGTCACACAAAAGCACATCTACATACACACATAGAGGTCTCCCCCCCCACACACAGGTCCCCTACCCCCAACACACACACACTCACACACACACACAAGCACACGCACTCACACACACACACACACACACACACACACACACACACACACACACACACACACACACACACACACACATAGAGGTATTCTCCACCCCAACGAACACTCTGCTTTCAGCAGTTGTGTGTAAAACCAACACCACTGTATGATAAAGCCATCAGCATCAGCATCCCCATCAGCATCAACTTCACCATCACCGACATATGGTTTCTTATACAAGGGGTGGTCAGACCCCAGCCAAGATCAACAGGGGGCACTAGAAGGTGAAGAGCGTTCATTTGTCTTGGCCCGGCCCGATCCCTTGTTTGTCTGCAATCCTGAATAGATCTTTGGTGACTAGGGGCAGCAGGGAGGGGCTTGTTTTTGCCATCTGTGGTGTTTTATGGGCACTGTATTTATAACGCATCGCGCAGTCATTTATTTTGGTACCGAAGCAGTTGAGTGAGTGAATGAGTGAGTGAGTGAGTGAGTGTTGGCTTGAGGTTGGCTTGTATTGGTGTTGGATTGCGTTGTATTGTTTTTGCCAATTTTTTTGTATTGTGTTTTATTGTTGTTGTTTTTTTATTGTAGTGTGGTGTATTGGTCTTTTACAGTAAGATATTGCGGGATTTTAGTTGTTTTTATACTCAAATTATTCATTTACCTTAATGAATTTTCAGGTGTTCTATCAGAAAAGCGTTTCACAAAAGTATACCGTTAGTTTTGTTTTAGTTTTTCATTCATTATTTTCTGTTTTCGTGTGTGTGTGTTTTTATTTTTTATTGGCCACTGAAAGTGAAATTATACAGTGTAGTATTCTATTATGGATAACTCTTGTGGCAGTGGGTTTTAGTTCTTGAAGAAGTATTACACAACATACTTTGATTTACAATCTCCTCAACACAAAACAAACAGAATCTTGTAAACTACAGCACTCAGACCACTGTTCATGGCCATGAGGAATGGTGGAAATTTGAACCCCGAGTCTTTTACTGGATGGTTGCTTTTACACTTTGGCCTCCAAACCAGCTAGTTTTTACAGTATAGTAATCAGTGGATTTGTTTCTCTGCCCTGCCTAGAAAGTGATGTATTATGATTGCAATAGTAAACTGCCGCTGATACTATATTTCTGCTTTAACAGCTACATTTTCTGAACTCACCATTAAACTTTTTTTAAACTTACCCCAACACTTTGTGCACTGACCACTACGCTTTGTGCACTTACCACTACACTTTCCACACTTACCACCCCATACTGTCAGCACTTATACTGCACCATCCACACACACTGTACAATGTGTACATCAACAACGACTCTCTCTCTCTACCTCCAGTCTAGAGCCAGTCCCCCTGAGACACGGCCCCCTTGTCACTCATCATTACAAGCTTGATAACATACACAGGAAAGAAGAGAAGACAGTAACAGCAGCAGCAGCAGTAGCAGCAGAGACCTTGTCAGTGCACCAACTAGAGAGGATGTTTTCTCCCTTCTGGCTGCTTACCTGTGTGCCCTCAGTGCCCCTAACTGATGTAGGTGACCACCCATACAGAGGATACGGAGGCAGTCCTTTGACCTTTATTGCCATTTTCTGACCCTTCCCCCCACCTATCCGCGAGCAGCAACATTAAGCCCTACCTGTGAGTAGGTGGATGGGTTTTCCAGAAAGGCAAAATGTGACGGAGGTGATGTAGGTAGAACATTCAGTACAGCATGCATGCACATGTACACATGCTCAAATAAAGGCCATACAAATACCAGTACCACTACTTTATTATCACAGTAAACTGGGAAATTCATATGGGCCACGAGCCATGTGATTAAAAGAAGAACAAACAGGAAAAATGCTATCACAAAAAGTGATACATTTTCATTCTTTAAATATTCCATGTTCGCATGTACACTTACCGATACAAACACCAGCACACGTGTGCTTATGCAGCAGAAACACACACATACACACATACACACACAAACACACACACACACACACACAAACATACACACATACACACACGCACACACACACACACACACACACACACACACACACACACACACACACACACACACACACACACACACAACACACACACACACACACACAGCGTGTAGACAGGTATGCATTCACACACATACTGGTATGTGAATATGGATGTGTATGTTTACACATACACAAAATAGTGCATGCACATATGTACGAAAACACATACATACATAAACATGTATACACACTGTGGATGTATATGGAGACAGATAGAAACTTGGAAATTGCAGAGGAGTACACACATAAAAACCTATTTTGCGCATTGCTAAAATATGGTGCATCAATGCATTTATATGTACCCGTAATGCCTTCACAAAACGTAGGGTATCTGTGGGCTGCAAGTACCACATTCCTCCCATTTTCTCTGCCTGGAAAAACCCTGCACTTCCTTCCTGCCTACTCTGTTAAAAAAGAAAATCACACCTGAAGCCAAAGTGTGTGTGTGTGTGCGTGCGTGCGTGCGTGCCTGTGTGCGTGCATGCATGCATGCGTGTGTGTGTGCGTGCGTGCGTGCGTGTGTGTGTATGTGTGTGTGCTCATTGGAGGTGGTGACTCCCATCACCAAAGGGCGCCAAAGTGTGCATCAGCCAACTAGCGGAGCGGTCCAGGGAAACCCTCTCCATCCCCTCTATTGGTTTATTGACAAGCTTTCCTGTGCAGCCCGCCTCCTTTCCTGTTATCTTGTTTGTGTGAGTGACAGGGAAGCGGTGTCCCTAGGCCACTGACTGAACAGGGATAACAGGGATGGTGTAGAGCTGGGAGTGTAGGTAGTGATGAAGCCGATGATTTTTTAGACTGGCTGATGATGGTGTCATTGTCATCGTCACCATCATCTGTGTCAGTATCATCCTCACCATCATCTGTGTCATTATCATCGCCACCATCATCATCATGTTGCCTTAGTCTCTTATGGTCCTCGCAGGTGGGTGGGGGAAGAGGGTGATGGTAGAGGTGCAGAAGAAGGGGACATGTTTCTCCGGTCTTTTCTGCCAGTGGTTGTCTTCAGAGAGATTAAGTGGAGGGCAGACCTGTCCAGTCCTTAGTGATGCTGACTGGTATACTGTACCCCTTCACTACTTCCTTGCAGGATGATATCGCTGGGTTATGCTCTATTATGTGGCAATAGGGGTAAATAGGGTATAGTTGCATTGTGAGAATACCTGAGTTTGTAGTTACTATATTGTACAAAGTGCGATAGTTGGCCTCACAGCAGAGTTTTGTCATTTCTGTAAATGATTTTAGATCATTCTCGAAGGTCCTTTCCTGAGTTGTCAGTGTCGTTTATCTTCTATGCAAAGTATTTGATAGCAGAAAAAATACACTCAATGTGTGAGTGCATGCATGCGAGCGCAAGTGTGTATATGTACACATAGGTGAGTTTGCATATATATATATATATATATATATATATATATATATATATATATATATATATATATATATATAATATATATACATCCTTGTATGCACTGCATGTAACTTATGTGTCTCAGTTTGTGTGTACAATTGAATGTCCATACTTGTACACTTGTATGAATATATCTACGCCTTCCTACTTCAACATGTTTTTTCTCCACAAGCTTATCCTGTTTCATGCACTACAGCTACAGTTTCCCTTGCCTCACATTGCGAAGAAAAGATACACTCTCCCCTCCACCCACCCCTCACCTCTCCGAAATGTCAAATGACTTCTGGCGCTGTGGGTGGCCATAGTGCCAAGCATAGGGAGACAACAGAACAGTACACCCGTCCCAGTAAACGACCTGAGGTGAGAAAGTATCTACTCCTCTATATCCTGCAGTCTTCTGCGTCCTAGCTTGTGTAGGTGAGCGATGCTTGGATCATTATTACATCATACGTCCAGAGCAGCAGTTTGCATAAGAGTATTGCCAGATTTCTAGAGTTGAAACATGTGTGTGTGTATATGTTTGCAGAAGGTGGATTGATATACAGTTTTATTACCAGCGCAGAAGTAGTTATTGGTTGAGAATGGATCAGTTATGAATGCATACCGAATGTGGAGTTATTGCTTTTGGTATGCATGCACTCACACTCAAGATTAGACACCATTAATTTTACAGATTTTTTCCATGCAAACTAAACACAATAACTCTGCATCTGATATGTGCTCTATTCACATGAGAACCCAGTGGGTTGTGACAACAAAAAAAGAGCATATATACCATATATCAACCCAGATCAGAGTTTTTAGTAAATTGATGGCATCACGCCAATGATACAGCGAACATACATGATGCAGGAACGACCTTGAACAGTGAAACAAAAAACGAACACAACGTGTCAATGATTTTTCACACCACAGAAATAGGTACACAAAGCAAAAAAGAAAGAACAACAGAAATCTAAAATGTCAAAAATGGTTTCAAGCAGTGTGGGTGGTCACAACATTAACACCGACACAGACTGTTCAGCTCTAGAAAGCAGGAGGGGGTGAGACACCATCCGCCCTTTATTGACAGCATATCCTGTAGCCCTCTGCAACCTATCGTGTGTGGGTGAGCCACGCCGATATGATTACTACATCAGACTACTTGATGATCACCACCAGGGTTATGTTACGATGTTTTCATGATGTTTTATATGCAAGCAGACCTTTTTTCTGGTGGGGCAATAGTCAAGTTTGTATTGCGTTTTACATGTGCATTTTCTGTGGCTGTTATTTCAAATTTTGGCTGCGCATAGTAAATTCAATGTATATATATATGTTTCAAGATCTTTCAGGTTGAGGTACTTGGTGATGATTTACTTCTTTACTAACAACAACAACAACAAAACATTACATATGTATTCGATTAATACTCCTTAGTGTGTCATTTGAGCCGCTGCACGTGTATACTAAACAGGTCTATGCATAATATGCATATACCCAACCGTCTGCGTTGTATGCATATGGTAGAAGGAGAAAAAGTAAGAGGCAGTGCACGTAATGTAAACAGCAACATGTAAAACTATTTTTAAAAGTGTAGCAGGTATTCATCATGTTGAAACCTTCCTCTGCAGTAAGATTCAGGCATAAAAAGACATCAACATCTAGAGAGCATGTTCGACATTGTGCAGCAGTGTAGGTGGTCACACATTATCACTGAAGCTCAGAAGAGTCTGATAAACTAGTCAGTAAACAACTTTAAAAATCATAATCATTCAGCCACTGGCAGTAAACTCTTAAAGCTGTCGTCTTTTTCCAATGGCTGATAAGTTTGCAGATAGTGACTGTTAGCGAGGTTGTATCATGCAAATAGATAGCTCAGTGACATGGCATAGAGGGGAATATGTGCATTTACATGCGTGCACATACAAACACTAGCACACAGACACAACACAGGCACATACACGAAGACATAAAACACACAAACGCGCGCGCGCGCGCACACACACACTCACTCACTCATAAATACACAAACACACAAACACACAAACACACAAACACACACACACACACACAACACACACACACACACACACACACACACACACACACACAAAACACACACACTCGCCCTCAAAGTCACACTCACACACACACTTGCAATCACACGTGTAGATTATTTTCATATTACATGGTGACACCTGTAAACCTCTCAGAGAACCTCACCACAGCAATACATTTATATTCAATCACTACACGTTGTAGAAGACATACAGCTCTTACTTACTCAACACATTACTCACCTTACACACCAAGTTTGTATATAGGTTGAACACCCCCAGAGCGGTATGTATGACTTATTATGTCATTAATCAATATTGCCAATATTTACTTTGTTCAAGAACAGTCTTGCATCATTTGTTTCTGTTATTGGAAACAAAGTCTAGCTGAAGTATTTGTTGTGAAGATATCTAGACTATGACTTTGTATATCATCAAATGAAGTCAGCATTTTCCTTTGTCGTTTGTGTGACAATAGCATTTTCTATGGGAGTAACCTATAGACACAAAAATATATGGGATAAAAAGTCAGAGAGACAGACAGACAGACAGACAGAGACAGAGAGAGACAGATAGACAGACATATGTATAGACATATATACAGACATACGAATGTGCATATATCCATCTATCCATAACTATTTATACATACAGTGCAGTAAATGAGCCAATCAGTCTAACTGCATGATGATCAAGGATGATGAGCATTGTGTAATGCTGCTGCTATGGAAGTGCACCTGCTTTGACACTACTTGTCAGGGCTGTACTCTACACTTCCTTTGGTACTATATCCCGGTGTCAACCGGGTCCGAGAGAAACAGACGTCTGCAGTGTTGGTCAAGTATTTTGAGCAACATTCTAAAAATCGCAACTGTAAATTAGATCAATCAATGAATCAATCAGTCAATCCAAGCAATAATAGATTGGTATCGTTCTTCAGCTCGATGTCATAGGTTCACAAATGGTGAGATGTTTGCGTATGCGACCGTCCCTCTCTCACCCCTACCGTTTAGGTAGCTGCATTCAAACTTCGGGGATGATAAAAGATGCACAAATCAATTCATCTTCAAGGTCTCTCATGACCCTTTAACGACCTTACCCCCACAGGATATTTGAGGCAAGGAAAATGCACAGAGCATCATGTAGTACAAGAAATATGACACAACACTTATCATTATGCCATGTACAACATGCCATATATAAATTAATCTGCTTAGTAACTCCAGATGCCAATCCAAGCAAGATTGATGTGGTTGAAGAAGGTGAAGCCATCGGAACAGAAAGATCCTTATACATTTTACAAACCATTCAGCCTGCAGTTACAGTATTATGATATGCAATGCTGAAACAGGTTGACTATAGCAATATGCAAAAAAACACACACACACAAACATAACTTCAAGAGAAAAAAATCATAACTGTTCAGCAACTGCTTTGATCGGGGGGAAAAAGTGTTGCTGTAACCTAGATGCCGTGAAAAGAGGAGAGAAAAAGTTGTGGAACTCCTAAATCGAATATACTTCCTGGCCTGTAATCATCTTTCCAATGGCTTGCTTTGTTGCCTATGGCGAAGCAATCTAACTTGTAGTTCATCAGAACTGTGTCTTCTATAAAGATGTCTGCCTCATCAGCTCGATCTGGTGCTATAGAGCAGAGAGTCTGAATTACTGCGTTTGCTGTGTGTGATATGACTTATTCATGACGGGTGTAGCTTGTAGGCATGAAGACTGAGGAATAAGAAGAAAAGTGGCAATGACAAATAAAGAGAGAGAGGAGAGAGAGAGAGAGAGAGAGAGAGAGAGAGAGAGAGAGAGAGAGAGAGAGAGAGAGAGAGAGAGAGAGAGACAGAGAGAGAGACAGAGAGAGAGACAGAGACAGAGACAGACAGACAGACAGACAGACAGACAGACAGACTGACTGACAGACAGACAGAGGGACAGACAGGTAGACAGATAGAGACAGATATCCAAACAGACATCCAATCAGATGAATAGAAAAAAAAGCAAATAGAAAAATAGACATGCAGGGATAGCGAAAAATATCAAGAGAAAGAAAGACAGATACAGAGATAACAGGTTGACTGACAAACAGAACAGAATACACACACACACACACACAGACAGGCAGGCAGACAAACAGACAAACATACGGGGACTTTGAAAATCAGCAAGAGAAAGAAAAATCAATACATAGAGGAAAAACAATCCATAGGAAGAGAAAAGAAAGTGAGGGAGAGAGCGAGACAGAGAAAACACAGAAATTCATACATACAGACACATGCAGGACGTCCGGTGAAGAAAAGAGAAATAAAGCACAGGCGACCAGATAGACAACAGGACAGACAGACAGACAGACAGCGGAACAAACAGAAAGAGCGAAATAGATGAAAAAAATCACTAACAAAATAATTGTGACGTAACGCAAGAAATCCAACCGGACTCTTCCTTATTTCACTTTGTTTCTTTCTCATCCCCAGCCGCCTTCCTTCCAACAACCCACCCCCCACCCCCACCCCCACCCGACCTTACCCCCTCTCCCCATCCTCCACCCTAACAAAAGAAAAAAAAAAACTGAAACAGATAAATCAGTCTATAGCCTCTTGATTGCCGAAACGCCCTTCAAATAAACTCATCCTGTGAGCTCTTTGAGGGGCCGGGGGCGTGTGTATGTCTTTGTTTGGTGAGGGAAATGAGCAAGCCAAAAAGTCTGATAGACGGGGCTGGCGTTTGCAGACATGTGACAAAGAGGGTGGAGTCGGAAGACTGCTGATGTAACTTAGGAGGAAAGAGGGGAAAAAAGTGTCTTTTCCCTTCTTCACCCCTACCTACCCCTTACCCCCCCCCCCTCCCGCACTTTCCTACATACCTACCATCCCCCCTCCCCCCCCCCCTCTTTTACCCTCTCAGTTTGTTAGCCTAGTTCCCTATAGCCAGCATGACGTCCATAGTCTATGGAAAGGATTCATCATTCTTTATTGTACGCATCTTTACCTCCAGAGACAAAAAGCGTTGTGATAGATGGGAATGGTTCGTGTTGCTCTACAGGTCCTTGACATACAGTAGCTATCAGTCTGTAAACAGTGTGCTGCTGCTAAGTGGCTGGTATGGCTGGAATGTTCTTTCACACGTCATGCAGACATTAGAGTGCCAGCTGTTCGCTGCCCCGGTGTTTCTATATTTTTGCACAATACTTTCTTCTGTTATGCTTTTCTCTGTCTTTACCTGACAACCAGTGGTTTTCAACCTGCTTAAAGTTAAAGCAGCATTCAGCGTGGTTATCAAGTGGATGGGTGACCGTTTGCGCGCCTTGGCTTCAATACAGTCCCCCAGTTTACCCACCTGTAAATGGGTATCTTCCCTCTTCAGGGTCAGGGAAGGTAAAGCAGCGAGGGAGAGGAAATGGGCGCCACACTCAATATGCTGGCATCTGGAGAAACTGAGGTCTCTGACATCTTGCTCCCTTTAGCTAACGTAGGTCCGCATAGGTTGTAGGAAAATGCTTTACTTTTTTTTTACACAAAAGACACAAATAAAGACAGGCACTCAGTCACTCCCAAATAATCATGACATAATCCTGCTACAAGTACAAACTTACCTGTATTTTCAACCCTTGTCTCTTTGTCTTGTGAAACAATTCCTATCCCACCTCCAACACAACCCTTAGCCCCTCTCTTCCCTCGATCATGAATACATAAGTCAGCCAACAACCCTGAAATCTGAAACGCCCTTCGAATAAACTTCTTCCTCTTTGTTGACCTCTCGGACAGCAACTATTGTCTGTCAGATGAGCGAAAATGAGATGCGCTGTTGTTAAACGTTTGGCAAGTCAGACCCAGTGCATCCCATTTTGGTGTTGGAGATAATTACCTTTGAAGTCTTTTTGATATGGCAGAGGAATGGACCAAGAAGGCAAAACATCGGCAAGAACGGTGGGAACAGATGACATTTACAAATCTGCATACACACGGGGACTGGATGCACATGAGTGCTTATTTCGTTATCCTCGATATAAAAGAATGAATAAATTAAAAAAATAAACATCATCCATCCATCCATCCATCCATCCATACATATATGCATACATACATCTTTCCAAGTTTCCTGTAGCAAGCATGATGTCTGTTATCTGTGGAAAGAATGATTCTTTACCCAAATCTTTGCCAAATGAGACAAAAAAACATTTAGAAGATTAATGAGAATATTTCTCTTCACACTTTCCCCCTAGGCCTTGACATGATAATTACACTGACTTGCAGACAATAAACAGTGCGTCTAGAGATGGCTTGTATGGCGGGAAATGCTTCTCTGCAGGTCAAGTAGACTTGTGTAGTATCAGCTATTGCTCCCCTGGCATCTCTGTTTTTGAGTGGTGCCCACCTCTGTTGTGCAGTGTCAATTCTCCCTTGTGGCATCTGGCATCCCTTGAAGATGGTCAGTTCTATGAATGATGTATGGTTTCCGGCCTTTGTGTCTACAGAAAAGAAACAATCCTCAGGGGAACCTCCAGAATGTGACACTGTGTTCCGCTGTGAATCTGTCTCATCTCATGTGATCAGATTACAATGTGGGCGTCAGTTAGGGAACCATCTGTTGGTGACAATAACTCTTGATAGTATCAAACCGGTTTATATAAAAATGTATATGCATTGTCCGTTTATAACTAATGTGCACTTGAGCATTTTTGGACATCCTGCCTTAAATGAGCTACTTGCGAATAACTAGATTGATTTCTGGATGCCAAACCCTGCTTAGAAGTTCTTGACTCTCATCTGCAGGTGTGCATTGACAGCATATCAGGCTTGGAATAGACTTTTTGTTCCAGCATCTTGCCCTGTCAACGACTCTTTAGGAGTCCTGCTGAGATCATGTTGAAATGTTTTTTTCTTTCTCGCAACCATTATAAAAAGTTCATGTTCTAGGCATTACGCAGAACTGCAATGACCATGGCAGAGTAAACGTTGAATTTGTGGAGAAGCTGATTGACATATTGACTTCCATGTATATTTAGGCCTCCAAATGCAGAGTTTTCTTTCATATTCTGTAGTTAACTGTGGCAAGAAAAAGTCACTATAGCAGACAAGGGTATAAAAAGGTACCAAAGCTTGCAAGCTTTGTAAGTCAAGTCAGGTCAAGTCAAAAACACTTTAATCATCCCTGAAGGCAATTACAATACTGACAGGCATATTGATACAAATCACAATCACAAGACACAAGATAGCTACATGTCATATTTGTTCAAATATTATACGCTTCAAATAAGTTCACGTTGATCCTTGGAAGAACCTTTTTTAAAACAGTAAAGTTGTTTATATAATACGAGAAACAAATCGTGATTTTATCACACATTTGAGATTATCAGTACCTTTCATCCTTTACTAATCCCTTTGGAAAATGAGCAAAGATACGCCAGGTAATTCAAACGAAAGCTTGCTGTTCTCAGTGAACTGGAAAGGACACAGTACATGTTTCCTGTAAGCTACATTCAAAGCCTCTGGTACCCTGATGAAAAAAGAAGAGATGCCAAACCGTTTTCTTGGTGCCAGACTGTTCTGTATATGTATCATGCCAGATTTTCCCCTGCTTAGCAGAGACAGTGATGTAAGGTTTCAAGGCACGCACCTCGTGACCTCTGAAGCCAGAGCATCAGCCAGGTACTAGCTGATAACCCTGCCTGGGACCATGCCTATGCTGTGATCTGATCACAAACCTGTCCTTAACAAATTGCTAGCAATTATACCTTACTAATCCATACAGACATTAACAAATTGATCCACAGCATGATCAATACCAAATACCCTCTTTGGAATTCCATCAATAAGAATAGCACCCCCACCTTCTGGAAATTCTGAGCGAGGAATTCCTTCTTTCCTATACCTCTCATTGCTACTGCCTTGTTCCTTTTTTCATTACCTGTCTATTTTCTGCCTTCTTGGTCCATTCCCTTGCCTTTTTTTCTAGAAAGACTTCAAAAATAACATTTTTTCTAATACCGAAGTCAGAAGAGCTAAGCCTGACTTGTCAGGCGCTTAAAAGCATGCGCAATGCATGCTTGCTCATTATGACTGAGAATAGTTGCTGTCTGGGCGTTCGACGAAGAATGATATCGATATTGATTAAATCAAATATTCTCTCTCTCTCTCTCTCTCTCTCTCTCTCTCCTCTCTCTCTCTCTCTCTCTCTCCTCTCTCTCTCTCTCTCCTCTCTCTCTCTCTCTCTCTCCTCTCTCTCTCTCTCTCTCCCCCAAAAAAAACCCATAAACAAACCAAACTCTCATTCAGAAAAAAAAGAAAAAAAAAACAGTCTTGGAGACTATTTTTGGGCATGGGGGGGACGCAGTAAGTCTAAAGAACTGCTGGCTTCAGCCAAGGCAAAAGGAGCAGCGACAAAAAGTCTGATAGATGGCTCCGCCTCTCCAGAAAAACCAACAGGAGGAGAAAGGTATCCCGATCGGAAGAGAATTGATGAGAAGTGAATGGGGCTGGCTTGGAAAAGGGGAGGGGAGGGGAAGGGGAGGAGGGAAAGTAATAGCGCCCCCCACCCCCCACCCCAACACCACCTACCTCCCAATCCTCACTCCCCATCCCTTGTCCCTCTCCTTTTCTTTCCCTTTCTCTCTCTCCCCCGTACCAAACATGCTGTCCTTTCTTTGGAAGACTTCATCAATCTTCATTTCACGGAACCTGGCTGTTGTTTGCTCAAAAAAGGGGGATAGTTTATTGCCGAATTTGATTTTGCCATCGTTTTTTTGTTTTTTTTCTCCTCTCCCCTTCGTCTTCTACGCTCGTGTACCTGTTATACAGCTGATTAAGCCGGTTTGGGTTATCTCCCTTCCCCGGATTTCGGCCCGGCTCGGTCTCTCTCTTCTCATATTATTCTCCTTAGTAAGCATGTTATTACAAGTGAGGAGGAGAGTGGGAAAAAGAGGGAGAGGAGGGGTGTTGGGGGGTTTGAGTGTGCCATTTTTTGTTTGGTATTAGTTGCTGATTTGAGAAATTGATAGACTGGTACATTTTTCAGGAAAGGTTTTATATCTGTACGATCATTTTTTAAAAGTAGTTATCTGTTAGTTTCTTCATGTCTGTCTCTGTCACTGTCTAATTATCTTTATCTGCATCTGCCTGTATCTGTCTCTGTGTCCCTGCCCTCTGTTTCTCTCTGTCTCTCTCTCTCTCTGTTTTCCTCTCTGCCTGTGTCAGAGACAGAGACAGACAGAGAGAGAGACAGAGACAGAGAGATAGACAAATAGACAGATAGGCAGTTAGGTATAGATAAACAGATACTAAAAGAGACAGACAAACACACACAGACAGACATACAGACAAAGAGACACACGGACATATACACAGAGAGATATATCGAGAGATACAGGCCAATATAATGAAAGAAAAATAAACAGAGAGAAAGCTAAAAAAAAAACAAAAAAAAAACACACACACAAAACAAAACAAAACCAGAAAACGAAAGAAACGAAAAGAAAAAGGCAAAAAGATGGATGCAAGATGATAGCAGCTCTGGACTTAACGCTACAAAAGGAAAAACCTCATCCCTCTCTGTCTGTCTGTCTGTCCTGTCGTCTGTCTCTGTCTGTCTGTCTGTCCTGCTCTGTCTTCGTCTTCTCTGTCTGTCTGTCTTCTGTCTCTCTGTCTCTCTGTCTTCTGTCTGTCTGCTCTGTCTGTCTGTCTCTGTTCTGTCTGTCTGTCGTCTGTCTGTCTGTCTGTCTGTCTGTCTGCTCTTCTGCTCTGTCTTCTCTCTCTCTCTCTCTCTCTCTCTCTCTCTCCTCTCTCTCTCTCTCTCTCTCTCTCCTCTCTCTCTCTCTCTCTCTCTCTCTCTCCTCTCTCTCCTCTCTCTCTCTCCTTCCCCCCCCCCTCTCTTCTCTGTTCTCATCTTAACAGAACATCTTTTTAACCCCTTTCCATTCTGGAACTTTCAGGACGAAAGAAGAGTCCAACCTGCAGGCAATGCCAGATGACAAAAGACATAGAGGATGTTGCGCTGTGAGGGAAGGAGGAATAGAAGAAGCGCAAAGTCTGATGGATGCGGTGGCATGTTAAGGGGGAGTGGGGAAAGGAAGATGTAGCGGTGTGCAGGCCGGTAGGGGGACGGGTGGAACTGAGGTGGAAGAAAAATTAATGGTAGTGTATGGGTAAGGAGTAATGCTTTTCATCTATACCTTCCTTTCTCTTGCGAGTGCACAGGCACGTACATACACGTGTGTGAGTACGGGTGTATGCACACATATATACATATTATGTGTGCCATTGGTTGTTGTTGTTTTTCAGATTGTTTTTTATTTCAATGATGGTGATAATTTTTCTTCTGTTTATGGTCATCATCATTTTTGTTGTTATCATTATTTGTCGTTGTTTTTTTTCACATTGATGGCTTGATGAAGAAAGTTAGTATTTTGCTTATTGTAACATCTGAAAATAAACCTTTTTGACTTTGACTTTGACAGGGGTGCACGCACGCACGCACGCACACACGCACACACACACACACACACATACACACACACTTACACATTCATCCCCCTTCAGTTTGTTGAACTGTGGAATTAGGAAACCAAGCAAATCTGTAAATTTTGTAGCAGCAGCAGTAATCGTGGGGGAAAGACATACACACACGCGCGCCGCACCAAGGTTACCCTTTTATAGTCTGCCCTTCCCCTATTTCCTTTTCTAACAGCTTTTGTAGTCATTGAAAATGCTTCATCAATCTTATATTTCACGGAACTTTCCCTGTAACGATTACTGGTTAAAAGATTGATTTTTGTTTACTTTTCTGTTAGAACTCTTAAAGTAGATCAATGTGTATTATTGATTTTTTTCTTTTACTGTTATTTTTAAAAATCTTATTGTTATTAAAGATCAATGTAGATCTATATCACGTAGGAGGCGGGATAGCTCAGTGGTCAGAGCGCTCGCTTTCCCCAGCCAATGTTAACAGCGTCGAGCGTGGTTACCAATTGGATGGGTGACCGTTTGCGCTCCTTGACTTAAGTACAGTTCCCCCAGTTCACCCAGCTCTAAATGGGTACCTGCCCTCGTTTAGGGTCAGGGAAGGTAAACCAGTGAGGAGAGGAGATGGGCGCTGCCTTCAACATGCTGGCCCCTAGAGAAGCTGAGGACTCTGACGCCTCGCTCCCCTACGAACCACACAGGTTATGGGACGCATATACCTGACCTTTTTATCTATATGAATAAGGCAAAGTTCTTGTTAACTTCTCCTCCTTTAACTATTTCCCATATGAGCATTCTCTAAAGTAAAAATGATCGTGTGATTAACTCAGAGGCGTATAATGTATTTTCTATTGCACCTGTGCGAGTAAACTGTATACAAAGGCTAGAATAGTTTAATTCAGAGATGCTGTAGAAAGCAAATAATATATGGTTTTTTTTCTGTTTGTCAATCGCTTGCTCTGTGTGTAAGTATGAGGGTAGGGTGGGGGTTGCAGGGATGTTGGGCACACATTGTGTGTGTGTGTGTGTGTGTGTGTGTGTGTGTGTGTGTGTGTGTGGGGTGTGTGGTGTGTGTGTGTGTGTGTGTGTGTGTGTGTGTGTGTGTGTGTGTGTGGACGGTGATTTTTTAAATGTTATCCAAAACATTATCCTATGCACACATCCTTAACAAGAAAGACAGTTCGAGCATACTTTCACTCTTTAATTTTCTTTTCAAACAGGTGCTATTTATGTGCCAAATATTATGCTCTGACTGCACAAACGAGCGCAGTATTGTTCTTTCGGATATGGAGAAAATTTCCACAAACAAACCCCCATTTTAAACATGCCTCAATTACTCAATTCTAGCATCAAGCATGTTTTCTTCTCGATAATGCCGTTTTCTTAGCGTGTTCCTGTTTCCTGCAGTTATTGCGAATAAAGGATCATTGGGTGATGCTTGTGTGAGTTTACTTGGATGAACGGTTTGCTATGCTTCTGTTCTGTGGTCAGATTTTACAGCTCAGAAAAGTAAAACCTGTTTTGACTCAAATTCCCATTGCTGATCATTCGTGGAGAAAATCAAAGAATTTTTGTGGATTGAAATAATTATTGTTTGGTTATGATTATGAATATGTCATTTTTTTTATATCCTGAAGTGACATTTTTAACGTCTTTGTTTCTTCGTGTGCATGTGTGACTGTGTATCTTTCTCGCTCTTTCTCTAAGTGTATAATGAGTAATCAGTACACGCGAATGAATATCCACATGTGTCTGTGGGTTTGTATCTGTGTGTGTGTGTGTGTGTGTTGTGTGTGTGTGTGTGTGGTGTGGTGGGTGGTGTGTCTGTGTGTGTGTGGGGTGGTGTGGTGGAGGTGGAGTCGGTGAGCATGTATGTGTTCTGTGTGTGTGTGTTCATGAGTGTGTAAATGTGTGTGTGTGTGCGTGCCGGTGTGTATAAAAATGTTGTTTTTTTAATTGGAGCGTGTGTGCGATGTTTGCATGTGTATGTCCAAACATTTTCAGAAAGTGCAATATGAAAAATGTTGGATCAGTATCTTTTGTTGGCATCCATGGTTTATCTTCTCTTCTCTCCTTCCTTTCAGTCAAATAAACATATTCTGCACAGCTTTAGGCATCTCTACGCACACTTAAGACAGAAATGTCACACAATTGATAAAAAAGGAGATTAATATGACATTTGGTAGGGCTCAGTTTGTGTGTGTGTGTGTTGTGTGCCTTGTGTGTGTGTGTGTGTGTGTGTGTGTGTGTGTGTGTGTGTGTGTGTGTGTGGTGTGTGTGTGGTGTGTTCGTGTGTGGTGTGTGTGTGTGTGTGTGTGTGTGTGTTGTTGATGGTGTGTAAGTGTGTACGTGCGCACACAAGATCATGCGTGCATGTGTGTAGATGTGCTTTCATCTGTGCGTACATTAAATGATCACTCATTTATGATCATGAATACAAATCTTGAACTCCTTAAACAAGTAACACACACATACACACCACACACGAAACAAACCACACCCACACCACACCCACACACACACCACGCACCACGCACGCACCGCACACCACGCACACACACACACACACACACACACACACACACATCAAAACAAAACAAACAAAACAAAAGAAAATAATAAACACAAAAAGGAAATCTCCCTAACATCACTTTCAAAACCTCATCATCTTCCACAGATATTAACCCAAGGATTCCTCCTCTCCCGCCTCATCCACCCCCACTCACCCCCCACCCCCTTACAGATGATACACCCCAGGTATGTGCCAGACAGACCGGAAGCAAAGATCTCGTCGTTTTCCCTGAACTGGAAAGACAAGGCAGCTTCACTCTCACTCATCTGTGCAGACCTCTCAGGACCTTGTTCTTATAGATAGAGAGAAAAGATAAGATTCCAAAGTTTCGCTCTATCATCCACGCCAATATTCTTTTTTTCTCTTTTTCTTCGTAGATGCCAGTTTTCTTCCTGATAGGGGGGAGAATGATGCCAGAACTTGAGGTCTGCACCTTCTGGCCTTTGAAAGCGAAGGTTGTAGATAGGTGGTTTATGGGCCCAGTGGATAGATAGACCTGTGTGGAATGTTGCCGCGGTCAGGCAGTCTGTGCATGCAGTGTTTCTCGTCTTTTGGTCGTGGTCCTTAGCTGGAAGACTGTCCTCTAACACAGTTGCAACGATGCTTGCCTGCTGGGATAGATGAATGTTGGTGCTTAATGTAAAATGCGAGTGTTCTTCCTATGTGCGTCAAGGTACTTGCAACAAGGTTGGGTTTGAATCTGGGTTCAGTTTGAGTAGATACTAGTATATCATCCCAAAGCAATCTGCTTTCGATTCACAAGTTATATCCTGGGTCTGACTTGTCTCCGATTCTTTAAAATTCATGAGGTACTAAGACTTTAAACAGTGTGTCATGGCACGTTGGGCGATACGGGTTTTTGAAAAAGTATTGAGAATAATAGAACAATACAAGTATCAAGAATGGATTCTATTAAAAAAAAAACTGACACCATGAACAAGAAACAAGCAAACGATATGTACAAACAAAATAACACAAACAGAACAATTTCGGTCCTGTCTTTCATGCATTTTCACAAAGAATTACCAAAAAAAAGCCTGTGGGTCTGGTTTATATGTAATGGATCAGGAACAAGCAACGCCAAAACACAAAATAAACATAAGGGAAAGCTTTTATTTTAAGTCAGTTTTATGATTGAAGAATGATTTTACAGCTGAAACAACCTAAACCAAAATAATCAAACCTGTTGTATGTTTTTAGCACACATCCAATAAAACGTTTTCCTTCTTGTCAAATCCACAAACGTTAATGTCGAAAACATGTGTTAGGGACACAGCGTCTAGCCTTAACTCTTCTGACCAGACCTGACGTTTAGAGATAACGAGGGATAATGGTATGTAAAGGGGAATCTGCTTCACTTCTCAGACTGTGTAGCAGACAGTCAGTCCTTTCCACGGTACCAAGTATAATAAGCTAAGGCAAGGGGGGGGGGGGGGTTCTTGGTGGGGTGGGGGTGGGGGGTTACCTTGGCGGTGCCTTTTGGTGCGAGAGGACAACTCCAAACCTTTTCGGTGAAAACAAGAAGTTAAGTACCTGTAATAGATAGCCTTTGAGCTTGTTAAGTGAATGAGTGGGTAGTGATGGATGCTTGGATGTTCGCTAGGTTTTGGGGGGTTAGGTTTGGTTGAGTGGCTTTGGTTGAGGAATGATGACTCGGTGAGTTTGGTGGGTTGTTTGATTTACTGGATTGACTTGAAGGAATGGATGAGCGGTCATGCGTGTAGGGCTGGTTGGTGAGATGGTTGGGCTGGTTGGGAGTGATGGATGGATTGATAGGTTGACTAGTTAGTTAGGGATTAAAGTGAAAAAAAGAATGATGATCTGTGCTTTACTTTCTTAATCCAAAAGCAAAAACAGACAGCATGCATTTATCCTATTAAACATTTTTGTGCTAATGGTGTCTTCTATCCAGGGAAGAACAAATACCTACTGTTGCAGCAGTATTACAACTTTTGCAAAAAGAAAAATAAAGATGGGTGGGGGGGGGGGGGGAACAACCCCCAAACCCGATAAACCTTGCTCACCCACCGCAGAGAGAAACAGATCGGATTTTATTTTCTGCAAATATCCTTGTTTATAGCTGTAGACAGATAAAGATGTCTTGTCTGTTGATCATTTCAACATTGCTGCATGCAACCGTACACCTTTGGTTATGTTTCTCATGATTCTTATCTCGTATCGTGATCCACAAGATTCTAACATTCCTCCTGTCTCAGCCCACACAAGCTCAGGATTCTCAGATCCCCAGGATCAGGAACGATCCCAAATACCCTCCACCCTTATCGCGTTTCTTCATCTCCGGCGCTGGTCTATCTACCCTTCTCTTACCCTTCTTCTTCTTCTTCTTCTTCTACACGCCAAATATTGACACGTGTCACTTTTTGTCTTTCTCTGAAATGTCACAACTACACTCCCTTCTTCTATTCCATTCCATTCCTTCCATTCCATTCCGGGGCTGGTAATATTTGGTTAACCTAATTTCTCTCGCCTGCTACAAGAGAGCATCGCATTGCAAACTTGTGATTAGCTAGCTGTCTTGATAATGCTTGTCAGTATCACAAACAGGGACAGGATAAAAGGGATGAGATTGTGTAACGATTTTTAATGTTTTGATAGTTCTTTGCTTGTGTTACGGCTATTGTTGTTACGTGTGCAGTTGTTGTTGTTGTGTGGTGGTGGTGTTGGTGGTGTTTGGGGTTAGTGGTGGTGTTAATACTATTGCAGTTTTTAATGACTGTGCTGCTTTTGCTGCTGCTTCCATGCACATGTGCTGTTTGTGTGTGTGTGTGTGTGTGTGTGTGTGTGTGATCACGTGTCTGTGTGTTTCTGTGTATGAGTGTGTGTGTGTACATGCACACTTGCCTGCACATATGCATGCATGCATGCATGTGTGTGCGTATGTGTATGTGTGTGCGTGTGTGTATGCATGGGTGGGTGTGCACGGAGGGGGTACGGTGTGCATGGGTTTGTGTGTGGATATATACATATAACAGCCATGCGTGTGAACAAAGGTATCATGACTAATTATGTGATTGTGTGTGCATGTACAGAATGGATCAAAGCAGGCCAGGCAGTGGTGACAATGGACAGCCACAGAGACAGAGGACAGTCACAATAGCTCAACTCCTGGCCTCGTCTCCTCTCTCTCTCTCTCTCTCTCTCTCTCTCTCTCTCTCTGGTTCCCCCACCCCTGTCCCCTGACCCCTCTCCTATCTTTTCCCTCCTACCCCTCAAAGTCCCAGTGCGTGCAGCACGTCCGTTGCTATGGTTAGTGACCCCAGGTGGCCCCGAATCCAGGTCATCCCTTGGCAGCTCTTTGGCTGTTTGTGTCTCTGTCTGTAGAGGCTTTGATGGGGTTGACAGAGAGAGAGAGAGAGAGAGAGAGAGAGAGAGAGAGAGAGAGAGAGAGAGAGAGAGAGAGAAGAGAGAGAGACTTTGAACTCTCTGAACTTTGAAATGTTTTGACATACATAAGCCTTAAGCCACAATGCACTGTGAGGGACACAAAAATGGAAGTATGCATAAAAATAAAGTATAACTTGTAATAAGCTTTGATAAGACTTTGGCATACATACACTCTAGAATGTTTCCAGGACTGTACACCTGAAAATGTTTATTCCAAAATCATGAGTAAAGAAAGATTGACCTAGACCAAGAATCCAAACAAAGCACATATATACAAAAAACCAGTTTACCTGAACTGCCCCCCCAGAAAACCAGAAAAAGAGAATTGACTGTGAACAAATGTATTGATGGAGTTACACCTCATTATTATGTCAACACCTTATTACATATAAAATAAAACATCAAGCAAAGAGACAGAGAGGACTCAGGATTTTAAGTGTAAGGCCAACAATTTATATACAAGGATATACATAACCATGGACTACAATGTAAGGAAAATAAAATGGTAAAATAGTAACATAAAGAATTTTGACTTTTTGTTGTTTTTACACCAATGCATTAAATGATTATTCTCAACCAAGATAGTAGATAAAGATAGATAGATAGATAGATAGATAGATAGATAGATAGATAGATAGATAGATAGATAGATAGATAGATAGATAGATAGATAGAAGACAGACAGACAGAGACAGACAGACAGACAGACAGACAGACAGACAGACAGACAGACAGACAGACAGAGTCACGCACGCACGCACGCACGCGCGCACACACACACACGTGTACAACACACACACGCACCCAACACACACCACACACACACACACACACACACACACACACACACACACACACACACACACACCCTACTGTGTGGAAGAGAGGGATCAATATGGAGTTCAAAGCAGTTGCAGCAAAAAAAATGATTAGCGTAAATGATAAAAGACAGTGATAACTATGGTAAATGCAAACAAGGGTGGTGATTCCAAACTGATGATCACAATGATGAACCATGACGGGAACAAAGTCAACATATACATTGTTTACCAT
>CM060318.1:44032340-44034840 GCA_030674155.1 Stramonita haemastoma
AAAGAACGTAGAGTGCTATGCTTGGAGACTGTCACTGATGAAGAGAATTTCAACATTATATTTCACAGATTAAAAAAAATCATTTCCATGCAGTCCTTGGTACTTTGCTTATTTTCAGAAATAAAATTTATTGTCGATGCTTTTTGGCCGAGACCAGTGCTGCTTACACAATCACTGAAAAAGTTTTGGCTCTGGCCACTCCTTGCTCATTCATTTCATTATCATATAAAGCTTTTGTCCATGCCGTATTTTGTTTTTGCAATGATTGTCAACACTTTCCTCAGGCCTTATCTTTGCTTACTTCAGTGATTGTCAACACTTTAGGCCAGGACATTCTTTGCTTACTTCAATAAGTGACAAAACGGCTGACCAGGCCAGTTTTTGGATTACTTAAATAAATGACAAAGCTTTGGGCCAGAATAACTGACAAAGCTTTTTTTGTCTGTATACGTACTTTGCTTACATCAGTAACTAACAAAGCTTTTAGCCAGAACCATTCGTGTCAATGTGTACAAGACAAAGTCTGAAACTAAAGTCTGGAAGGAATGGCTTCTGTAAACCCCAAACCAAAAAGTCGACTAACATCAATATTGATAGGGTCTGTCTGTGGAGGTTTGTTTGAAGACTGTGTAAAGGGGTTCCAGTGGTATTGACCAGGAGACAGACCCAGTGGTACAGGACAAAGTAGAGGCTGGACCTTTCGCGTCAGCTTGTCAATTGTAGAGAGTGATGGTCATTGCAAGATCGATGTCTCTCTGTCTCGTTGTGTCTGTGCCTCTCTCTGTCTTTGTCTCTGTCTCTCTTTCTCTCTCTCTCTCTTTCTTTCTCTCCCTCTGTCTCTCTCTCTCACAGACAGACACAGACAGACACAGACAGACAGAGAGGCAGACAGACAGACAGACAGACAGACAGACAGACAGACAGACAGATACACACACACACACACACACTCACGCACACACACACACACACACACACACACACACACACACACACACACACACACACACACACACACACACCTCACACACCTACCCCGTCATGGGCTTAAATGACGTCATAGACTTAATTACCTCAGCAAGGTTTCTCATAAAGCTCCCCTATCCACCACCCTCTCCTACCCTACACCACCCCACCCACCCACCCCCCCACCCCACCTAACCATCAAGCCCCCCTCTCCTTCTCCTCTCCTTCCAACTAATTCCTCCACTCGCCTATAGCTAGGCTTAGTGAGTCTCTATCACATCCTTTTTTTCTGTCTTTAGACTAGCTGACCAGATAGTAAAGAACGAAAGCATGATCATTACAGGACTGGTGCCGTTATAAACTGGGGATGGGGTTGTGTGGTTGTGTGGGGAGGATGGTGGTAGTTAGGGCGCGGGGGGGGGGGGGGGGGGGGGGGGGGGATGAGAAGAGGGTTTAATGAAGATGAGGAGAAGGGAAGGGAAGTGTGGAGGGAGTTACGAAGCTTAGAGAGGGGGGGGGGGGGGGGTATTTGAAGGTACTGAGTTTTTTTGGATGGTAATCGATATCTTCTTTGATTACTTGTTTTCTTGTTCTGTTTCTTTGAAATTTTTGGAACTATGTGAATACATATCTCATGAGGAATGAAAACCAGATAAAAATCGCCATTGGACTATGTGAAGATCTCCTGACTTCAGAGGAAAAACCAAATTAAAGTGGTTCGGGAAGTCACAACGGAACATTGAACAGGCCTAAAATTTGCCTAAAGGGGAGCAGTAAAAGGAGGAAGACGAAAGGACAGACAGAAAATACGCTCAGGAGACATCAGAGATTGGACTGGCCTTGGATGGAACGATTTGCTACGGAAGGCAGAGGACCGCGGGGAGTGGAGGAAGCTGGTTGCAAAATTTAATCTTCATGGTGCCCCCACGGTCCAAGGGTCTAGTGAAAAAGGTCAAGGTGAAGGAACACAGTAAGACTAAGATACACAGGAATGACAATCTGTTCATACCAATAAAACACCCTTCTTCGAAAAAGAACAACAGACCAGCATGGAACTGATCATTTATTCAACATCTTTTCACAAGGCTGACACTAACCAATGCAGAGAAACGTAGCACAGAGCAAACTCGATTGCCGAAGACAGTCAACACAGTCCGGACATAGACACACAGACACACCGAGCACCAGCTGTATCGCCAGCACTAGCGAGCTGTCAACGAAATGAGTCATATGTCATGTCATCCCCTCTCGATGTCATCTCACGACAGCATCATGTCATGTTGTAGGGGCAGGTAATCCTATTACCAACCAGCAGAGTGACGGAAAGTGGCTCCTGGGAAAACAGGATGGTCTCCCTTGAGTAATCGAAGGAGGATTACTGGAGAGGTAGACCTGACGCGGGGAGGAGGAAAGAGGGGAAAATGGAATTGGGCAGAAAAGGGAGGCGGATAGATACATTCATTTGTGATGTAAAGTTGATTATTAGAGTCTTGTTGGTGTATATTGGTTGTTATCAAGTCAACCTTGTTTAAAT
>CM060318.1:44042340-44047340 GCA_030674155.1 Stramonita haemastoma
CAAGCAATAATTTAGCAAAATAACACCAGCAAGCTAAGCCAGGAGAGAATGTTCCCAACCAGACAAACAGCAAAAAGAACACCAACACCACCACTACCACATCCCACAAAACCTCCAAGCAAACCCTATAAAAACAAAAAAACACAGAAAACCCTAAACCAAAAAACCTTAAGAAAAACAAAAAACAAAACAAAAAAACCCAAAAGTGGGCAAGCTACCTCCACTCCCAAACCTATTTCCACATTACTTCCCTTTTCCCTGTGGCCCCCAAACTGTCATAAACGGAAATCCTTTCCTCAGGACTCTGCTTGTCGCTCCATTCACTCCTTGTTTTATTAGACAACTGGGGCATCTGGGACCAGGGCTTTATTTCTTCTACCCTGAAAGAGGTCTGGAAGCCAATGGCATAGCAGCATTCAAAGCAAAGCTTGGAGAAATAAATAAAAAAGAAAAAAAAGCGACTTCTCTATTCTGTTGGTTTCTTTTTTTTATGCAGCATCTGTGGTAGATTTTGCATTTCTTTAAAAAAAAAAGTCGTCATTCAGATCATCATTCATCCGATCTCCGAAGACGGAATGTAAGCATCTTTATTTGTGCGGCAAAAATGGCAATGTATACAAGATTTCACCAATGACATTTTGCAGACGAGCAACACCCCCCCCCCCTCCCACCCCACCCCCCACAAAAAAACACCCCAAAAAACACCCTTGTAAAGGATGACCTTTCTTTATTCTCCTTCTTCTCAACTCTATGGGAATTACTGAGGCAGTGTATTGTACCTGAAGAGCTGCTAACAAGGTTCCTCCATTCATGTCGGTTGTGCGTCACAGCCTAGTGTCTTTGCTGTTGGTTTTTAGTTTGTTTAATTTTTTGGTCATAAACTAGACTAAATATGTTAATGTGGATGAAAGTATGTTTAATATGTTTTGTGAATAAAACTAAATCAGAATGTGAATATTTCATACTGTTGTTTAGGTCTTTAATTTTGGGCACCACTGGCTTTGCCTCCACCTGTTCTTTTTTGTGAATAAAACATTAAACTCATGAACATCCATGCGCAAAATATATCATCACCCACTCATTCTGTCTATCCACACAGTTCTCATAGCCACCATCCATGCATAACTAATCACCAGATTACTCCATTATAATTCTATTATTATGACATACATAAGTCTGTACATCTACTACTGTTTCATGCCACCACCATCTATTCCATCCAGCCCCCATCACCCATCACATACACACATACAACATACACACATACATACATACACACACACATACATACATACATACATACATACATACATACATCATACCATACATACATACATCACACCATACACCATCATACATCATACATCCATACATCACATCCATACATCATCCATCATACATCCATACATCATCCATCATACATCAAAATCTAGAATTTCTTCTTGACAAATCATAATTTTTACCCTTTTTCAGTAAGGGTGTTCACTACAAAAACTAACATCAAGATAACATACCATACATGACAATTTAATTTTTATCACTATATATTACATAATGTCTCAATATCGCCTGAATTTTCATATCTTTACTGACTTTGTCTCAGTATGTCTATCTTTTAAATGATTTTTTTTTTTACCAGACGCGCTTAGGGCAGCTTAACTCAGCAGTTTAAAGATTGAACGGAAGGTTAGCAGACAAGAAGTTTTTTTTTTCTGAATGTCTTATTCTTCTCCTCACCCCCCCCCCCCCCCCCCCACCTCCTTTCTCATCCCATCACACCACACCCACCCCACCCCTCCAGCCAGCTATACCTTGGGAACGCCTTGTCGCCTTTCTCAGACAACTAGGCACCTGGTGTGTGTGTGTGTGTGTGTGTGTGGTGTGTTGTGTGTGTGTGTGTGTGTGTGTGTGTGGTGTGTGTGTGTGTGTGTGTGTGTGTCTGTGTGTGTCTGTGTGTCTGTGTGTTGTGTGTCTGTGTGTTATATTCTGTGTGTGTTTGTGTGTGTGTTTTGTGTGTTGCGTGTGTGTGTGTGTGTGTATGTTTGTGTGTTTATATATGTGTGTGCATGTGTGTGTGTGTTAGTTGTGTGTGTGTGTGTGTGTGTGTGGTGTGTTTGTGTGTATTGTGTTGTGTGTGATGTGTGTGTGTGTGTGTTGTGTGTGTGTGTGTGGTGTGTGTGTGTGTGTGTGTGGTGCGTGCGTGCCTTGGTGCAATGGACTAACTAGTAGATCCTAGTCCTGTTTTGGACCATGTGGATGATTCTTTTGTGGTATATACTTTTACTAGGAAACGATATCACAAGTAAAGTGAAGTAACTATTTCTTTGTCTCTGTCTCTGTCTCTCTGTCTCTCTCTCTCTCTCATTCTCTCTCTGCCTGACTTATTTTATATTATACAAGAACAACCTGGCGAGAGAGGGTCCTACTAAGCATGCTGTGAAACTATGAAAAAAAATGTCTGTGTACTTAGGTGTAGCAGCGGTAACAGCAACAGAAAGAGCAGGAGCAGCAGTAGTTGTTGCAGCAGCGGGTGTTGCAGTTGTGCTCGTTTTTATATTTGTTGCTGTCCCTGAACTGGTCAATGCAGCAGCAGTTGCAGAAACGGTTAATAGCAACAGTAACTGTTGAAGCTGCAGCAGAAGAAAAGCAGCAGCACAGCAGCAGCAGCAGCAGCAGCAGAAGAGTAAGCAGTAGTAGTTGTAGAGTGTAGTAGTAGTATGTAGTAGTAGTAGTTAGTCTAGTTAGTACGTGTAGTAGAGTAGTTAGTAGTAGTAAGTGTAGTAGTAGTAGTAGTAGTAGTCAGTAGTCAGTCTAGTCAGTAGTAGTAGTAGTAGTAGTAGTAGTAGTAGTAGTAGTAGTATGTAGTGTAGTGTAGTAGAAGTAGTAGTAGTAGTAGTAGTAAGTCGTAGTAGTAGTCGTAGTAGTAGTGTAGTAGTAGTAGTAGTAGTAGTAGTAGTAGTAGTTAGTAGTAGTAAGTAGTCGTAGTAGTAGTCGTATATAGTAGTCGTGGGTTCGTAGTCGTAGTAGTAGTAGTAGTAGTAGTAGTAGTAGTAGTAGTAGAGTAGTAGTAGTAGTAGTATAGCAGCAGCAGCAGCAGCAGCAGCAGCAGTAGTAGTAGTAGTAGTAGTAGTAGTGTAGTAGTAGTAGTAGTAGTAGTAGTCGTAGTCGTCGTAGTGTAGTGTAGTAGTAGTAGTAGTAGTAGTAGTAGTAGTAGTAGTAGTAGTAGTAGTAGTAGTAGTAGTAGTAGTAGTAGTAGTCATGTAATAAAGGTGCATTTTCATTATTACCATCATTAAAATTGGGATCTTCGTTATTAGTATTATCATAGTTGATAGCAGTCACCACAACTATCGTCGTCGTCGTCATCGTCATCATCATCATCATCACGTCGTCGTCGTCGTCGTCGTCGTCGTCGTCTCATCATCATCATCATCATCATCATCATCATCATCATCATCATCATCATCATCATCATCATCATCATCATCATCATCATCATCATAAGTTACCTGCATTTTTTTTCCACCACTTCTATTTCTGCACTAAACTGAAGAAACAAAACCATGGAATTCAAACAGCCATATTTTACTCTGGGCAAAAATTTTCAGGAGTGTCCTTTTGGCCAGTATTACACCGGTCCAAAGGATCAATGATCCATTCTAGTTGCCAGAGGCAAGGGGCAAAGTCAGGATGGCAACAGTGTAAGAATCTGGGCTGTTGCCGCCATGAGATCAATGTCTCGTGACCAGAAAATCACCCAACATGTCGATAGTTGCCTCACAGACAGACAGAAAGATGCCGGCTTTCTTGTGTGAATGTGTGTGTGTGTGTGTGTGTGTGTGTGTGTGTGTGTGTGTGTGTGGTGTGTGTGTGTGTGTGTGTGTGTGTGTGTGTGTGTGTGAGTATGTGTGTGCGTGTGCGTATGTGAATGTATCTATGTGTATGTATGCATGCATGTATGTATGTATGTAGGGATGGATGGATGGATGGATGATGATGGATGATGGGATGGATGATGGATGGATGTGATGTGGTGTGTGTGTGTTGTGTGTGTGTGTGTGTGTTTACCTGCTTTTCTGTGTCAGTTTAAGACTGAAAAAGAATGCGAGAAATAGAAAGCATGCAAAAAACTTTAGTATTATATCCAGTATGCCCGTGCAGATAACTGTCTGTATCTGTTTGTCTTTGTCTGTTTGTCTGTCTGTATCTTTCCCTCCCTCCCTCTCTCTCTCTCTCTCTCTCTCTCTCTCTCTCTCTCTCTCTCTCTCTCTCTCTCTCTCTCTCTCTCTCTCTCTCTCTCTCTCTCTCTCTCTCTTGTTGTGCCAGACAGGTTGAGTCATACTGTAACCCAGGCTGTTTTCAAAACAGAGATTTCCTTGCCTCTTCCTCTTCTTTCCTTTTTTTAAAAATAGTTTTTCTCCACTCTGTGTATATGGATCTCTCTGTATCTGTGTATGTTTCTGTTTGTTTGTCTCTGTCTCTGCCAAGGCCAGTTGCCTCTGTCTGCCTGTCTGTCTGTCTGTCTGTCTGTCTGTCTGTCTGTCTGTCTCTGTCTCTGTCTCTGTCTCTCTTCTCTCTCTCTCTCTCTCTCTCTCTCTCTCTCTCTCTCTCTCTCTCTCTCTCTCTCTCTCTCTCCTCTCTCTCTCTCTCTCTCTGTCAAGACAATGGCTTAATTTTTTTTTACAAAAGAAAACTGTGTCCAGACTGTTGACCGATTTTTCAAGGGGAGATCTGTGTACACAGAAATCGTCTTCTTAAGGCATTAAGTTAACATCAAGACAACTTCAAACCTCACATCATGAAAGCTTGTGTTCCAATCGCAGTGTTTACAAAGCCAAGATTGCCTTAGCTAAAAGAAATAGAGGGCATTGTTTGATTGCTTTGGGGATTTTTTTTATTCGTATACTTCTTGTTTTTGTTTCTTTGATCCTTTGTTTGTTTGCTTGTCAGGTTTTGTTTATTCATATCAGGATTGTCATTTCTTTAGTGTTGTTGATTGT
>CM060318.1:44052340-44057340 GCA_030674155.1 Stramonita haemastoma
TGGGTAGGTGGTTTTGTTTTGTGTGTGTTGGGTTGGTTGATTGGTTGATCTTGTTGTTTTGTTCTTTGTCTCATACTTTAGCGTGTGTTTCTTTGCTAAGTGTTTAGCTGGCTCTTATTTTTTCTTTGTGATTGTTTATGTTCCTTTTTTACATTTCTGGTTCTTTCTTTTATCAGCTTAGTTCCTTTCTTTCCCATTATTCCAAATCTTATGTTTTTCCTTCTGTTTTTCTTTTATTTTCTCTTCCTTTCGATTAATTGCTTCTAAACTGTTGGTTACAGCGCTCATTGAGGTGACAGGCTTGTGAATTTGAAAGCATTTTTTTTAAGATACACGATACACACATTGTAAAACATTTTTCCAACCAGAGGTGGATAGGAAAAAGCTGAAAATATATTGTATTGGCACAAAGAGGAAAGTCAAATACCATCACTAGGTTTTCTGGAGAAAAGGAAAAATAACAACGACTTTCTGGTATGCAAATACATACGGTTTCCTAACAAACACAAAATCAACAGTTTCCGGGCGTCTTAAAAAGTAGATAAGTCACAGAGACATTTTAGAAAGTAAATGGATAACAATGTCCAACCAGAGAAACACAAGGTCTTGCAGATCACTGACTTGTGAACGTGCAGGGAGAACATCTAGGGATGCTCTGAGTCAGCTGTGAGCCCACAGTCACACACAGCTGCTGTACCCTCTCCTGTCAGGGACTTATGTTCACCTCTTCTTAATCCCCCTCCCTCCCCCTTTTACGCAGTCCCAAATTCCCCCCCCCCCCTCCCCCGTCCATTTTACAGCACTTAGCTCTGTAGTTGCTGAAGCTAATTTTCTTGGGCAATTATAGGTTGTACATTTTTGTTTTGGATTTCATTTCAAATTTTGGAACATTTTGAAAATAGGATTTTAAACATATTCCTTTGCCCATTCATCTTGCACTCGTGTTTCATTTTTTGTGATTTGATTTTGTTCTCTGTGTGATTATTAAAGTTGTATTTGTGTTTCGTAATTTGCTACGTCTAAGGTTACATAACTAGATTATTTTTTTCTAAAGCAGAAAGAAAGTTTTTTGTAACAGTGAAGCACAAGGAATTACAGAGTGGTGATTTACGAATATGCATAAAAGAAATGTAACATGTATTGTGGAGATGTTTTTAAAACGTATGTGTTGATAGTCAGAGAAAACACACATGCATGTCGCCTTCAAACTTTGTGTCTGTTCCCTTTGCAGCTTTGTGCTTTTATTTTGGGGTTTAATTTTTTGTTTGTTTTGCTGTTGTTGTTGTTTTGCTGTGTTTATTTTTTGTTTCAATCAGTTTCAGTCCTCTGCAGTGTTTTCTTTTACCCTTTTCACTATTAAGCAGTTGTGTCTGTCATTTTGTAGTATTCTGCCGTTGTTTCAGTTTTATGCAGACATTTTTTAGTCTCTAGAATCTTTTTGCTTCTTGGTTTTGTCTTTTGCAAATGTGTTCAATCTTTGCAGTTTTTCACCCCCGCCAACTCCCAACACGCACACTCTCATATCTATACATTCCCACGTCCACTCTCCTTCATAACAAATACAGAATCTCTGCACATTTGATGTCGTTGCCATGGCTACACAGCCTCCATCCATCTTCTATTTACAGCTCCTCAGCTCTGCTGAGGTTGTGGCTGATGTGTTTAGCTTATAGCTGCAAATGCTTTGCTATAATCTGGTTTGATCCTGTTTTTCTCTTTTTTTGTTTCTTTTTTTTTATACTTTGTTTCTGATCTTATTTTGTATGAGAGAGGGGTGGCTGCTTTCTTTCAATTTCGTTTTTCGCTCAGTGCCTTTTATGTGGTTTCTTTGCAGGGTTTGGGAGTTTTTGTTTTTGAATTCTCTATGTCTTTTCTTTGCCTTTGATATCTTTTTTCCCGTTGTCATTTTTTTCTTAAACAGAGCTAGAGATGCCATCTTTTTCATTCTTTTTTTTTTACACCTGTCATTTGGTTTTAAGGAAAGGTGTTCTCTATTTTTGTTGACAACAGATTTTTCTTTTGCTGTTCGTGATCTTGTATTTCACTTCCACCCTCTTACTGTTTTGTTACTTTTGATGTATGTTTGCATGAACTCATTTGTCTGCCCTTATTCTTCAGGGTGAAAATAACTGCCACCAGATGCATTTTTCGTTGTTGTTGATTATTTACTTTATATATGTTTTATTTTATTGAACAATTTTACCTTTTATACTAGGATACGTTGTAGTGTGCCTGATGCGGACCCCGGTTGGTTACTAATGTACGCTATAGCGTCCCTCGACTTTAAGCATTCATAGCGCACGAATCAAACGGTATGTGCAAAATAAGGCATACAGTTGTGTTCTAGAACCACTTGTCAATGCAGATGTGCCATTAGACTGGCTAGAAAAGCTTTTGATTTAGTAGTATATTTATAGAATGACTGTGAGTGTCTGTTTGCTTGCTTGATTAACAAGATGGTGTCTGCTGTGACTATGTGTCAGTTTATATGTGGCCTACTGACACTGTTCTGATTCCACAGTAAATACCCACTATCCAAACACATCTGTTCAGTCGATGTCTGCAATTGAAAAACTTCTGGTATGGAAAAGGTTGGCAATTGTGACTTTTAAACGGTTGTACAAGTATATTGTACTACCATTTTTTACAAATTTTAAAATATTGAATTTTTTTAAAGTCATGAATCATTTGATAATAATGCGAATGTTACTAAACTTTGCTGCTGACTAACTTATTTCATCTAATATCGAAGCTCTAAACCTAGCTTTTGTAAATACTTGCCTTCCTCTTAGTCCCAAATTTGTCTTGTAACCTATGCAAATTGGTCAAATACAAAACATATAGACGGAAGCTATTAACCAGTAAGTTTGAAAATTCTGTGACAGGAACAGACAAGGAATATCATGTGTGTGTAGTATATCATAATGATCCCGAAAGTAGAACGGAGTAGATATGGACTTGAAGAAACAGAATCAAAAACCTACACCTTTTCTTAGCAGAGAAACACTAAGTCTGACAGGCAGGCCGATACATACACAGTTTGGGATGCATTCTTAGGCCTCCCTTAAGTGCTTGCAACATAAACATTCTACTGTACTACCCTCCTACCTTACTAACCTACTTCATACCATCAACTCTTTTCTTTTTTCCTTTGCATCTTCTTCCTTTCTCTTCTATTCCTAGTTCCCCAGTTTCTCTCCTCTCAATAACCTGTACAGAGGCTCTGAGTGTTCCATCTTGTTGCCATGGCTACCAGAGCCCTCTTGCATGCTACAGCACTCAACTGCGATCTGATTTCCTTAGCTCATGGCTTGTAATTTTATTTGATTGCAATATTTTTTTTCGTTTCTTTTTTTTTCTTTCTTTTTTCTGTTTGCAATTTTCGTATTATCAGTCTTGCTTTTTTGTGTGTTCTTTTTCTACATTTCTATTTTGGATTATTATGATTTCTGAAATTCTATTTTGTTGTTTTGTTTGGGTTTTTTCCCCATCGCCTTTATTACCATTTTCCTCACAGGTCGTTTCGTTTCTTTTCCTTCTTCCCCTTTGTTTTGTTTTTTAGCTTTATTAATTTTAGAGTACATAATATTGAAACTGGCACATCGGGTGTTATTACTTTATGGATTTTTATTGCTTGTTTTTTTCTATTTTGTCCATAATTTCTCCTTCACCTAATCCATAGACTCGCAGACCATGGGGGCGTCACCGAAGATTTTGCAGTCAGCTTCCTCCACTCCCCGCAGTCCTGTTTTCCGTAGATCGTTCCGCGCAAGGCTAGTCCACTCTCTGATGTTGTCTTCCCATCGTTTTCTCTGTCTGCCTCTTCGTCTCCCTCCTCGTACCGTTCCTTGTAGAACAGCATTAACCAGTCTAGATGTTCGTGTGACATACCTCTGGCACTATGAACAATTGGATATGGTATTTATGTCTAAATCTTTTCATGGTAACAATGCTTTTTGCTTATTCATTATGCTTGCTTCACTTCTTTCTGGTACAAGGCTCCAATCTGTGACTGTGTAAAATCAGAAACATTGCTTTTGCACTGGTATTAATAATGTTTTACATTTTTTAAATGTGGGTGTCAGCATAAATTAAGAAAAAAAATCGAACAAAATGAGCAGATATAGAATTGACGTCACAAAACTGACACGCAGTGAGCAGGGGTTACGTACGTCTCTTTCTTTTACTCAGATAAGCTACTCCCAACCATGCTAGCTGCTTGGATCCAGTTCATGGAATCGGACGTCGTCTGTGTGTTTTATTTCATTCATTCCTTGCTAGAGCTCTGAGGTTCACCAATAGTGAGCTTTGTTGCATATGGGTCCAGTTTGGGCCCACCAGTAAGGTAGCTGAATTCAGGCTTCATGCATGATGTCTTAACACCACACCGGTGTGTATGCAGTTGCTTTTTTTAAAATTATTATTAACATTGTATCATCTATTCTTACCAGCACGAATGGCTTACTCTTCCAAAAGGCAGAAAGTGTTTTAGCGTGTGTTCGTAAGATGCTTTGAGTGCGTTTGCACATGAGGCGTCGGTTTATAGTCTCATCCTAAGGACTTTCTGGAGAGCGGAAATGAGCACTGATATTAACTCCAGGGGAAAAGCTTCCTTGACCGGCTATCTCAGTGGTGGCTGAACCCAGGCTCAATCCCGGGGCTGTCAGATCGGAAGTGCCCCGCTGTAACCACTGGACTATCCAGCAGCCTCCTTGCAGGGTTAAATCTTGAACGAAATTTAACTCAGATGCACACCCAGTATCTAAACAGACACTTGAACCCACGCGCCCTCACGAACCGTCAGATCATGACTCCGATGGATCAAACCACTGAGCTTTTCCCGCCACTATAGCTAGAACACAGCAAGGTAACAAACAAATATAGAATGCTCTGCACTCAGTACAATTCTCTCCTATACACATCGATACAAAATCAAAGCTTTCTGGGTTTTTCATGGTGTCTGCAATATTGTATGTTTGTAGTCTTGTTCTTTTCTGATT
>CM060318.1:44074840-44077340 GCA_030674155.1 Stramonita haemastoma
AGGTCTAATCCAAAAAGATGTAATAGGCATAAATTGGAATTGGTTTATGAAATAGTGAAAGTAGTGTTACTAATGCGTTACAGTCTGCAATAACTGTATCTTACGCACGAAAAAAAGCTTTTTCATGAGATAAAGAATCTGACTTGCTTAAGAGAAGTGCTCGTTATTTTTTTCCCCACTAAATTGATATTAACACAAAGAAACAAAGAATACTAAAATCTGCATCAGTACATCACAATCAACATCTTCAACAAAGGATATTGCACTGATAATGAGCGCTTTTGATAGCTAGCTGGTTGGTCAGTATGATTTGATTTTTTGCGTTTTTGATTCGTTTAGGGTGTTTGTTTGGGGTTTAAAAAAAATTGTTGCTGGTTTGCTGTGTTTTGTTCGGGGGCTTTTCTTGTTATCTTTTTACTTTTGCCTAAGAACCAAGAATTTTAATGCTGGTGCCAGCACCATTTTGCCCTGCTGTGTTAAGAGCATGTCGGAGACAAGAGATCATTACAGATGCTGTAGTAGTCTTAAAGGAGAAGGATGGGAGGTGGATGCAGTGGGGGGGGGGGGGGGGGGGGAAGCAGGGGGAAGGGGGTGTTACTCGCTCATAATCTGGCTCATTGTGCTCTGTCGCTGTCCTAGTTCTCGTTAACCTGAATGTATTAGTTTTCTTTTGCAATTTGTCCTCCCATTGTCTGAATTTTCATATTCTTGATGTTTCAGTATGTTTACTCATCATATCCGGGCATCATTGCGAAATCATAAAAAAACCCACTGAGTTTATGTGTATAGCTGTGTTCATGTACTTTTCATTCAACACAGGCAACCATTCTCTGACTTTACAGGAATTTTTTTCCCCCTTTAATAGAACAAAACCACCAGTTGCTATGATAAGAGCTTGTCATAGATGAAGACAATTTTAACACAACATTCACTATGAAACAATATTTTAATGTGGGCATTAGCAATTTGTTTGCATCACAAATTAAAATGCTTTTGAACTGGACAATTCTTGGGTTATAAATCTGTTCTTTTATTATCATCAGCCTATCATTTTTATGAAGCTAGCCACTTGTTACTGTGGTGTGCTCTTTTGTTTTAGAAATTTACACTCTTTTTTCTCTGTCTCTGATTATCTGTCAGCATGTCTGTCCTTCTCAATCTCTGTCTGTCTGTCTGTCTGTCTGTCTGTCTGTCTGTCTGTCTGTCTCTCTCTCTCTCTCTCTCTCTCCTCTCTCTCTCTCTCTCTCTCTCTCTCATCTCCTCTCTCTCTCCTCTCTCTCTCTCCTCCTCTCTCTCTCTCTCTCTCCCTCTATCCCCCCTCTCTATCCCCCCTCTCCCCCCTCCTCTCTCCCTCTTTCTATACTCACTCACCCTCCCGCCCTCTCTCCTTCTCTCTCTCTCTCTCTTTGACCCCCCACCCCAACCCCCATCTCAAATCCCCTCCCCCCCTTCCCCCCTCCCCCCCCAATTCACCCAACCGTCTCTTTGTAGCCTTTAGCCTTCTCAGGGCTGATGACCAGACCTTGCAAGGTATGCAGGTACTGGTGGCGCCAAGGTGAACCTCGTTTGTCATCAGGCTCTGAAGAGGTGGGTGGGTAGGTAGGTGGGGTGGGGGGGGGGTGATAATGGCTCTGGAATGTTCCTTCTGCTCTTCCTATTCGACTGTCTAAGAGAAATGGCCCCTACATGACAAAAAGTTCCCTAAGGCCAAACTGTCGAGGGAATTGTACAGTTTTTGTTCTGTTGAGATTACTGAACTCGTTGAACATTTTTGGTTGTTGTTGTTTAGTTGTTGTTGTTGGTGGTGGTGTGGTGGTTGTGGTGGTGGTGATGGTGGTAGTGGTGGTGTTGATTTTGGTGTTATTGTTGGTGTTGTTGTTGTTGTTGTTGCCGCTGTTGTCGTTTCTGCTGTTTTTCTTTTTGTTTTTAATGTTGTTGTTGCTGTGGCTGCTGCTGTCATTGCTGCTGTTGCTTTTGTTGTTGCTGCTGTTGCTTCCCTACTGTTGTTGCTGTTGTTGATAATGCTGCTGTTGTTGATGTTGCTGTTGTTGTTGGCATTGGTGTTGTTGTTATTGAGTGCTTCCCAGCTTAAACACGCTACCGGTCGCCCACCCACAACATGCACTTCATCTTACTCATCCTACCTGAGAATCCCTGTGAGACCATAAATTGACAAAGAAGCTTTCGTGCATGATTGGTGCTCGTACATTGCCATACAGGCAGCCAGACTCCGACCTCAGAAGATTTTTTTCTCCTTTGAAGGAGGATACAAGTCATCGTACAAGGATCTTGTCCTGCATGATGGCAATCCTCACAGAGCATTTCAGAATATAGTCATGATATCTCAAAGCAGGTCCTATACTTCTCGCTTTCCTTCCCCCGTGGGAATGCCAGGGGGGCCTGTTAGTATAAATCCCACCCCCACCTCCTGAAAAATTCCGTGCTAAACGTCACTCTTTTCTATTCCTCTCTTTGTGTCTGCCTTGTTCCTTTTCTTCCT
>CM060318.1:44082378-44087378 GCA_030674155.1 Stramonita haemastoma
GAGAGAGAAGAGAGAGAGAGAGAGAGAGAGAGAGAGAGAGAGAGGCGCACAGAGAGAAAAGAGACAAAGAGACAGAGATAGAGATACAGAAAGATACAGAGAAAGACAAAGAGAAACAAAGAGAGAGAGAGTGTGTGTGTGTTTAGGGAAAAGAGAGAGTGACAAATAGAGAAGCAAAGACAGAGAGGCAAAGAGAGAGACAGAGAGACAGAGACAGAGAGACAGTGTCAGAAACAAAAAAGAGACAGAGAGGCAAAGACAGAGAGACAGCGAAAGAGACACACAGAGGAGAGGGAGACAAAAAAGCAAGAGACAGAGAGAGACATTCGGAGACAGAGACACAAACAGAGACACAAACAAAAAGAGACAGAGACAAAGAGAGAGAGAGGGACAGAGACAGACAGACTAGACAGACAGAGAGACAGAAGACAAGAGAGGGACAGAAAGAAGCAGAAGCAGCTAGTCTCTTATGCTTTAAAGAGAGGCTCGTTATTACTAGCTGATTACAAGAGTTCTGCTTCGAATGCCAGAAATGCCATGCCGCGCTCGGATGATTGGTTGCTTCCATGATTGGCACCGCCAGTCCGCTTCTGTGAACAGTCTTTGGCAATAATTGTTTTTATTTTTCTTTCTTTTATTGTATTTTATTTCAAAAGACGATGAGTGTTTTGTTGGCGTTTTGCAAGCTAGCAGTGAAAAGATTTTGGAGTCCAAGCAAGAGGATTTAATTTTGTGGACAGAATTTTGTTTGTTTGTTTGTTTGTTTTGTTTGGGTTGTGTTTCTCTCTTTTTTGGGGGGGTAGAAATGTGTGGATGGAGAGATGGATAGGGAGGAGGGAGAGGATGAATGGATTCTAAAGGAGAAAGGGATGTAAACACTGACCTGGAGATTTTTTTTTTTAAATGAAGTTTTAAATGGATACAAAAGATTTACTGAAAAGGTTCGGAGTTAGATTGAGGATTTTAGAATAGATTTTTTGACAAATAAAATGACAACGTAACCATTTTGTTCATTCATTTATGCACCAAGTTGCTTTGTTTGTCTTTCCTCCTTTGTGATACTGTTGCCGCTGCTACGAATACTACTGCTTCTGACAATACTACTACTACTACTACTACACTATCTGTCCCCCTCTGCTGTTGCTGCTGCTGCTGCTGCTGCTGCTGCTGCTGCTGCTGCTGCTGCTGCTCCTCCTCCTCCTCCTCCTCCTCCTCCTCCTCCTCCTCCTCCTCCTCTTCTTCTTCTTCTTCTTCTTCTTCTTCTTCTTCTTCTTCTTCTTCTTCTTCTTCTTCTTCTTCTTCTTCTTCTTCTTCTTTCTTCTTCTTTAACTTCTCCTCAAAAGCACCAAAATAAGTCCTGTGTACAATCTGGTTGACTTACATCAGAAGGACAGCGAGTATATCATTACTTCAAAGAAGACAGGAGAGGAAAAATAAAAGACAGGGGAAAAAAAAACAACAACACAAAAACCCCTGAGTGATGTTCCAAGTCTATCGATCGTCTTTCGTAAAGTAGCCAGAAGATTCCAACGAAGTCGAACCAGCTTCAAAAGAAAGCCAGTGAAATATCACCAGATACCTTTTTTTTTTTGTTGGTCTATTTCTTTTCTTTTTTTTTTCTTTGCCTAAGCCGTGTAATTGCTTCGGCTTCTATCGATTATTCTCATTCCCAGAAATGTCAAATTTCAGTACGCTCGGACGATCTTTGAAATTGAGTGTTAGTGTGTGTGTGTGTGTGTGTGTGTGTGTGTGTGTGTGTGTGTGTGTGTGTGTGTGTTGTGTGTGTTGTGTGTGTGTGTGTCTGTGTGTGTGTGTGTGAGGGGGGGGGGGGTGGGGGGGGGGGCGACAGGGAGAGTGGGAAGATGTCTATGTATGTTGGTGTGGGCGGGGAAGGGGGCCGGAGGAATTATAGTTTTGTGTGTATATGTGTGAATTTGCGTGTGCCTGCGTGTGTGTGTTTGTGTGTGTGCGTGCACGTGTGCGTGCGTACGAGTGTGTGTGTGTTTGTGTGTGTGCATGTGTGTGTATATCCGTCTGCTTTTCTTGTCTGCCTTTCTGTTTTTCTTTTCATGTCTATGTGTTGAGTACGAACGTACTAATATGCCTGTGCGTTAATGTGAATAAGTGTTCCCACACCTGCATGCGTGTGTTTGTGTGTGCATGTGCATATATGTGTACGTGCGCACGCCCTGGCGTGTGTGCACACGTGTGTGCATGAGTATATGTGTATTTGAACTCATATGTATGCATACCTACGTATGTATTTGTGCACACGCAAGCACACGCTGTGCATGTATATGTACAAACATAGTTTTCCCTTTTTAAGGAGCAGGCATATCTTTCATACACAGCACAACACAATTTGTTTATTCACAAACAGGGCCAAAACAAGTACAAGAATACTAGAAAAAATAAACAGTTCATCTTCAGTGCATGCAAATATATTCGGTATGTCTTTCGTTTGATGCATCCAACATCTTGTTGAGAAGTTCTCTGTACTCACTAGCCTCTTTAAAACCAGACATAGACAGTCTCTACCCTATAAAAAGCCTCTTACATACATTTTTTAATCGCATACTGCAGTATAAGCTAAAATTAAATCGACAGGATTGACCGGGCAACAAAACCCAGTGTCTCTGACTAACAGAGAGCCAAGTATGGATTTTGTCTGCATCGAAGTATAAAAGAATTTAACGACTATCTTTTTGACTATATGTAGAAAGTTTTCGAAGTGCATGTACATCTTTAGTAACTCTACTTTTCTGTCAGTGTGTGTGTAGTGTGTGTGTGTGTATGTGTGTGTGTGTGTGTGTGTGTGTGTGTGTGTCTGTGCGTGTGTGTATGTGTGTGTGTATGTTGTGTGTGTGTGTGTGTGTGTGTGTGTGTGTGTGTGTGTGTGTGTGTGTGTGTGTGTGTGTGTGTGTGTGTGTGTGTGTGTGTATGCGTGCCTGTGTGCCTGTGTGGGTATGTGTGTGTGTATTATATTGTTGGTTGGTCTCAAATTTTACGTCTGTTCATATAAAAGTGATATTAGATAATGTGATGGATATGTGTGTTCATTCAGCGCGCGCGCGCGCGCGCGCGCGCGCGCGCGCGCGTGTGTGTGTGTGTGTGTGTGTGTGTGTGTGGAGAGAGAGAGAGAGAGAGAGAGAGAGAGAGAGAGAGAGAGAGAGAGAGAGAGAAGAGAAGAGAGAGAGAGAGAAACTGTTTTTAATTCTGTTTGTTGGTCTTTTAAGTGAATATTTCTCTTTCTGTTTGTGTCTCTGGTATCTCTGTCCCTGTCTGTCTGTCTGTCTGTCTGTCTGTCTATCTGTCTGTCTGTCTGTCTGTCTGTCTGTCTGTCTGTCTGTCTGTCTCTCTCTCTCTCTCTCTCTCTCTCTCTCTCCTCTCTCTCTCTCTCTCTCTCTCTCTCTCTCTCTCCTCTCTCTCTCTTCTCTCTCCTCTCTCTCTCTCCTCTCTCTCTCTCTCTCTCTCTCTCCCTAAGCTTGTATGCGTGTGTATACGCATGCAGATGCAAAGGTTAGTGTTTGTCTAGTTGTATGTTTATTACTTGATGAATCATGTTCAGACTTGGTTGGGTAGCTTTGTTATTAGCAAAAGAGAAATTATAGTATGATTCTTAGGTTAGAAAGCAGTAATTGGAAGACATATGGAAACGTAACGGGCGAAAAAAAAAAAGCGAAAAGAAAATAACTAGCCAAGGAATTAAAACGTGTGTCCTCCCAACCTCCCTCTACCTACTCCCCCCCCCCCCCCCCCCCCAAATCCATTCCACGTGAAATGAAAAACGAAAAATGACGTCAAACATAGCTTGACAGTAAAACAAAAAAAAACAACCACCCAAACAAACATAAAAAACCCACATCCACTCATCACAACGAATAGCGTTACAACTTTTCCATAGTAATGTCATCTTTGAATACACGACAGCAACAGTCATTCAAGTGATTTTCCCGTTTCACTTGCTTTTCAGAGTCCAGGAGAAAACGTACGTCAGTTTTTCATGTCAGCGAAATGCCAAAGTCTACATTACAGTATTGTTAAGTTCTGGAATGTTATTTGAGATTGTTTTCATCCATGACAAGCTCTGAGCTTAGAAACCTGTCTTCTCCTTTAAAGGAGAAAAAGGGTCGCTGAAGTCAAAGTAGGGCCTATGGCTGATTCTATATCGTGGTACTTGAAAACAGCCTTATACGGAAACTTGGATATTGTATTGTATTGTATTGTATTGTATTGTATTGTATTGTATTGTATTGTATTGTATTGAATTGTATTGTATTGTATTGTATTGCATTGCATTGCATTGTATTGCATTGCATTGTATTGTACACCACTTTAAGTCATAGCAGATTAATCTGCGTTGCTCTCAACAGGAAGAGCGAGTCGCCACAAGAGCAGCGCCACCTATTATTTTGTCTTTCTTTTCCTGTCTGCATAATTATGTCTTTGGTTTCCTATCAGGTTGGCTTCTTTCTACAGATTTTTGCCAGCGACAACTATTTTGTTGCCATGTGTTATTTTACGTGCACTAATTAAGTATTGCACACAGGACCTCGGTTTATCATCTGATCCGAAAGACTAACACCCAGATCACCACTCAAGTGTTTAATGAATGGGGGGAAAGTTTCGGGCACAACAGGGTTCAAACCACCACACACTTGAAACCCAGACTTTCTGCTTTTCATGTGCATTACCTATAAAACCACCGGCCCACCAAAAATTCTCATCCAGTGGGTAGTTATGTTCTTACAGTGATTCCCAGGTGGGACGAATGAGTCTGAGCTAAAGACATTTTCTGGACAATCATTAGCATGTTAAGCCGAAAGAGCCAACAAACACATCCAACAGATTGCTTTCATCAAATACCTACTTTCGTTTTGACATCTAAGTCATCACTCCCAGCCCCCTCCATCATTATCCCCCTTACCCTTCCTCATCTTCCTCTCTTTCTCCTCCTCTCCTCCTCTCTTCCCCGCCTTTATTTTATCTTTTTTTATTAT
>CM060318.1:44099878-44107378 GCA_030674155.1 Stramonita haemastoma
TATTCTGTCTCTGTCTATTTCCTCTGTCTCTGTCTCTGTCTCTTCTCTGTCTCTGTCTCTCTCTCTCTCTTCTCTGTCTCTGTCTCTGTCTCGCTGTCTCTGTTCTCTCTCTCTCTCTCTCTCTCTCTCTCTCCTCTCTCTCTCCTCCTCTCTCTCTCTTCTTCTCTTTTTTTTTCTCTTTCTCTCTCTCTCTCTCTCTCTTCTTAAAATTGCATGTTTTTTTCTTCACAAAACAAACAATATAATGACTAGACACAAATAACGGTAAACTGTCCAAAAAAACCCCACTAATAGATCTCTATGGAAACTCCATGCAAGAGATATGGCCAATTTTATGCACAGCAGACAATGAATGAATGGAGGTTTATTTCCCAAGCCACGTGTGTGCGGGCAATAATTACAGACACTTACTTGCAGCAATAAAAGCACAGCCACGTTTAGGCAGGTTGTGTTGTTTTTGTCAGTTACAAACAACCTACACGTGCACACATTCAAACATACACACACTAAAAAAAAAACCCACACACGCACATGCATGCATACACACACACATACACACACACACACACACACACACACATACCACACACACCCATGCACACACATACACACACACACACACCGCGCGCGCGCGCGCGCGCGCGCACACACACAACACACACAGAGCGTCTGACAAAGATTATAAAAAGCAAGAACGCCCCATCCCCCACCAAAAGTCACAGACGAAACAAAAAACAAATGAAAACAAGAAAAAAGAGAGAAAATAAAACCACAGCAACAATGATGACAACACTCATTCAGAACCACCACAGAATTTATAGCAAGCAAGAAGACCTCTTCTTTCCCCCCCTCCACCCCCCTCCCCCCCCCCCCCCCCCCCCACCACCGAAACTCGCAGACAAAACAAAACATATAAAAAAAACAAGAACGAAATACAGAAAATCAAACCACAAAAGCAATAACGACAACACATTATTCAGAACCACCACACGTGTATCATAAAACATTTCATCCCACTGACAAACATTCTGATCCAACCTAGACGCTATCCATCCATCCATCCTATACTATTGACAATGTTCCTGGCAATAGCAAATCCTGTTGTGCTGTTCCATCACATCACCTGGTCTCTGCATCTCTCACTCTGGCATGCCAGTCACTTTCTGGTACTGCTGCTGAAGTAGAATCTGAAATATCAATCCATTGTGTCTTAAGTTCTGGCGTTGCTAGTACTTCTTTGTGTGTGCGTGTGGGTTTTTGTTTTGTTTAGTATGTGTGATGGCGTGTGTGACTGCTTTCATTGTAAATATCTGACATCTGGTGATGGTTTGGAGTCATTTGTTCGGGTCTGTAAGTCTAATCTATGTGTCTGCTTGATGATTTTTTTTTCGTTTCTCGGTTAAAGGCACGAGGTTTCACCCATGGTGAGGGTTTTTCTGAGGCTACTTTTTTTTTAACCATCATTCAGATTAGCCACATTCCGACATCGGGGATGTTTTATATATGAAATTCAGTGAGGTTTTTGAGTCTGTTTATCTAACTGTTGATGCTTTTGTACGTCTAATGCTTTTTTTTCTGTCTGTCTGTCTGTCTGTCTGTCCTGTCTGTCTCTGTCTCTCTCTCTCTCTCCTTCTCCTCTTCTCTCTCTCTCTCTCTCTCTTTCTTCTCTCTCTCTCTCTCTCTCCTTCTCTCTCTCTCCTCTCTCTCTCTCTCTCTCTCTCTCCTCTCTCTCTCCTCTCCTCTCTCTCTCCTCCCTCCTCCTCTCTTCCTCTCCTCTCCTCCTCCTCTTCCTCTTCCTCCTCCTCCATCCTTCTCGCCTTTCGTTTTTCTGCTCTCTATTATACAGTTTTCCCATTTATGCATAAAACAAGTATTACGACGCGATAAAAACAAACTGTCAAAAAAAGCCCAAACAGCTCTCAAAAGGAATTTCATGAGCAAGATATGGCCAATGTTATCCACAGCGGAGGATGAATGAATTGAGGTTTATTTCCCCAGCCACATGTGTGGGCAATAACATCAGCCACTTAAGTGCAGCTAATAACAAGCGCAGCCAAGTTTAGGCAGGTTGTGCTGTTTTTGGTAAATGTAAACAAACTCAGCATGCATGCACTCAAACGCAAACGTATGTATGCAGGCAACCACATATGCATGCACACACATGAATAACACACACACTACACACACACACCACACACACACACACACACACACACACACACACACACACACACACACACACAACACACACACACACACACACACACACACACACAAAATAGACACACAGGCATTTGCGTGCACACACATACATACACACATACAAACACACACGCATGTGCGCATGAGCACACAAACACATACATACATACATACACACACAGGGAGCTTAACAGATTTGATGCATTAGCTGGCGACCATATTGAGTATAAAAAGATGAGTGTTTTTGTGTTTTATTGTAAGCTTTTTAATAATTTTAGTGTGTAAGCTTTTAACCCCCCCCCCCCCCCCTCTCTCTCCTCTCTCTCTTCTCCTCTCTCTCTCTCTCATCTCTCTCTCTCTCTTCTCCTCCTTCTTCTCTCTCTTCTCTCTTCTTCTCTCCTCTCTCTCTCTCTCTCTCTTCTCTCTCTCTCTCTCTCTCTCTCTCTCTTCTCTCTTCTCTCTTCTTCTTCTTCTTCTCTTTCTTCTTCTTCTTCTTCTTCTTCTTTAATTCCGTCTTTGGAATGTTCTGGGGCATTGCACTGAAGAGTAGGTCGCCAGATTCAGAGGTTAGAAACCACTCTTCTACAAATACCCATCAGTCAAAAGCCTGTGCAAAATTGATACGAAAGACCCCTCCAGCTCCACATGTTCGGCAGACTTTAAAATCCCAGCTGTCTGCAGTAAGTGACAAGTCATATCTGGTACGTCACCCAGGGAAAAGCTTTGTCAGTTGTCGGTGTCAGCTGGGTGTCAAGGCCCACATTATATTGTTGTTATGCTCTAGAATAGTATTGGTATAGTATTAATAGTATATAGTATTGGTGATCGGGTCGGGGAAATAGCCTATTGTTTACAGTGTTACGTTCGTGATCACACAGCCCAGGATCAAGCTACAAGATGTCACCTGTTTGAAAAGAATTTTCCCTCTGGAGTTAACGTCAGTACTGACTTCACTATGCGAACGCATGCAGAACGTTTGCACATATGTTAAAAACCTGTTTGGAAAGACTAGGCCACATCACGTGTCAGTAAGACTGATATGACCACATTAAGATAAGCACATGCACACTCGTGTCGTGTTTAGACAGCATTCCTGAAGGCGGAATGTAGTTATCTTAATGGTGAGCAAAAACGGTCGGATACGCATAAAATCTCCCCACATTGGTGAATCGCACTGCTTTAGCCAGGTGTTGTTGCTATTGTCGGCTTTAATTAACCCTCATTCCGCTGAAAAAGTCATTAGAGAAAGTGTTTGGGATAACACTGTCTGTCAATCTGCCAACATGGTCTGCGTTATCGGCTCCATGTGCTGGAAGGCCTAAGTGTTGTTCCTTGTTTTGCTTCATTTTTGTGTTGTTTTCTATAGGTAACTGAATGTTGATACAAGCTGCAAGATCTTTGACCAGTGTATTTGATCTTCTGCATAGACGTAGCCATAAAGGAGACAAAGCAGCAGAGCAGGTTTGAACGTGAGTTGATTTCGGAGAAATCCCTCACTTATGATCTGTCAGGATCCCTCACTTATAACCGATCAAGATCCCCCACTTATAATCGATCAGGATCCCACTCTTACGACCAATCAGGATCCCCACTTACAATCGAGCACGATCCCCCATTTATAACCGATCAGGATCCCACATTTTCAGTCTATCGATCCCCTATTTTCAATCTACCAGGACCCCCTATTCATAATCTATCAAGCGTTGCAGAGATTCAAACCCTTCACAATGGACTCTGGCACCATTTTGATCTGAACCGTTTCCTTTGAACCACTCTGCGGGCCGTTATGTGTGTTGCTAAAGCCGAGTGAACAAAAGCCTTCCACATCTTTCTTCCCAACTCATCAAGTCGCAGGCTCGAATCTCGGTAGTGACGTCTGGTGAATTAAGGGTCGTGACTTCTACGATCTCCAGTGTCTGAAATCCCTTTGTGTATAATGCGCATATATGAGATCAATGGTGTGCGGTCAAGATTCCGTTATTCATATCGGCATTTGGTAGATGATAGGAAAACGAACAAACCCAGCATGCACCTTGAGCTACGCTGAGCTTAAGAGACACGGCTTCAAAATGTTAGTGCATGCTCTTACTACTTCTCCGCGAGCAAAGGGGAAACAGGAGAGATTATACGTGTCAAAATTAGGAATTTTCTTCCTCATGAAAAGAGTCAGAACACATAAAAGTAAGGTATATCAACATATGTGGTTTCATCAGTTTATATATGTATAAAAGAGAGAGGACAGAGAATAGACAATATATATATATATATATATATAATATATATATCAAAGGAATAAGACACCTCCTCATCCTCCCATCTTTACAAAACCATTGATCATTCAACACTCCACTGACAGAGAAACCACCTCAATCTCCTCTCAACACAATCACAATCCCCTTTACCAAAAAAAAAAAAGAAAAAGAAACAAAAGAAACAAATAAATTAAAACTGTCCTCGGGTAAAAAACGAGTAATAAACTAGGTTTCCATTTCCGAACTAATTCCAACAAATTGATTCCACAAAAGAATCCTTTTCTAGGAACAAGAACCGACCTGACCACGCTGATCTCAATAGGAGAAAAAACAAACTGTCCTGCGTCATTTCCTGTGTCTCCAAGTCCCCACCTCCTCCCTAATTTTCTCCCTCGGTAGCCCCCCCCCCCCCCCCCCCCCCCCCCCCCTCTCTCCTCTCTCTCTCTCTCTCGTTGGCTCGCTGGCTCTCCATTGTACGTGTATCACCCCATCCGGGCGTCTCGGGCTATTTCTGTCTGCTTCCTGTTACTGACGTCATTGCAGGGGCGACTTTTACTCTCCCATCGCACCTGGGTTATTCGATTAGAAATAGACAGTAAGGAGAGAGAGAGAGAGAGAGAGAGAGAGAGAGAGAGAGAGAGGTGGCTAGTTGTAAGAGGATAGCTTTATGTCACACTGTGGTTTCTGACACGGAATATTAAGAGAGAAATTTGAAAACATAACGAGTTTCGGGAAGATGTAGCTGTGTTCCGAAACAGTTCTTGCTTTTAGCATTTGTTTGGTGTATACACAGACATATCAACAACCACAACAGAAGGAACCAGCAAGATAGAACGTTTATAATAACAGCAACAGAAACAGCAGCAGCAGCAGCAGGAGCAGCAGCAGCAGCAGCAGCAGCAGCAGCAGCAGCAGCAGCAGCAGCAGTGCCATCAACATCATCAACAATAACAAGAAAAGTAACAGTAGCAAGAATAGCCACTGTGATCCATTGTCGTGCATCATCCTATTTGTTGTCTTTGTCATTTAGTCTTCGTTTGTAGGTGCTCTCTCTCTCTCTCTCTCTCTCTCTCTCTCTCTCTCTCTCTCTCTCTCTCTCTCTCCTCTCTCTCTCTCTCTCTCTCTCTTCTCTCTCTCTCTCTCTCTCTGTCTCTCTCTCTCTCTCTCTCTCTCTCTCTCTCTCTCTCTCTCTCTCTCTCTCTCTCTCCTCTCTCTCTGTATGTGTATGTGTATGTTTGTCTGTTTCTCAGACTGTGTCTCTGTCTGTCTGCCTGCCTGCCTGCCTGCCTGCTGCCTGCCTGCCTGTCTGTCTGTCTGTTGTCTGTGTCTGTCTGTCTGTCTGTCTGTCTGTCTGTCTGTCTGTCTGTCTGTCTGTCTTCTTCTCTCTCTCTCTCTCTCTCTCTCTCTTCTCTCTCTCCCTCTCTCTCTCTCTCTCTCTCTCTCTCTCTCTCTCTCTCTCTCTCTCTCTCTCTCTCTCTCTCTCTCTCTCTCCGTGCGCACGCAAATCACTCAGTGTTATATATGTATATATGTAGATATATATATATATATATATATATATATATATATATATATATGAAAACACACACATATATATATATAAATATATACATACATATATGTATGAAAATACACACACATATATTCATATTGTCTGTCTATTCTTATAACACTTTTTCCTCTTTTCCTTTTCTCTTTTTTTCCTTTTGTCTGCCTCCTATCGTGATAGGGTTCCATTTTTGGTACCGGAGTAATTATGTTGTCTCCGAGTCTCTCTTTCCACTCCCCTCCCCCACCTACCAAACCGCCTCTGACCTATACGGTTATCTCATTTACTCATTTATACCTATTTACCTATTCATTCACTTAGTCGCTGACTCATTGACTTCATTGCTTAGTTAACCGTACAGTCCTCATCTAGTCACTTATTTCACTGGCGCATCTATACGTCACTCATTGATTGTCTCTCTTGATCAAACAACTTGTATGGCTACCTATTATGAAGTTTATTTTACCATGTATTTTATTGTATTTCCAAATGCTCAAAATATAATGATTTGTATTTATTCTCTGATAGTCTTGAAATTCACGTTTCCCTTCTCTGTCTCTGTGATCATTATTTTCAAGAAATTTTAAAATTGTCCTCTGTAATCTTTGTGATATGCAATTTGTTTTAGCTATTATTAGGTATATTGCAATAATTTGCATCTTTCTTCCGGATGGAATGTCTTTTATTCGTGTAAACAAGCTATTGATAAACCAGCCAATAAACAGCACAATTACCACACACTAACCCAACACTAAAACATAATTATCTAGTCACCGTGCTTGTAAATTTTCATACTACCTTTTGCTTACTATCAAGGTTCTCAAAATGTATATCCCGCTTCATGTTCCTTCCAACTCGCGCATGCTTAACTGACCACTTCCTTTTATATTGCCTTCCTTCCGCTTTCGCCAAAAAAATGGCATCCAATCTGAATCTGTGTTGTGGCTGAAAAGCTGTGACCGTGGACCATGTAATGCGATTGTTATTGGCATGGGAGGGATGGTTATAGGGTGTGTTATGCTGTGTTTAGGGCTGTTGTTGTCTTTTGTGGTATGTGTGTGTGTGTGTGTGTGTGTGTGTGTGTGTGTGTGTGTGTGTGTGTGTGTGTGTGTGTGTGTGTTTGCATGTGAGGGGAGAGGGGAGGACAGTAAGAGAGAGGGAAGTAGAGATGATAAGGAGGAGGAGGAGGACGACGACAAGGAAAAGTATGACCTGAACGGAGATGGTAATGTTTGGAATGATGATGATGATGATGATGGTAATGATGGCAATGAGAACAACGGTTTGATAATGGTGATGGTGACAGCAACGCTCTTGATAAGAATATAAAGACTGCATCGTTATGCGAAGAAGAAGAAGAAGGAGAAGGAGAAGAAGAAGAAGAAGAAGAAGAAGAAGAAGAAGAAGAAGAAGAAGAAGAAGAAGAAGAGAGAGGAGGAGGAGGAGGAGGAGGAGGAGGAAGAAGAGGAATAGGAGGAGGAGGGGGGGGAAGAAGAA
>CM060318.1:44119878-44134878 GCA_030674155.1 Stramonita haemastoma
TCTCTCTCTGTCTCTCTCTCTCTCTCTCTCCTCTCTCTCTCTCTCTCCCTCTCTCTCCCTCTCTCTCTCTCTCCCTTTCTCTCCCTCTCTCTCCCTCTCTCTCTCTCTCCCTCTCTCTCCCTCTTCTCTCTCTCTCCTCTCTCTCTCTCTCCCCCTCTCTCTCTATCTCTCTCTCTCCCTCTCCCTCCCTCTCTCTTTCTCTCTCTCTCTCCAGGTTTTGTTTTCTCTTTTCTCACTATCTCATTACCTTTAAAAAAAAAAAATTAACACTTTCTCTTCATTATCGGTATCTTATCAGTTTTCAAATCGTCATTCAGCTCAGAAGAAAATTTAAAAAGTACAGTAGCTCTGAGAGACTGTTTCTTTCAGCGGATCTGGCCGTTTCTTGTAACGATTTACCAATTGCCACTTACTATTTCTGTGATCACAAAGTTAATACACGTAAGATACCCAAAAGAGGCAGTCATGGCCGACCACGTCAGTGTGGCATAGTCTAAAGTTACGGCATCATCACGTCATCTAGCCTTCTTCAGGAAGACAGATAGCCTACGGGCGCAGTTATTAATTCATTTTCGTGATAAAGTCGCAACCAGTTTTCAATGTTATTTTCGTTACAGGTGTCAGTCTGTGGACAGAGTTGGATACAGGCCACAACATGCACTACTATACTACTACTACTACTATACTACTACTACTGCTACTGACTCTGCTGCTGCTGCTGCTGCTGCTGCTGCCTGCTGCTGCTGACTGCTACTGACTACTACTACACTACTACAATGATGATGATGATTATGATGATCATGATAATCATAATCACACAGACATACAATGACACATACATACAATAACACACATACACAAACGTGCGCGCGCACACGCGCGTACGCACGCATTAGGATTTTTTTAAAAATCTTGTCCACTGGAGTTGTATGTTGTTGTGTGGTGTGCGTGTGCATGCGTGTGAGCGTGCTTGCGTGTGTGCGTGCAAAGCGTGCATGTGTGTATGTGTGTGCTTTTAAACGCACACATGCACACGCGCACGCGCAACTTGTGTGGTTTGTACGTGCCACACACACACACACAATGTGCACACTTCTAAACGTATGATTACGCTTTTGTGTGCACGCACTCACAGACAGCAAATGAAAGAGGCGAAAAGGAATGACAGACACAAAAAAACATACAGACAGACTGACGAAAAGGACATACAGTCAGGCATAAAGACAGATAAGGAGGCACAAAGACAGACACATGTGTGGACAGACAAAGAAAGCAAGAGGAATAGAAAGAAAAAAGAAGGAGAAAAAAACCTTCCAAACCAGGATTTTATTACAACCTTTTATTTCCGTCCACAAGACGGCCATCAAATGTCAAAGGTAGAAACGCAGATAGGGAAAGGTCGTGCGTGCGTGCGTGCGTGCGTGCGTGCGTGCGTGCGTGCGTGCGTGCTGTGTGTTTGTGTTGTGTGTGTGTGTGTATGTGTGTGTGTGTTTGCATGCGTAAGTACGTGAGTTCGTGAGTGTGTGTGTATGTGTGTGTGTGGCGTGGTGTGTGTGTGTGCGTGTCGTGTGCGTGTGTGATGCTGTGCGTGGTGTGTGTGTGCATTGCGTGAGTGCGGCGTGTGTGTCTGGTAAGTGCGTGAGTTCGGGAGTGCGCGCGCGCGTGCGCGCGTATGTGTGTATGCATGGATTTGTGCATCGTGTTATGAACACTTATTCTCGCTCCACATCACACATACACACACACACGCACACACACACACACACACACACACACACACACACACACACACACACACACACACACACACACAACGATGTCAGTGCCATGTCACTTTCACCTGATCTGATGTTTGCACACATTGCACATCAAGAAGCGTAGGTATTCTGCTAATCATGGACTGGATATAATTATGGAATGCCGAGAAGAGTGACAGCACACCATCAGCAGCAGCAACAACATCAGCGACAATGATACATCCTCCACTCCCCACCACCACCACCAACAGCAATGATGTCCATGATCGATAGATCGATTCTGTCGTTCTGTCTGTCTGTCTGTCTTTCTGTATCTATCTGTCTGTTTGTATCTGTCTGCCTGTCTTTGTCTTTCTGTCCGTCTTTCTATCTGTCTGTGTCTTTCTGCCTATCTGTATATGTCCCTCTCTGTATTTTGCTTTTCTGCCTGTCTGTCTCTGTGTCTGCGTCTGTCTGTCTGTCGCTCTGTCTCTGTCTCTGTCTCTCTCTGTCTCTCTCTCATGATCCCCTGTTGTTTCTCTTTTTTATGCAGTGCGTTCCCTTTTCAAGTGCATTTATTTCTTTATTTTATTTAATTTTGGTTTTCTACGATCATTTTATCCGCTCATTCTATGAACTCTAGACCATCATTTTGACTGTGGCGTTTTTTCAGAGCTGTGGAATACGCAGTGGACACAGAGAACCTGAGTATATATCGGCCATCAGAACTATACGAGTGCTGAGGCCTCTGAGGGCCATCAACAGAATTCCCAGTAAGTTGGTCTGTTTCTGAGGGGGGGGGGGGGGGAGGGAGATTTAATGTCAAACAAGAAACAAGATAAAGTTCCTTTTTGTCTGGTGAAATGGTAACTAAGACGTTTGTTTCGTTACTGTTCTTTATCCCTCCTGCCGTTTCTGTTTTTATTCCATGTGTTTCTGTTCTGTCCTGTCGTGGGGATGCTGGAGGTTGGGGGGTGGGGGGTGGGAAGAGGGTTCTTTCTAGATAAATGGCATCCCCCAACTTCTGGAACTTTCATGCTTGAATTTTCCGGTTCTCTATTCCTCTCTTTGTCTCTGTCTTTTCACTTACATTCTATCATCTATCTTGCTTGTTACTTCTCTGCCTTCCCCCAGTCCATTCATCTGCCGTTTTATCAAGAACATGATTATTGAAAATGTTTTCTTTTTATTGTATTGTAATCATAACATTCTGCTCAACTGCTTTATTCTAGCGACCAGATAGTGAAATGATAAAGAGTGGGGTGGGCACATGTATCGCTCTGCAGGTTATTTGCTGCCTCCTTGGCTTGTTCTTCTGCCTTTTTTCCAAAAAGACTTGAAAGATAAAATTTCTTCTCTCCTATGCCGATGTTAGATGCGCTGGGCCTGTCTTTTCAGGCGCCTAACGGCAGCGCAACTCATTTTCGCTATTGAATGCATCGATAGCTGGTTTTGAGCGTTCGACGAAAGAAAAACCAAAACAAAACCCTTTAAGATGGTGTTGATTTTAAAATTAGAATAAAGATTATGGAGATAGCGAAATTGATTAAAAAAAAAGGTGACCACCCTGCAACAATATTCTTTGTAGTGCAGGGCTGTAAACATCATGAAATGAAAATAAAATGAAACCTCTTTAAAAAAAATAATAAAGGTAACGGTAAAGATGTCCTATAACCTTGCGGTCGTAGGGGAGCTAAGCATCAGAGACCTCAGGTTCTCTAAGGGCCAGCATATTGAGGGCGGCGCCCATCTCCTCTCCCTCGCTGCTTTACCTTCCCTGACCCTAAAGAGGGCAGGTACCCATTTACAGCTGGGTGAACTGAGGGGGCTGTACTGAAGCCAAGGCGCGCAAACGGTCACCCATCCAACTGGTACCCACACTCGACGCTGCTTAACTTGACTAGGGGAAAGAAAGCGCTCTGACCACTTAGCTATCCCGCCCCCAGAAACGTCTTTCGATAACCATAATCCATGTGCTTGGTGTTGTTGCACAGGTATGCGCATCCTGGTGATGCTGCTGCTGGACACACTGCCCATGCTGGGCAACGTGCTGCTCCTCTGCTTCTTCGTCTTCTTCATCTTCGGCATCATCGGCGTGCAGCTCTGGGCAGGAGTGCTTCGCCATCGCTGTTACCTGGACATCAACACCTCTATCTACAATGTGCCGTACGTTTGTCTTTTGTGTTGTTGTTGTTGGTTGGTGTTGGCGTTGGTGGTGTGGTGGTGGTGTTGTGGGGTTGGTGGTGGTGGGTGGTTGTGGGGTTGGTGGTGGTGGTGGTGGTTGGTGGTGGTTGTGGGGGTGGTGGGGTGGTGGTGGGGGGGGGGGGGGGTTGGTGTGGGTGCTGATTATTTTTCACACCTAAAAGCACATTCCAAAGTACAGACAGCAACGAAAAAAATAACAAAATAACAATACACTAATTCACCATCCTCTTAACAAAACCTGACCTCAGCCTACCACACACACACACACACACACACACACACACACACACACACACACACACACACACACACACACACACACACACACACGCACGACGTCACACACACACACACACATACACACACACACACACACACACACACACACACACACACACACACACCACACTCACACTCACACTCACACTCATCTCTCTCAATCTCTTCGTGTGTCCTTAACAGAGATTACGTCCGAAACAGTCTCTACTACAGACCAGCGAAAATCGACTTCATCTGTAGTCCAGAAGATGAAGGAGGCATGAGGAAATGTACCAACATGCCGCTGTTCGAATACGAAGGTATCCGCTGTAACGGCACCGCGACGTTACACGGAAACAACACCCCTGGAAACGACTCGTGCGTCAACTGGAACCAGTACTATACCAAGTGTCTGCCCAGAGCACAAACCCACACCAAGGGGCCGTGTCCTTTGACAATATCGGGTTGGCCTGGGTGGTCATTTTTCAGGTTGGTTGGTTGGGTTGAAGGTTAGGCTAGGGAGGGGTGGGTGGGGGTGAGGTGGGGCCTGGGGCGTGGTGGGGGGGGGGGCTTGGGGAGGAGAGGGGTGATGATGTTGGAGGGAGGAAGGTGGAATGGGATGGAGGTGGTGAGGGGTGGTTGGTGGCTGGTGGCTGGTTGTGGTGTAGTCGTAAAAATATTGTTTGTTTGATTGTAGAGTAGTGTGTGTGGTGTGATTTTTTAGGTTGGTGAGTAGGAAGGAAGGGGCGGGGTCAAAGGAGATGGTGAGGGAGGAAGGAGGGGGGAGGTGGGGAGGGGTGGTGGTGGGGTGAAGTAATGAATGGTGTTCATGTATTATAATTTGTATTGCATAGAGCCCATGAACGTGAAGATAATGGATTCCTTTAGACTGTTGTGTTATAGTTGTGTGATGCTGTTGGTGGGTTGTGTATAGTAATGGTGATGCTGTGGCTGGGTGTGTAAAGTGATGGTGACGCGTTACTGTGTTGTGTGGAGTTGAGGGTGATGCTGTGGCTGGTGGTGTGGAGTTGAGGGTGATGCTGTTGGCTGGGTTGTGTGGAGTTGATGGTGATGCTGTGGCTGGTTGTGTGAGTGATGGTGATGCTGTGGCTGGTTGTGTAAAGTTGATGGTGACGCTGTTACTGTGTTGTTGTGTTAGTTGATGGTGATGCTGTGGCTGGTTGTGTAGTTGATGGTGATGCTGTGGCTGGTTGTGTAAGTTGATGGTGACGCTGTTACTGTGTTGTGTGGAGTTGAGGGTGATGCTGTGGCTGGTTGTGTGGAGTTGAGGGTGATGCTGTGGCTGGGTTGTGTAAAGTTGATGGGACGCTGTTACTGTGTTGTGTGGAGTTGAGGGTGATGCTGTGGCTGGGTTGTGTGGAGTTGAGGGTGATGCTGTGGCTGGGTTGTGTATAGCTGATGGTGATGCTGTGGCTGGGTTGTGTATAGTTAATGGTGATGCTTGTTGGTGGGTTGTGTATAGCTGATGGTGATGCTGTTGGTGGGTTGTCCTGCAGGTGATCAGTCTGGAGAGCTGGGTGAACATCATGTACTTCATTCAGGACGCACATTCCTTTTGGGACTGGATCTACTTCGTGGCACTGATTGTGGTAAGTACACTGTAAGGTACAGACAGGCATGTGTGTGTGTGTGTGTGGTGTGTGTGCGTGTGTGTGTCTGTGTGTGTGTGGGATGCGTGTGTGTGTGCGTGCGTTGATGCGTGTGTGTGTGTGTGTGCGTGTGCTGTGCTGCTGGTGTGTGACTTTTTGAAGCAAACGTTTAAGTGAAACAGATACAAAAAAGAACTGTTCTGATCCCTCTCTCTTTTCCTCCTCCTTCTCCCCAGATCGGCTCCTTCTTCATGATCAACCTGTGTCTGGTGGTCATCGCCACGCAGTTCTCGGAGACCAAGAAGCGGGAGACAGAGCGGATGCTGCAGGAGAGAAAGCGCTACCAGTCCTGCAGCACGCTGGCCAGCAACTCGGAGCCCGGGGGCTGCTACACGGAACTCTTGAAGATGCTGGTGCAGCTGGCTAAGCGAGCCAAGCGGAAATTCCTGCAGGGTTACCACAGACATGTGCAGAGCAAGAAGCGGCAGAAAGTGAAGCCGGAGAAATCGATATCGCTCCGGCGGAAAAGGACTAAGAAAAAAGGTAGCCTGCCCGCCACCACTTGCATACAGTTCCTCCCGCCCCAGCCCCATGCTCATGCTCACCACCATCGTCATTACCAGATAAACGTAGTCACCCCGATGTGTACTGCCCCAGGGCAGAGTCCTCCCCTCCCGCTCCCAGAGCCAGCCCGAGCAGTCTGACGTGGACCCCATGTCCTCCCCCAGACGGCCCACCCTGCTGATGCTGCCGGGGAGTCGCCTCAGCCTGAACCCCTCTTCGAGTCCATCAACAGCTGGCTCTGGGAGCGGTGGAGGCTCTGACCCCCACCCTGCTCAAACCCCAACGTTCCTCCACCCCCAACCACCTGGCGGCCCAGCTGGCCCTGGGAGGCGTGGGGGGGTCTTTCCCTAGCGGTGTTAGTGGTAGGGCTCTTGCCTCGCTGCCCGAGGTTCTGGCGGCTCACGGAGCCAAAAATGCCGCGCTGGCGGCCTCCAATATGCTTCTGAACACCGAGACACAGCCCACTAAACTGCAGGCAGTGTCCGATAAAGGTGAGTAGGGAGGGCCCCAGCCTATCCCCCCTCCATCCTCCTCCTCTTTTTCCTCCTTCTTCCTCCTCCTCCTCCTCAGCCTCCTCCTCCTCCTCCTCCTCCTCACCGTCACTTCCTTCACTCCCCCACTTCAGCCTCCTGCATCATTGTAAGGGCACTGCGGAATGGATAGATGAGAGGTGTTTGGTCTGTCTCTTTTTTCACTTGTCTGGTTTTTTGGCCATAACTGTCTTGTTTCGTGTGTACTTGTCATCAGTCAGTGGAGCACTCAGAGGGGAAAAGAATAGAATGAAACTACAAAAGTAATACAATGCATTCGCGGTTTTTAAACAAACCCGCGTTTGTGCACCTGAAGGAGTATCTTTTTTGGATTCTGAGGAGACTTCCTTTTATAGATAATAAAACGGTACGTAGGAAAAATACCCAAACGCTTGTTTAAAATCAAAACATTTTACTTGATAAGTTTTAAACACCACTATTTGTCTTTTCAATGTGAGTTTTAAAAAATATATTGATTATTAAAATTTTGAAGGATTTCATTAGCCACGAAGAATTTATAGAATGGCTTTCTTTAGCGTTAAAGTAGAAAAACCAAAGAGTAAAAAATGTACTAGTCATGCAGCTTTTGAAATATTTTTGTCTCATAACAATTCGAGTTTTCTTTTCTTTTCAACAAGGAAGCAAATCTCCTAAGTTAGTTTGTAAACAGAACTGAGCTTGTTGCTCACTGAGATTACAGATTAGTTTTAACAAAAGAATGTTTTTTTGATGTATTGGAGACAGATTAAACTTACGTTATTCTATAATGATAGTCTGAAAACTAAATAAATCAGAGCGATAATAATAATATAATAATAATAATAATAATAATAATAATAATAATAATAATAATAATAATAATAATAACAATAATATATGTAGATACTTATGATAATCATCATAATTGATAGTAGTAACTCACAATAATGATAAGATAATAACAAACACAACAGTAAAATATCTTTTAAAAAAACATTTGCTTTCTCTACTGAATAGGAATCTGTGTGTAATTATTCTCATCTGAGAACACTAACTATTTGCATGTATTTGTATTTCACTTAAATCGAAGCTTGTACTACTATACCTCTCTGAAATGGTAATGGCACCCACTGAAAACAAAACCTATTTAAAAGCTGAGGGGCTTTGATGGAACCCTGAAGTATGCCTCTTGCTGTTCAACTGCCCTTGGATTTCAACAGAAAATGATAAACTCCGTAAGAAAACCTGCCCTCCAAAACTGCTTTCAGAATCAAAGCATGCTTATTTCTAGCCTGCTTATCGATGTACCTGGAATGCTGATGCTGTTTATTGAAAGCATTTTACATATCTATTTTTCAATCTTATTTTTCATTGTCTCGTTGTTTTTTTAAGTCTGTAGTTTTAGTTTATTTACGATTTTGTTGATATTTTTCCTGTTTCCCCTATATGCTTTTTTTTCTAAAGTCAGATAAAAATAATCTTAATTTGGTGTTGAATGTGAATTATATGCAATCAAATGTAATCATTGCATTTTTTCTACAAAAGTGCGAAAGATACCATTTACTGTAATAAATATACTTAATGGATGTTTCAATAGACTTTTTCACAGAGATAGAGACAGAGAGGGGAGAGGGGTGGCAGGCACGAACAAAAGAAGAAAAGTAAAGGGGTTTTTTTTTGGTATGATTAGTTTTCTATGATTACAGATTCTCTCTTCTGTCACTTTCTTGGCCAAATACCCTCTGCCTCCCCTTCCCATTTACTTCAATTAGTTGAGGTTTTCTTCTTGTGCATTTTCATGACTACGTGCGTTACCAAACTGACAAACGGTAAATGATGTAATTGAAAGTAAAAAAACTAAAGAAAACAACCTGCATGTGCTTGTCATTCTTTTTCGCGCGCACGCCACACACACACTTACACATACACGCGCACACACACACACACACACACACACACACACACACACACACACACACACACACACACACACACACACACACACACACACACAACACACACACATACTGTGCATGTCTAGTAAGAAATGGTCCCTTTTTAAAAGAATTATGTTAGCCTGGCCTAGTAAAGTTTTCTGAGAATTTTACCTCCCTTCGACAAGATTTTTTCTGATAACTTTTTTTAGTTTGGGAAGAATATATTAGAAATGTTTAAAGATTGTCTGGAAGTTTGCATTTAATAAATACTGATTGTATTAATTTGCTTTTTTTTTTTGGCAAGACATAGCGCTATATAATTCCATACATCATTGTTATCATTATAGTGTTTAAGATGAAAAGTGAAGGATTACAATTTATAATCTTTGGTATTTCTTCTCTTTTTTTTCTTTTTTGTTTTGATAATATAACTAGTATGACACCCCAAACCCTTGCCCCCTCCGATGTAATCTAATCTCTAGAGCGGTTATCTCCTATCGTACTCTTGTTGCCGTATACCCCTAGTGCTATTGTATATAACTGTTGAAGTGGAGAAACAAAAGGGTGACATTTTTGTCTATCATTTTGCTAAAATCGGTTTTGTTTTGTTACTTTTGAAGAGGAAGAATTTTTTAGAGGAAATCAAGATATTTGTTTAGAATTACCCAGTTTATACTGATACAAAGACTCGTAGATTTAGCCTATAGCCCTATACACAGTAGGAAAACCGAATAAAGATTAGAATACAAATCCATATATCCACTCACCCATAACATATACTCTTCTTTCTTTAAAAATTTCATAGGAGCAACATTTTCGCACGTTAGTTGTGTGGTTACAAACATTTGATTCTAATATCAGTTACGATTTTAGCAGCAGTTGCAGCAGCAGCAGTAGGAGCAGCAGTAGCAGAAGTAGTAGTAGTAGTAGTGTAGTAGTAGTAGTAGTAGTAGTAGTAGTAGTAGTAGTAGTAGTAGTAGTAGTAGTAGTAGTAGTAGTAGTAGTAGTAGTAGTAGTAACAGCACAGCAGCAGGAGTAGTATCAGGTGACATAGTTGTAGACTTGGAACAGTTGTAGTAAGTTCAAGAATGCTGCATTTTCACCAGTTTGTGTGTTGTTGGTTTTTCTTTTATTATTTCACGTTTTACCCTTTTCATTTCTGATTTTGTTCCAATGTCACAATGTGTCGTGTAATGTGTTTTGATAAATTTGTTCCTATGTGTTTTTGTGAAGTAACCAATAGCCACGCTTTACTTTTATTTTATTTCCTGCCACCACTATTGCTTTTGTGTATGCTAGTTTGCCTTTTGATTTGGTTTTTTGTTTTCAGTTTGCTGTCAAAAAAGCTATCTTTATGTTTGCATTCTAAAAGCTTTTTTTCTGTTCGCCTTTAAAAAGTTTTGTTCCAATATGAACCCAATCTTCCCTCTTAAGTTTTATTCCTGTTTCTTTTGGTCATTACTATCCACGCCCTCCTGATTTAGAAATACCCTTTTTCTTTTCTCTTTTTAATTTCCATTTTTATTTCATTTTCCTTTCCATGCCCCTGTTTAGCCCCTTTTTTCACATTTGTACACCTTCCCACCTTATCCTGTGAGAGCATCAAGACCCAAGGGCAGCGAGGCAAGGCCTAAACCATCAGACATGTTTTCCGACCTTCCTAAACGTAAGTCCTACGTTGCATCGTACTCAATCCAAAGTTTCACAGTCCAGATGTGAAATCCTCTCTCTCTCTCACATACACATACACACTGCTTCACTGTTTCATTCTAACGTTACGTGCCATTACCATTTCAGTTCCAAGTGATCCATGTCATCATTCATGTACCAACCAGACTGTGTGTGCCTTTTTCTTTCATCCCATCTTAAAAAACAAACAGCATGAAAGTCGTGAATGAATATTGTTTGTCTGTTGTCTTACTGGGTTGGTTGGTTTATTCTGTCTCTCCTTGTGGGCAATGGAAGGGAGGAAAGGGCTGGGGGGAGGTGGTTATACTATGCGAGGTGAACGTGGTTGTAAAATCAAGAACTGAACAACAGACAAAGAAACAGACATTGAGACAGACCGACAGCCAGACAGACAAACAAGTGTGCTTTCTCTATTTAAGGATGGTGGAGTAAGTTGTGTATTGAAAGGTTTTCTTAAAAGCATTTTACAACGATGCTTTGCAAGTGTGACTGTGTTTGCTGGGTGGAATAACCAGATCGATACATTATCACTTGATTCAAATCTGGCAAATGCTGCTTTACACATGGCAGGAAGTGGATATCTTTGATTTTGAAAATAATATTCTATACTTAAAATTTGATAAGCATACTGACAGTACTAACTGGTGTTGCATGTCAGCTTGGTGATTATAAAGAAACAGGGTGTGGGTTGAGTGGGTGGCTGGGGAAGAACATTGGGAACACTGTGATTTGAGGGGAAAACTCCTCAAAATGAGATAACAGCCTCAATGTTTGTCACAGTGCAGAAAACGGCATTACTCTCCGTTAGTTTGGTAGTTTTGAAAAAAGCAAATCTGCACTTTTCTCATTGCATCGTGTTGTGATATTTTTATTAGACAGAAATCAAGACATACATCGGTTTATTTCTGAGAAAAAATTATTGATTTAAAGGCTGTTCTGAATTTGTATGATCTCTAGATGGCATAACTTGTTCTTCACGAACAGCCCAGAAAGATCATAAGGTTGGTCCCCGATGTAAACTTTTTGTTGTAGTTGTTATCTCTGAGGGGATTTGTAAGCTACAGTAGGTCCCTTTCGTACAGCCTGGCTTAATTTAGGTTCCGTTCCAGGGGCCAGACCTTTGAATATTACCCCCTTGTGGATGCAAATCGATGGGTCTACAAATTATCTTACCAGTTCTGGGTGTGTTCGTATCCCTCAGACCTGGATGACTGTGTAACAAAGATGTTTTTAAGAGCTTTTTCTTAAACTACTAATCTTACAAGATCGCCATTTTCTAAACAAAATTTATTTTAGATAGTTCTGTCAAAGTAATAGAATGATGATGATGATGATGATGATGATGATGATGATGATGATGATGATGATGATGATGATGATGATGATGATGATGATGATGATGATGACGACGACGACGACTAAGAGGACGAGAGCGACGACCATGACATTGATGATGAGGAAAAGTATGAAGATGATGATTGTGACTAGTTGTCGTCATGCAGTAGTGGTAGCAGCAGTAGTGGAAACCGTCGTACTAGTGTTAACGTTAACAATACTGTTCTTGTTGTTGATGATTTTAACGATAATGGTGATGGAACGTCGGTTTGTTTCTGCTGCTGTTTTTTTTTTTTATTCTCTCTCTCTCTCTCTCTCTCTCTCTTCTCTCTCTCTCTCTCTCTCTCTCTCTCTCTCTCTCTCTCTCTCTCTCTCTCTCTCTCTCTCTCTCTCTCTCTCTCTCTCTCTCTGTGCTTGTTTGCTTCATTTTACCTTCTTTTTTTTTAAACATTCTCCTACAGTGACAAGCTAAAACTGAATACAAATGTGTGTGTGTGTGTGTGTGTGTGTGTGTGTGGTGTGTGTGTGTGTGTGTGTGTGTGTGTGTGTGTGTGTTGTCGTGTGTGTGCGTCTGTCTGTCTGTCTGTCTGTCTGTCTGTCTGTCTGTCTGTCTGTCTGTCTGCTGTCATTCTCTATATCTGTCTTTCATTCGGTGCGTACGAGTATATACGTATAGGTGTGCGTTTTCATACGCATGAATGCTTGCATGCTTAATGTACTTTATGTGTATGTATGTATGTGTGTTCCTAAGTCTGTTTTTCAATGTGCCTATTATTACAACGGGCCTAGCATGCGCGTGCTCGTGTATCAAAGTGAAAGTGTGTGTGTGTGTGTGTGTGTGTGTGTGTGTGTGTGTGTGTGTGTGTGTGTGTGTGTGTGTGTGTGTGTGTGTGTGTGTGTGCGTGCGCTTATATGTATGTGTGTGTGTGTGTGTGTGTGTGTGTGTGCGTGCGCTTATATGTATATGTGTGTGAGTGTGTGTGTGTGTGTTGTGTGTGTGTGTGTGTGTGCATGTGTGTGTGTATGTGTGTGTGCATGTGTGTGAGTGTGTGTGTGCGTGCGTGTGTGTGTGTGTGTGTGTGTACGCGAGCACAAGTATATGTAAATGCGCATGCTCCCGCACTCGTGTCTCAACACTCTCCTATTGCAAGCGCGTTGGTCTGCATATCGTCTCCTTATCTATGCTTTTTAGTTTTTTTTGCCTCAATGTCTGGACTGTTTTTCCAGGCCTTTTTGCAGACAACCTTCTCATGGACATGGTGGTAGCGGACAAAAACCTCAGCACGCAGTACTCCATGCAAAGCGAAGCCGACACCCACCCCAGCCACTCCGAACACGAGGACAACCACAGCGATAAACTACACCACGACGACGGCGGCGAGAACAACGACGGAAGTGGCGGCACGGGCGGTGGTGGTGGTGGTGGTGGTGGCGACGACGATCACGATTCCTCGTCTGAGTCGGGGTCCGAGTCAGGGGAGGAAAGTGAGGAGGAGAGACGCGGAGGCCCAAGTAATATCTGTGGTAGTGTGCTCCCTTGAACACCGAGGCTTTTTTCTGATTTTTAGTTTTCTGGTTTGGTTGAGTCGTTGAGAGTGTCTCATTGTATAGAAGGGCTGGGTGGGTCGGTGATGGATGGATGGATGGATGGATGGATGGATGGATTGGATGGATGGATGGATGGATGGATGGATGGATGGATGGATGGATGATTGGTTGGATGAATTTATGAATTGAAACATAAGTGCAATCTTATACACACATGCGCATGCACACGCGCGCGCACGTACGCATGCACACACACATGAACGCATGCATGTATGCACACTATGAGCGTGTGCATAAATGCACATTTACATACAAGTTAAATAGTACTCTCTAATTCAGAAAAGAACCTGCGAACAAGAGATGTAACAATAGCTGGTTCTGTAGTTCAGGGATGAATATGAATCTACGAACACAATGAGACACTCTGAACGTGTTACCATACCCTATTTAGTTATGTTTATACACACTTATGTCTAGATTTATTTTGGCTCACTGGCTGGGAAGTTTTGTTCAGTTAAGTTGAAAATAGCTGCTAGTATATATCATTCTGTTCGATGGTGTTATATATTTACGCTTGGTTGTCACTATATATTCTGTATATCTTTCACTATTTAGACGTAAGCACAAGTGTTTTATTTATTTGTTGATGGTGATTATCATTCTTATTTGGTAAACTCTTACACAGAAAGCCTAATGGTAAACAAAACAGATTAATAATGTACAAAACAAAGTGTAATGATAAAACATCAATAATAATCACACAGTTTAAACATTTGATATTTTCATTGCAAGATTTAAACAAAAAAAACCCGTAAAATAGCTTTGAATTGAAACTGGATTTTGTTGTGTCCTTAACCTGCATAATCTGAGTTGAAACTAGGTTCACGTAAGTTTGACACAGTGGCTATACTGGGACAGGCTATTTTGGCCATTGTTTAAAAGTTCAGCAAATAAAATGAGAAAATTGATGAAACCAGATATCTATCATACATCAAATGACATCTTCATTTGTATCAGTCTAACCCTTACATTTTTCTCCATAGCTGGTAGTATCGTTGTGTGTTTTGTTTTAGACTTAGTCAAGGAATGCCCCTACGACCACTTAGGTTTAGGAACACCTTTACGTTTACCAGTGAATTCTAAAAAAAAAAAAAAGTAAAAAAAGGTTTCTAAAACCATTCATACGCTTACATTGATTAAGTGTAAACATACATTACTAACCCGCGAAAATCAGACCAATTTTACACGCAGTAAAGTTTCTTCAGACTCAACAATAAGTTTTTTCTAGTCAAAAGTTGCTATATTTGCTAAACAAAATTAACTTTTGTTTTGCTTGCATCCTTCATGAAAAAATTCGTAACATAGTTGCACAATAATCTCTCTCACTCACCTAACCTATCCAGTTGTCTAGTAGACCCCTGGGTTATTCCTGCAGATTCTGCTTCATAGCAATAACATAAAAATCGCCATTACTGATCAGCTAACAGTTAGAGGCAACAACATTTTCACTAGCAAAAGGGGTTGATCTAACAGGTTGAGTAGTTTCCCTTTGACTGGATGCTGTTTAGGTTTGTTCAGGTGTATTCAGCTAAAAGATACTGTAGCTAGA
>CM060318.1:44139878-44142378 GCA_030674155.1 Stramonita haemastoma
ACAGTCTGTAACCTCGACCTAAAATATGAATGTGCTATGATGTGCAAAGTTTATTTTAAATCTGTATGAGTGCTAGATGATGCTCATGATTTTCTGTGATTTATTTCTATGAACAAAGACTTGATAGCGATTTATTCCTTGTTGAATTATACGATGAACAACAACTTACTCAAAGAAGCTATTTTATGCAATAAATGTATTTTAGGTTTCACTATTGATTTTCTGAATAATACTGGTTTCTGTTATATATTATTTCTGAGTTAACCTGAGTTATTTCAAGAACTGCTTGTTATGTATGGATATTATTTTACAACGATGTTTTGATTTGATAAGTTATTTTGACATTTTTAGTTACAACAATGACAGATAATTACTATTTCCAACCAAACAGAATGGTTTACCCTTTGATATATGAATGTGTCAATTCCTAGTTTGTTTTCAATGAAACAGGTTTTTTTTCCAAAGCAAGTTTAATTCTTTGCAGAAAATATTTTCTTACGTTAAGTGTATGTGCCACTCTTTTATTTTGTTACATTTTTCTTTCATTTGAATTTGATCACATTGTCACCAGTTTTGTTTACAGCATTTTTTGTTTTCTTTGCTTAGCTTGATTTTTTCTAAGTTTTCACTCGTTTATTTTCCCTTTTTTCTTGGTTTTACTTTTTTTCTATTTCATCGGCTTTTGTTTCTTCTTGATTTTTCACTTTTGAGTTACATTTTTTCACGCATAATGATAATGCATTTCTTGATATTTACCAACTTTTGCCATAAGGATGCTTACTTTAAGCTACGTATCATTATTATACCATGTTCTATTTTGCCAAAAAAAAGTATAATAATATAGTATGATAATAAAGTAGGCTATTTTCACAATCACTTGCAATACTTTTCTTTTGGTTTTTCCGTATTTTTGATTTTTGGTTGTGACTTTTTATTCATTTGTAGCATTCTGGGAATGAACCTATTTGGCTGCAAGTTCTGTAGAGAGGTCAGACCGGGAGCTCGCAAATGTGATCGGAAGAACTTTGATTCCCTCCTGTGGGCCATAGTTACAGTCTTCCAGGTACTCTTTATACCCCACACCCCTCCAAGACTTGCAGACTTGCATTCCAGCCGCTAAGGCCTGGACCCTGCATGGTGGTGCTAATGACTATAACCCCCCTGCCTTCCTGTGGTGCCGAGTGTTGCCTTTCTGTTGATTCTTTCTGTGCTGTAGATATTGTATCCATGGACTGACTGTCAACTTTCAACATCCTATATTAATCTGGACTAACTCACCTACGTTGGTCTGCGTATTGTGCGGATAGTAGAGAGGCAAGCTGTGTTTGACTGGAGCAGTCCTCTATTTCGTGTCTTTGTAGTGAACTACTTACTGTCTGTAAAGGGAGTTTCCAGTGTATTTTGTTGGCCCTCATAACCTCCCCCCCCCACTCTCCTCTTCCCCTCCCCGACCCTCCCACCATCTCCGCCCCCTTCAGTTTTGGATGTTTCTTATTTGGAATTCTAAGTTTGTTGATTTGAAAACCAGGAAAATTAATGTGAAGATCCGTTTTATAAGGAATTTTGAAATTGTTGGTTTTAGACTAGACAAGAGTGGAAAAAAGAAGAGAGAGAAAAAGAATTGCTTACAAAAGGGATAGCCTTTTTTCTGAAGCACTTGATGAAATAAGAAACAGGAAGAAGTAAACTGAAAGATCCAATGTTTTTGAAACTTCAACTAAAACCATAAGTATGCACTGGTATGGGTGCTAGTTACGCATTAACACTTCTGTATTGTTCTGCGTTTTTAACTGCCATGAAGATTAAGGGAAATGAATCAAATAAGCATTACTTGGCATTGTTTTATTTACCTCTGCAATGTGTCTGATTATTGACATGGCCTTACATTCTATACCGTTTTCTAAAAAGATGTTTTTAAGTGGATGGCTTATTTGAAGAGAGTTTTTCAAGGTATCCTGTTTACGCTGGTAGACATAGCCCAGTTTTGGTAGCTGTGTATTTTAGATACTCCCACAACAGTATTCGTTTAGGAATATCCATTTAAAAAGGTTGTTTCTTGTGAAGGAAGGGGAGGGGGTGCTAAATATTTACAAAAAAGAGAATCTGCTCGTATTTCCTAAGTGGTCAAAATCTGGCATAGATCTCTACTGATGATGTCTTTTATTCATTATGTAATTTTAGGATGCAAAATTGATAACGAACTAACGAAAACAATGGTAATCTGTGATTCAGTCTATACCTATTTCATAACTCCATCAGTTTCTTTTCTAACTAAATAATGATACCACTTGTTGTTCCTCAGCCAGAAAACCTCTATTCCCGAAATGTTTCCTTTTGTTTTATTAAATTTTCAAAGCACCCACAGAGCAAAAGGACTGCCACAGATCAAATTGTTCTCTGGTATAACTTAGTTCTAAGAAATTGTTCTGAGCTGGTAAAGCAGAGAGTGAATGTACACGCATAATCATATCTCTTATATTAATCAGAAGTACATTTTTCA
>CM060318.1:44147378-44159878 GCA_030674155.1 Stramonita haemastoma
CACACAAACACACACACACAAACACACACACACACACAACACACACACACAACACACACACACACACACAAACACAAACATACACACACACAACACACAAACAACAAACAACACAACCACAACACAAACACAACCACAAACACAGTTACAGTGAACTAACTGGGGACTGTGTGTGAGGCAGGTGCTGACGCAGGAGGACTGAACACGGTGCTGTATAACGGCATGTACTACACCTCGCCCTGGGCCTCCTCTACTTCATCGCCCTCATGACCTTCGGCAACTACGTCCTCTTCAACCTCCTCGTGGCCATCCTGGTGGAGGGATTCTCCACGGAGGTCAGTGGATGGGTGGGATGGGTGGTTGGATGGGGTGGTGTGGGTTGGGTTGGGTTGGGTGGTGGGTTGGGTGGGAAGGTGGGTGGGTGTGGGGTGCTCATGACCTGCAGCAATACGTCCTCTCTTTAACCTCCTGGTGGCCATCCTGGTGGAAGGATTCTCCACTGAGGTCATAGGGGTGGGATAGGGTGAATGGGTGATTCGGTGGGATGGGTGGGTTGGGTAGGTTGAATGGGTGGGGTGGGGTAGGTGGATGGGTGGGAAGGTGGTTGGGTGAGTGGGTGCTCATGACCTTCGGCAACTACGTCCTCTTCAACCTCCTGGTGGCCATCCTGGTGGAGGGATTCTCCACTGAGGTCAGTGGATGGGTGGATGGGTGAGTTGGGTGGGTTAGGATGGGGAGGGTGGTTGAGTGGGAAGGTAGGTGGGTGCGTGGGTGGGTGTTCATGACTTTCGGAAACTACACGTCCTCTCTTCAATCTCCTGGCGGATAATCTGGTAGAAGGATTCTCCACTGAGCTAAGTCGGATGGATGGATGAGTCGGATGGGTTGGATGGATGGGTTGGGTGGATGGGGGATGAGTTGGTGCTCATGACCTTCGGCAATTGGACGTCCTCTTCAATCTCTTGGTGGCTGTACTGGTAGGATTCTCCATTGAGGTAGGGGAGTGGGTGGGTGAATTCGTGAGTGCGGAGGTACGTAGATGGGTGGGTGGGTAGGTCGATTGGTGAAGGAAGGAATATAGGAAGGAATGTAGAAAGGATGAAATGAAGGGAGGAGAAAATAAAGTATGGACCCAATGAAGACAGGAAGGAAGCAAGGTAGAAATCAAGATGGATGGATGAAAGCGTTAAAGGAATGAAGATGGGAGGAAGAAAGGAAGAACGGAAGAAATAATGATGTAGAAGAAAAAGAATTAGAAGGAGGAAAGAGATGAATTGAAACTATGACTTAACCATTTGCTAATGATAATTATCTACTATCTTAGTTTGCTCTTTTAGGGGTTTGGGTTTTTTTCCTTTTCTTTCACATTTTTCTGACATTATTAGTGTGTAAATCTCAATGTTTAGTACACATAAATAATGACTCTCTCTCTCTCTCTCTCTCTCTCTCTCTCTCTCTCTCTCTCTCTCTCTCTCTCTCTCTCTCTCTCTCTCTCTGTGACTCACAGGATGAAGACAAGAAGCGAGAGAAGCAGAAGGAACAAGAGGAGATAGAAAAAGAGGAGAAAGAGAAAGAGAGGCAGAGGTTGGCGGAGAACAACAATATCGCTGAAATCCACAGGGATGCTGACAAATTGACGCTGTCTGGCTCCCTGGACCTGAAGAACAACAAAGAGAAAGGTGAGTCTTAGGCTGCTGTTAGGCGTTCCCAACATTAATATCCCTGGGGGCCCGGCAGAGTAATGCGCTCTGTCTTATTCATCCCACCTGGGAATCACGGTGAGATTGGTACCCAAAATATTTACTCGGTCTCAGTCATCTCACATGGGGAATCACTTGTGAGATTGTTCAGTATACACTGGATGGGAAGTTTCTGTGTATCGCTGACTTAAGAGGAGTTTCTTTTCCTTCTTGTAAAAGATAGTATTCGTTGTTATGCTTTGAGTTTGTTGTTGTTAAATACAATATCAGCATCGCATCTTAGAGCCTAGCAACTCTTTGATGTAGACCTTGGCACTTCATTTCCATCAAGAGGCCTAACTGACAACACGTTTAACTTGGGCCATTGATGAGGAGGAGGAGGACAGTGGCGGTGGTAATGGTGTTGATAATGATGACGATTTCACATTTAGTTTTCATACTTCCCAAAGGATACTTTCATAGGAAATACTGGTCTTAGAGTTTCGAGTTGAAAATGTTTTTTTTGTTTGTAATTTTAAAGTGCACTTTTATATCTTGATCTTTCCCCATTTCAAAATCCTGTACTCATTCCACATCTTATTCATATCCACAGAGAAGAAAATGAAAGCTCTTCCAGCCCCGGTGTCTGTGACGGCCACCAAAGAGGACAACCTCAACCAACAACAGCAACAACAACAGCAACAACAGCAACAACAACAGCAGCAACAGCAGCAGCAGCAACAACAAGAAGCCTTGCCCCCTTCATCAGCTCACGAGGGGGGTCCCCTGAACCCCCCCATCATCACGCACACGGCAGCCACCCCCATGGGCACCCCCATGGCCACCCCCCAGGGCTCCCCCAACGAAGGGGTGCTGAAGGACAACAACAAACTGACCGTCTCCGTCAACATGAACCGCAGCTCGCTCACTGTGGAGGGTGATAAAGCCATTGTAAGTGGAGGTTTTTGTTGTTGTTTTTGATAAAGGTATCTGAGGCATAGTTTTGTGGTGGTGGTGGCGGTGGTGGTGAAGATGATGATGATGATGAGGAGGAGAACTGTGATTCTAGGAGTGGTGATTGTGAATTTTGTTGGTAACTCGAAAAACATATTAAGACATCAGAAAGTATTGTTCTGTTTTTTGGAGGCACTACAAGGGCGTTTAGTTTGGGGGGGGGGGGTTGTTGCTTTTGCTGTGGGTGGGAGGGGGGGAAGGAATGGAAGGACCATAATGGACTGGCTGGTAAATTTTAACTGATTAATTGTTTGGTTGATTGGTTGGCTGGTTATGGGAATGGGTGGATGGTTTCTTTCGGGTTACATACAGTCCTACCTTTGTTTCGTTTTGTCTCGTTGCCATCAGTTTCATTGTACATGGTGACTTCAGGCATGATAATCCATGTTTTCTTTTCTTCCTCACCACCACCCCACGCCCCCCACGACCTCTCCCTCACTCTCACCCACCCACCCACCCATCCACACCCACCCACCCACACACAACCCCCCCAAAAAAAAAAAAAAAAAACAAAAAAAAACCACAGTCCACCATGAACCACAAAGGCTCCCCAAGACCTTCCTCACGCCTGTACCGCTCCGGCAGCAGAGGCAGTCAACGCAGCAACAGCTGGAGGTTAAAGAACCACCGCAAGAAGGGGGGCTCGGGGGGCACCTCGGGGGGCACGGCAGGGGGGCAGGGGGACAAGAGCAGCCTGGTGGGGGGAGACAGCCTGTCCGACAGCCCGGCGGAGGACGGGGGCGAGGAGGAGCTGATGTCCTCCAGCCAGAACTCCCAGTCCCCTTCCGTGTACAGTCACGGCGTCCCTGTCGCCCCGCATCAAGTCAACAACCAGAGGTGTGTGTGTGTGAGAGGGAGATGGGGGAAGAGTAGAGAGAGAGGGGGGGGAGAGAGAGAGATGGGGGAAGAGAGAGAGGGGATGAGAGAGAGAGAGAGTAGAGAGAGAGAGAGAGATGGGGGAAGAGAGAGTGAGAGAGAGAGAGAGGGAGGGAGAGAGTTGAGAGAGGGAGTAGAGACAGACAGACAGACAGACAGAGAGACAGACAGACAGAGAGACAGTTAGAGAGACACAGAGAGAGACAGACAGACAGAGAGACAGACTGACAGAGAGACAGAGAGAGACAGACAGACAGACAGAGAGACGAGAGAGAGAGACACAGAGAGAGAGAGAGAGAGAGAGAGAGAGAGAGAGAGAGAGAGAGAGAGAGATGAGAGAGAGAGAGAGAGGAGAGAGAGAGAGAGAGAGAGACACAGAGCTTTGGATACTTAAAATGGTTATGGCCTCTGTAGTCGGTTGTGTAGGTTATGAGTAGGGTTGGGTTGGGATGGGTTGGGGCTGGGGGGTTGGAATGGGTTGGTTGGTGATTGGGGTATGGTGTGTGTGTGTGTGTGTGTGTGTGTGTGTGTGTGTGTGTGTGTGTGTGTGTGTGTGTGTGTGTGTGAGCAGGAGGTGGGGTGGTAAATATATAGAATTACCTCCATATTTTTGTTTACATATTAAAAAAAAAATGAAATGTTAGCATTGCTTCTGTCACTTTATCAGCATGCGCTGGGTATTATTTTATTCGTTTATTTAGTTTGCATATGTCCTCCTTTCAATGCTACAATGTTCTTGTTTTTGTTATTGTTTTCATTCATGATTCACCCATCCTTATTCCGATATTGGATTCACATCACATAGATAAATCTGTTCATGTACGCGAGTTGTCTCACCTTCCAGGATTATGATTATTTCCCTTTCTCTGTGTAAAATAGAATGCTTGCTTGCTGGTTTTCAGATTGACGTGACTATAGTGATCTGAACACTGTATTGAGCATAGAGTTTTATTTGTTCGATGAAGAAGATGTTTTTGGTGTTTAGGTAGATCTATATGGCTTTCGTTAATGGTCGATCCCTTTTTATTTCAGCTGTGTCACGTATTATTTCAGGTAAATTCATTTTTTTGTGTTTAGCCTTTTGTGTGACTTTTTTGACCACAGCACTTTTTTCTGCACCCGTTTTCCCTACTGCCATTTTATTATTTTAAAACTGCTTAAAAAAAAAAAAAAACTTGTATGAGGTAAGTGTATAGTTCTATCCGACACATCTTTTCTTCGTTCCACGGCTAGAGCTCTGAGGTTTACCAATGGTGAAATTAATGCATTGCGACCGTTTCTTCCCACCATTAAGATACCACATTTCAACCACGGGGATGGTGTGGAAACATGATATTAGCTAATGTGCATACAGTTTTTATACAACATTGTCATCTGTTCTTACCGGCACACAATGGCCTACTCTTCCTGAAGGCAGAACTGGTTTCAAAGTCTGCTCAAGAAGATGTTTTGGAGTGAGTTTGGACACGACCGGGGCATAGTTTATAGTCTCATTTGAAGGACTTTTCGGGGAGGGGAGTCAGTTCTGTATCAACTCCAAGGGGAGAAAATTCGCTTCAACGGTTGTTTCGGTGATGGCTTGAACCCAGGCTCAATCTAGTGTCTTCAAATAGCGAGCGCAACATTCTAACCAATGGACTATCCCACGCCTATCATAAACAATAATATAGAGTTGCAATTATTCTAACTTATAATTAAACACCTGTACTCTCACGAATATACACACCTGTAATTTTATGTTGTGCGTATTTTTATTTACATTTACTCCTCTCTCATATATACATGAAAATTTTGCTTTTCTTCTTGTTTTCTCTTTTAGACGCACTCACCTTATCTTGCACACTTGTGCACATTTTTAGATGTGGGCACACGCTCGTACACACAAACACACAAACACACACACACACATGCTCGCACGCACCTACTCTCTCTCTCTCTCTCTCTCTCTCTCTCTCTCTCTCTCTCTCTCTCTCTCTCTCTCTCTCTCTCTCTCTCTCACGGGCACGCACATTTTCTTATGCGCACTGTCATCTTCTGTTAGCATGCGTTTTTTATGCAAATGTGTGTGTGGTTTCAAGGATACATTCATAAAAACGGAAACTACACACACACACACACACACACACACGCTATACGCTAGCACACACACGCAGAGTCACAAACACACACAGTCACACACACAAACACAGACACACGCACACACAGTCACACACACACACACACACACACACACACACACAAATAAACACAGAGGAACACATGCATACACACCATGAGCACACATTCATGCACGTTCGCACACACAGTGGCACACAGCATGACACATTAGCTCATGCGAGCATAAACACATACATGCATTGTAGCCTATGTTAATGTACTAACATGAGTGTGTATGTGTGTGTGTGTGGGGGGGGGGGGGGGTTGCTCTATCCTAGTTTTTTCCAGCCCCCATCTTACCCCCTCCCTCCCCCCTTTCTCTACGTCTTTCCATCCTGCACCCCAACCCCACTTCACCCGTCCCTCTACCTGTTCCAATACTTTTTTTCCCCAGTTTTCTCTGTCTTTTAAGTTTAGTTTTGCATTTTAAAATCTTAATTAAACACCTTTTTGCTCTCGCTCAGACTCACAAAGTTTGCTTTTGCTTTTGATAACTCTTTCTTTGACACCCATTTTTTTCTGTTTGTGTGACTCTGTGTGTGTATGTGTGTATGTGTGTGTGTGTTTTTGTGTGTGTGTGTGTGTGTGTGTGTGTGTGTGTGTGTGTGTGTGTGTGTGTGTGTGTGTGTGTGTGTGTGTGTGTGTGTGTTGTATGAGGTGTGGTGTGTGTGTATGTGCGTGTGTGTGTGTCTGTGTCTGTGTCTGATAGCCTTTAGTTATCAAATCATGACATGTATGAGGACATCATTACAGATACAATTATCACTAATATCGTTATTATCATTACGATCATCGTTAGTCGTCGTTATCGTTATAAACAGCATCATTGCTGTCGTTGACATTGTCTCCATTTTTCATCTTTATTGCCATCATCGTTATTGTCATTATCACTATTTGTATCGATGTCAGCAAACAGTTCGTCAGAATCTTACTGCCATCGGATTTTTTTCTCTTTTCTTGTCGCATGTTTTTAATGCTTTCCTTGGTGGTGGTGGTGGTGGTGGTGGTGGTGGTGTGGTGGTGGTGGTGGTGGTGGTGGTGGGTGGTGGTGGTGGTGGTGGTGATGATGATGATGATGATGATGATGATGGTGATGATGATGATGATGATGATGATGATGATGATGATGATGATGATGATGATGACGACGACGATCGACGACGACGACGACGACGCGACGACGACGACGACGACGACGAGACGATGATGATTCTCTCTCTTCTTCTGTATGTCTCTTCTCTGTTTCTGTTTCTGTTTCTGTTTCTGTCTCTCTCTCTCTCTCTCTCTCTCTCTCTTCTCTCTCTCTCTCTCTCTCTCTCTCTCTCTCTCTCTCTCTCTCTCTCTCTCTCTCTCTCTCTCTCTCTCTCTCTCTCTCTCTCTCTCTCTCTCTCTCTCTCTCTCTCTCTCTCTCTCTCTCTCCAAAACACATTCAGACACGCATGTGCGGATATGCACCTTCTTACTCTCTCTGCTTTGTTGTGTTTGTTACTGATGTATTAATTAATGGAACTTTCTTTTCAAATTTTCATCTGTTTTGCATGCATCTTAACTGCTGTTTCTTTCGCTTTTTTGTTTGTGTTTTTTGTCTTTAATTCTCTCTAACATGTTTGTTTTCATTCTTCACTCTTCATTCTGTGTTACTTCAACAGTTGCATGCATTTCCTTATCAACTTTTTCTTGATTTGTGTTGAAATATTATATTCTTTCCTACACATTGCATGACTTTAGCTCTGAAAACAATTGCATGCATTGCAGACCTCGTGGCTGGGGACAATTATGCACACACGCTCGTGCGTGCTCCTGTGTGTGTGTGTGTGTGTGTGTTTGTTTGTGTGCGTGTATGTATGTGTGCACGTGCGTGCGTGTGTATGTGTGTGTGTGTGTATTTGTGTATGTGTGCAAGCGTGCATGCGTGCGTGTATGTGTGTGTGTGCGCGCGCGTGCATATGTTTGTTTCATTTCCTTTATTTCTTTTATTTCGAGGATAATAGAATGAGCACTTATCTTGCCCTCCATACTTACTTACCCTGGCTGTGCGCCCTATACAGATAGAAAGAAAGAAAGAAAGAAAGAAAGAAAGAAAGAAAGAAAGAAAGAAAGATAGATAGATAGATAGATAGATAGATAGATAGATAGATAGATAGATAGATAGATAGATATAGATAGGTAGATAGGTAGTAGATAGATAGATAGATAGATAGATAGATAGATAGATAGTGATAGATAGGTAGGTAGGTAGGTAGGTAGGTAGGTAGGTAGATAGATAGATAGATAGATAGATAGATAGATAGATAGATAGATAGATAGATAGATAGATAGATAGATAGATAGATAGATAGATAGATAGGTGTATGTGTGTGCGTGCGTGCGTGCGTGCGTGAGTGCATGCGTGCGTGCGTGCGGTGTGTGTGTATTTGTGTGTGTGTGTGTTGTGTGTGTGTGTGTGTGTGTGTGTGTGTGTGTGTGTGTGTGTGTGTGTGTGTGTTAGGGTGTGTCAGAAGTACAAATAGTTAGTTAAGCTTCCTTATTTTCTGTGACGTTCTGTCCTGCTGTTCCCAATGTTTCTTTGAATTTTATTATCTTTCTTTAATTCCTTTCCTTTCCTTTTTCTCCAAGTTTTTTTTCTCTCTCTGCCTTCCATTCTTTCTTTGTTCTTATTTTTCTGTCTTTACTATCTTTTGTTTTTATCACATTATAACATTTTAATGTTGATGCTAAACCAAATCCTTTTTTTCTCATTCCATCTTATCATCCTGCGCATTCTTGATCTATCCTATATCCCAAAATTGATATTCCGTTTACAACTGAAGCAGAGCCATCTTCAAATCAGTATATTCCAATACCGGTACTGATTCCGACCCCTCCTCCCCCTTCTCTCTCTTTTTCCCCAGTGACTGTAACGGGCACCTCCCCCTCAACAACCAACGCGCCCTCAGCCCTCAAAACTCGGTCAAAGGTCACCAAAGGACCTTGACCCCCCGGAACTCCATCAAGAGCAACCACAGCTGGAGCCGCAACAACTCCATCAGCTCAGGACGGAGCATCTGCAACTCCTTCGAGCTCAGTCGCCAGAACTCCTTCACCAGTCACCGAACCCTCAACTCCCTGGGCAGCGGCACGTCCCGGGAAGAACACCTCAAGGCCAAGAACCTTCTGGACCTCCCGGAGGTCAAGGTCGCGCTAGACAAGGGCGAGGGTGAGCTTGGCGGCGGCGATGAGGAAGATCCTGATGCTATCGATGAAACGGTGAGGCTGGGGGTTTTTTGGTGGTTTTGGGTTTGGTGGGTTTGTTTAGTTTTTGTGTTTGGATTATAATTTTTTGATACAGGATAGGGAAGTCATAGTTTGTGGGTGGGAGGGAGGAGGTTGTGTGTGTGTGGTGTGTGTGCGTGCGTGCGTGTGTTGTGTGTGTGTGCGTGCGTGTGTGTGTGTCATGTGTGTGTGAGTGTGTGTGTGTGTGTGAGAGAGAGACAGAGACAGAGAGAGAGATCTGGATTTTGTTTTTAACACAGTTAAACTTGCCACATGTACGTCTGACGGCAAGGGTTTTGATTGAATCTGATGCAGTAGAGTGCCATCTGATCTGTCTTGCTGTAATGTCCTGTCATGTGAACTGATGTGTTATGGTATGAAGTGCATGGTTAATGCTGTGTAACGCTATATACGATAATATGTACCATGTAATGCAATGGTGGGTTGGAGTAGGAATGAGACAAAATGTGATGAATCAAAGATGGATTTTTCAAGGCTTGGAGTGGCTTGAACTAGAATCAAGTCTGTTTTAATTTGCTTGAGCATATTCATTTTTTTCCTGACCCAATGTACTCTGACTAGACTTTTGACTTGAATTTGGTTCTGTTTTGAATTGATTTGATGCCATTTGATTGGCTACAGGACTGGAACTGTTCGTGGTGTCCGGAGCCTAAAGGCTGCTTCCTGCACCGCCACGAGTACTCGCTCTACCTCATGCACATGGAACACCCGTAAGGACACACCCTCGCCTCTTCCTGTCACTGCTTCTTTGTTTTTGATTTTTTTATGGTATTTTACTGTGTCAAGGTTACTAGCTGTTTGTAGTTACTGGAGGTGGTGATAGTACTGGTAGTGTGGTTGGATGGTGGTGATTGAGTGCTTGTTGATTTTGAAGTCGTCGTCGCCATTAGTATTGGTACAATTACATTTTTCATGTAGATGTAGTAATCTGATGATAGTAGTGACTGCCTGGTTCGTTTGAAACATTTTATTCAGAAAGGAAAAACACATTGTACACAAATCCATTCGGAGCAGTAACAAGCGAATAGCTTATAGTGTATTCCACCATCAAACATAACGAAACTTGTTATTTCGGGCAGCTGAAAAAAGATTGTCACATCAAATCAATCCTACTGTCTGGTCAGCTGGTTTTTGGTTTGCTTGTTGACTGTTTGGTTGGTCAGTTGGTACTTTGGTTGGTTTAATTGTTTGTTTTTTGATGGGATGGCTAGATTGTTGGTTGATTTACAAGTTGGCCAATGGATTGCTTGGTGGATACATGTTGATTGATGAATGTGATATTTAAATAGTGAATATATTACTTCCAATGAGAAACACAATCAGAGAAACGTTTAGATAGAGAGCTGTCCGATATCATATCAAACATGGTCTACTTTAAGGAATACTCTTCATACCTATGCAAGACAAATGTGGACAATGAAATGTTCTATCTTTATTTGTTTGTGTATTTTTGTTTGCTTTTTATCAATTATCACAGTCCTGTAAGTAAGCTGTAATTTTTCCCTTCAATTATGATGATTTTAAAACTGTAAATTAAATCTTTTGTTGTAAATCAGACCAGTGTACCAAAGGTTCTTTATCCAGTCCAATCCAGTCATGCTCTTTATAGCCCCGCCGACCACAGAAGCCACATCGGGGCTGTCACCTTGTAACATTTTGAATCTCAGATTAAAACTGTGCAACTGTATATAGATTAATTTGTGTTTCATCCAATTGTAAAAGCTTTTTAAAGATTTTTGTCTTGGGTGTGTTTTGACAGGGTGCGCAAGTTGTGCCATCACCTGATATCTCGACGGTGGTTTGACAACACAGTGCTGTTCTTTATCGCCCTCAACTGTATCACACTGGCCATGGAGAGGCCAGACATCCCCCCTTCTAGCAAGGTAAGGGGCGATTTTCTGGAGAGAAAAAAAAAACTATTAAGAAAAAACCCATAAAACAAAACATGATTATTTTTACTTGTGGTTGATGACTATTTTCTGATCGTCAGCTTCCTTCTTGCTTTGTTTGTCTTGTTTTAAGCAGGTTTTGTTTTTCTTCATGAAAAGTCATCAATTAGTTTCTTAGTTATTACCTGTTTCTTACTTTACAAAAGTAAAATTCATCACCTTTACTTTTTGCGTGATCTTTTTTATTTTGATCTTTTTTCTTTTATTTTGAGGTAATGAAATGAGCACTGATGTGCGTATCTATACCCATTCACTGTGTGTATGTAGTTTTGTCAATTTTGTTATCCGTTCCCACCAGCACACAATGGCCTACTCTTCCGAAAAGCAGAACGGGTTTTCAACTTGTGCGCAAGATGTTCTGCCTGCGTTTGCACACGGGGCCTCGGTTTATAGTCTCATGCGAAGGACCTGTATCATTGCGTGATTATTGCTGGTACATTTTGTACGTGTGAGCCGCGCGTGCGTCCGCCCGTGCGTGTGTGTACGCGCTATGTATGTATCCGTGTGTGTGTTCGTGCGTAACAAAGAGAGCCAGAGAAAAAGAGACAAAGAGACACTGGAAAAGACATAGACAGGGAGACAAAGACAGAAACATAGACAAAGAGACAAAGGCATAGACAGAGATAGAATGTGAAATGCACATAGTGATGTCCTCAATGGTGTCCACCTTCTTGTCAGCAGCATGACTGAATGTGATATGGTTGTTTGTTATTGTATCAGGAGAGGTCCTTCCTGACCAATGCTAACTACGTCTTTACAGTGGTCTTCACCTTCGAGATGCTGATCAAGGTAGGATTCTTTTATTATTATCTGTCTGTCTGTCTGTCTGTCTGTCTGTCTGTCTGTCTGTCTGTCTGTCTGTCTGTCTGTCTGTCTGTCTTCTGTCTGTCTGTCTTTCTTTCTTTCTGTCTGTCTTTCTTTCTTTCTTTCTTTCTTTATTTTTTTCTTTCTTTCTTTTTTTCTTTCTTTCCATCTTTCTTTTCTTTCTTTCTTTCTTTCTTTCTTTTATTCTGTCTTTGATGTGGACAGAGGTGTGCATTTCTATCCTTTTTTTCTGTCTTCCTTTGATGTGGACAGAGGTGTGCAATTTTTCCCTTTCTTTCTTTCTTCCATTGTGTCTGTCTTTGTTTTGTTTTCTTTATTTCTACTTTCATTTGTTTTCTTTCTTTTTTTTTCTTTCTTTTGTTCTGTCTTTTTTCCTTCCTTCCGTCTTTCTCTCTTTCTTCCTGTCTTTTGTTCCTTCTGCGGTTTTTTTGTCTTGTCACTTTGACCTTTTCCACTTTTCATGGCTTACTTATTACCAAACGAACGTCTTGACCATCGCTATCACCTTACTTCCTAGTTACGTGCATAATAACCATAGTTTCTTTTTTTCATGAATAAAACATGAATTTCTTTAAACCCAAAGCATCATTGTGGCTAACCTGTGTGTACCTGCCTACCTACCTGCCTGTACACAGGTTCTGGCCAAGGGTCTGGTGCTGGGCAGACACGCCTACCTGAAGAGCGGGTGGAACGTGATGGACGGCTTCCTGGTCATCATCTCCCTGGT
>CM060318.1:44162378-44197378 GCA_030674155.1 Stramonita haemastoma
AGAATAAGACGTAAATACTTAAAGGAGAATATAGATATTAGACAGGATTTTGAGCCATTAGTGGCTTAAGACGTAAACTTTACGTAAAGTCGTAGTTGCATAGGCAATTTAGTGCGCTGACTACAATCTAGTTTGGTACAAGGCTCTCACAGGTTGAACTTTCCATTAACATTTTTAATTGTTTGGCGAGATACAACTTTCGGTCAACACAACCGTCTGTCATCCAGCAAGGACATAACCGCACTTTCATGAAAGTGGTCTCTGCAGGAAGACAAAGCTGTAACCACTCAGTATCCTACCTTTTAATCCTACAAGTGCTAAAAGAAAACTCAGGTCAGAAAGAAGCAAGTAAACAATACTTTTTGTCAGTTAAGAAAGTCCTTCACACACTCCTTCTGTTTTTCCTTACAGGCTCTGATGGCACTGTTTGTGCTGGCGTCCAAAGATGGCTGGGTCCAAATCATGTACACAGGGCTGGATGCTGTAGGAGTCGACCAACAGGTGAGTTCCATGTACTGATCCCCTGACAAATTGCAAGTTCAAGATGTATTTTTTTTGCTCATCTGAGTGTAATGCACTTTCTATTTAAATTTTAAAGATTTTGCATCTTGGAAGGAAAGCTTGAATTGCTGCAGGTGTGGGAAGTATTTGTGGACTTGTGTTCATTTTAAAGGACGTAGCTCTTTTCCCAATGGTCTGTAAGCAAGCAAATAAGTTGCAAAAAGCAGAAGCCGCGAAATATTATTTTAATTGATTATGTGGGAGGAGTAGGGGGGATGGGCGACACACAAAATTATGAATATGCATGCATGTACCAATGAATATAAAGGTTGTAGCTGGCTGGCAAGCACGCACACACACAGACACACAGACACACAGACACACAGACACAGACACAGACACAGACACACACACACACACACACACACACACACACACACACACACACACACACACACACACACACACACACAAGCACACGCACACGCACACAAACACACACAACATCAACACACACACCATCACCACCACACCACACAACACACACACATAAACACACACACCAATCTACCAACCCTACCACCACCCACCAAACCATACACCCACACTACTCAATCACCAAACTTTACTTCACTCCTCAGCCTCAGGAGAACTACAACGAGTGGCGGCTGCTGTACTTCATCTCCTTCCTGCTGCTGGTGGGCTTCTTCGTCCTCAACATGTTTGTGGGGGTGGTGGTGGAGAACTTCCACAAGTGCCGGGAGTCGCAGGAGAAGGAGGAGAGGGCCATGCGGGCCGCCAAGAGGCAGGGCAAGCTGGAGAAGAAGCGAAAGAGTGAGTTGTGCAGTGTATAGTCTCTGTCTCTCTGTGTGTCTGTGCCTTTGTGTCTGTGTCTCTGTGTCTGTCTGTGTCTGTGTCTGTCTGTGTCTCTGTATCTCTGTGTCTCTGTTTCTGTGTCTCTTTGTCTCTGTATCTCTGTTTCTCTGTCTGTGTCTGTGTCTGTCTGCCTGTCTGTTTGTGTCTGTCTGTATCTCTCTCTCTGTCTCTGTCTCTTGATTTTTTTTTCTTTTAAAGAAATGTGCAGTTTTGTTGTGTTAAGGGCCTGTCATGGCTGAAGACAGTCTGATTTTTTTGGTCGGTTAATCTGAGCAAACGGTCTCATCCATAAAGTGGGTGAAGCTCGACTGTGTCGTCCCAGGCTTCCAAATGATCCCATAGCAAGTTCACTCCGTGTAGGGCCGGCTGGAGTTCGAAAATCTCCAGTGCCTCTAATGGGATTCGAACTGTGACCTTCCCGTGCGTAACTCAAGGCGCTAACCACTTAGCTAAGACAGCTTGCACATAACAAGATTTTAATGTAGACCTGGGAGTGGAAGCTACATGAATGACTGCGAGGTTTTTGACCTGGGCCGCTAACTGTGTGTTGCGGTGTGGCAGAGTTGCGGGAGCCCCCCTACTGGTCGTCCTACTCCCAGCCCCGTCTGCTGATCCACACGGTGATCAACAGCAAGTACTTTGACCTGGCCATCGCCGGGGTCATCGGCCTGAACGTCATCACCATGGCCATGGAGTACTACATGATGCCGCCCGTGAGTAGCCAGCCAGGCCCTGCAGGGAGGGGGTGGGGGGTGGCAGTAGTGGTGTGGAGGTGGTTTATATGGATTGGTATGTTGGTGGTTGTGGTGGTGATTGTGTTCCTGGTGGTGGTGTTGATAATTATGAGGGTGGTGGTGATGATTGAGGGTGGTGATAATGATTTGAGGGTGGTGGTGATTATTTGAGGTGGTGATGATGATTTGAGGTTGGTGATGATGATTTGAGGGTGGTGATGATGATTTGAGGGTGGTGATAATGATTTGAGGGTGGTGATAATGATTTGAGGGTGGTGATTGATGATTTGAGGGTGGTGATAATGATTTGAGGGTGGTGATAATGATTTGAGGGTGGTGGTGATGATTTGAGGGTGGTGATAATGATTTGAGGTGGTGATAATGATTTGAGGGTGGTGGTGATTATTTGAGGGTGGTGATGATGATTTGAGGTTGGTGATGATGATTTGAGGTGGTGATGATGATTTGAGGGTGGTGATAATGATTTGAGGGTGGTGATAATGATTTGAGGTGGTGATGATGATTTGAGGTGGTGATAATGATTTGAGGGTGGTGATAATGATTTGAGGGTGGTGATGATGATTTGAGGGTGGTGATAATGATTTGAGGTGGTGATAATGATTTGAGAGTGGTGGTGATAATCATTATCGTGATAGTGGGGAATTGTGGTGCCGACTTTATAAAGATGATGGTGGTGGTTGTGATGACAGTAGTGATGATGGAGGTGATAATTTCATTTACATAATGGTGACGGCTGTTGGTGGGAGGGTGAAAAGGGATGATTTTTTTTTATTGGCAACAGTTGATTAAGTCTACAGATCACTATACAAAGAGAGCAGGTCTCTACATCTGACATTATCTTTAATTAGATTACAGTGACAAAAGATTAACTCATATTTTTACTGGTATTTTACAGTTTATGATAATAATCATTGATTTACATGATATTTTTAGACAGCCTAAATGCAGGAGAACAAATTCAATCATCGATCAACTGGAAACGACATATTAAAACTTGATTTTATTCATCAAAACTTTAGCCATTGGTGAGTCCCATGCATCTAATAACTACATTGATAACAGTTATAGCACAGTCAGAACAACACACAACATAGCGATAGTGATACCAGTTCGATACAAGCCCTAAGACTACGGCCAAACCATATACACAGAATCAACAACAGCGACAATAACAACAGCACAGCAGCAACTTCAATAAAATGATTTGAAAATAGAAAAGAAAAAGTACAAAATGTTTCATTGTGCGTAACAGGGTAAATCATTTTTACCAATTCAAAAACATTTCAAAGTAATTTTTTTCCCAATTTCCTCCCCTGACAGGAGCTGGAGTTCGCCCTGAAGATCTTCAACTACTTCTTCACCAGCGTCTTCATCCTGGAGGCGGCCATGAAGATCGTGTCTCTGGGCTTTGTCCGCTACATCCGGGACCGCTGGAACCAGCTGGACATCCTGATCGTCATCCTGTCCATCGTGGGCATCGTGCTGGAGGAGATGAGGACCAACGTCATCCCCATCAACCCCACCATCATCCGCGTCATGAGGGTCCTCAGAATCGCCAGAGGTCAGTGGAGGGATGGGGGTTGGGGTTGGGGTTGGGTTGGGTGGTGTCTGGTTGAACTGCATACATTGTTCAGGGTTTAGCTTTGTGAAGAAAGAAACTCTAGAGACAGATGGATGGTAGATTTTCGGAGAAGGGCTTTTGTAACAACTGCTTTCATCCTTTAGCTTTTATTCTCCCAAAGGAACCGGCCTGTTGTCAGATCATGAATTGTGGATACCGAAGGGGATTCTTCTTTGATTATCGTCGCTGTGTTCTGCTCTTTCCAGAGTAAAGGCTTTTATTTTCAAGCAATTTTTATTTCTTTTTTATTCTTTTATTTTGAGGATAATGGACTAAGCACTTATGTGCTTTTTACATCCAGTCCCATATGTATTCTGTTATTTAAATTTTGTCATCCGTTCCCACCGGCACACAATGGCCTACTCTTTGCTTGTGGAGCTGAATTTAAACAGTGGCATTGAAAATAAAGACGATGCAACCAGTTCTAAAATGTATGGAGATAAAGTGGCTTTGCCTGGCATTTCAAAAGCTTTCAACAGGTTTTTTTTCTTAGATAGGCAATGTTCACATAAAGATGACCTTACAAGTTTACACACGAAGTTGCTCGTCTATTTGTTTGTTTTTATCTGAAGTAATACTACAATAGCAGTAGCCAAGGTATCAATAGAGAAGCTGTTTTACTAAGGCAATGTCTCTCGCACACAGTGAAGTTAAACAGATCAATAAATCATTATGTTACTCGGGAACTCTTTAGTCACTCGCCCTATTCTCTGGACCTGTACCACTTTAGTTTGTGTGCTCTATCTTGGCACTCTGTTCCCTCTGCCTGTTCACTTTCTGTATAAATGCATGTCCCATGTGCCCTCTGTACACTGACTGACTGTGCCCCTGTGCCCTGACAGTGCTGAAACTGCTGAAGATGGCCAAGGGCATCCGGGCACTGCTGGACACGGTGATCCAAGCTCTACCCCAGGTGGGCAACCTGGGTCTGCTCTTCTTCCTCCTCTTCTTCATCTTCGCCGCCCTGGGAGTGGAGCTCTTCGGCAGACTGGGTGAGTGAGTAGGCTTGGTTTGGTGTGTGTCTGTGGCTGGTTGCCTTCTGTCTGTTCTGTTCTGTTCATCTGGCTTACTAGCTAGCGGGGTGTTTGTCCATCCATTCGTTTTTCGCCCAGGTCTATACCTAGATCAAAACCTTTATCAGTTAATGGTGTCAGCAAAGTGTCCAGACCTGCATTAAAATAATGTTATGCTTTTCACTATCATGTTAAAATTGTCTTCAGCCATGACAAGCTTTTAGCATACCAACCTGCACTTCCATTAAAGGAGACATTTTCTGAACCCGGAATATGGCTGCCTGTACGGCGAAGTATTCGAAAACAGCCATACACGCAAACTTGTAATCTACGATATACTTACAACCTCATAGTGGTTCACAGGCTTGATGAGAGAAAGTGCATATTGTGGGTGAGCCGCTGAATGATCAGCTGGGAAACGCCCAACAGGAACAATATAGCTGAACCTCTTAACACTCAGAGGCACCCTGGATTACCAGTAACCCAAAAAATGCACATGGCTACTAAAACACACCAAAGAGCATTGCGTTCACTACTTTAAATCCCCAAATCCCGATATAAAATCCCTAAAACAAAAGAAATGTAACTAGTCTTCCTTGAGGAATTGCTTACAGATTCTGTCCTGGGCAATACTTTACCATAGCATTCTTTTTTTTTCCTTTCTCTTTATGGAAGGGGGTGTGGGGATGGGTTCCTTTCAGAATGTTCATTTAATAATAGGTATGTGTTACAGGATTTTCTGATCTTTTTCGTCGCTGAAAGGTGTAGTTTACATTTGCAGAATGGCTTACTGGTATGTCTTGCAGAATGCTCTCTGGATCACCCCTGTGTGGGGCTGAGTGAACACGCTCACTTCAAGAACTTTGGCATGGCCTTTCTGACGCTGTTCCGTGTGGCCACTGGAGATAACTGGAATGGAATCATGAAGGTTGGTAGCCTTGTTGCGATGGTGATGATGATTGCCATGACGTTTTTGACTGTTGATGATTAGTCTAGAAGTATTGATCGCTCTACAACATAATGTAATGATTATTGCATCACTACTATTATCATCATTTTGATTGCTATTGTCATCATCACTGTTACCATCATCATTATCATTGTTATCATACCTATTATTTTATTGTCATCATCATTATTGATCCCGTGATGACCCCAAAACACACACACAGATTTCTACCAAGCAATTTATTAATTCATTTTAACAAGTATGGCATAGTAGAATAGAAAAATGGTTCTCCAGCTATCAATGTATACCATGTACCAAGGCAGGACCTACTTTAAAATATTGTCATGATATCTTGAGTTTGTCTTTAGCCATAAAAATCCCGTGACATAACAACCAGCACTTTCCTCTAAAAAAATCTATTGTAATATCTTTTGTGTGCCTGCCTACAAGGCGAGGTATATTGTCAACAGTCATACACGCCAACTTCTCATGAAGTGTGAACTGATGGTATCATAGTGATGTTTGGTGATTAGATGAGTTAGAAAGAGTGCATAATTATTCTGGGTGACCCCCATGGCATTAAGTTAGGGAATGTGTAACACAGTACAGCACATCTATGATGGCAATGACCATTGAGCTGTTGTGCCAATGTATCCTGTCCGTGCAGACACACACACACACACACACACACACACACACACACACACACACACACACACACACACACACACACACACACACACCACACACACACACACACACACAACACATATATATATATATATGTATGTATATATATATATATTATATTATTCATAATTTATATAAATGTTTCTGTACACGTTTCTTGATGACTGCGTGTGTGTGTTACACAGGACACGTTACGAGAAGACTGCAACAGGGCCGACAACTGTCTGACCAACTGCTGTGTCAGCCCAATCATCGCCCCTGTCTATTTCGTGGTCTTCGTGCTGATGGCTCAGTTTGTGCTGGTCAACGTGGTGGTGGCTGTGCTGATGAAGCACCTAGAGGTCAGTACACGACAGACTGGACAGGACAGGACCATCCCTGGGATGGTCTTGTTACTGCTGTGTGTGTGTGTGTGCCGTATAACATGTTTGTTGGCGTGTGTTTCCGTTATATCAAGTGATGTGGATCATCATTTACTACTCTGGAGTACTCATTGTCTGAACTAGGTTATTTTGTAGAGTATTTTCATTACACAGGTATCATCGTAGGGGAAGTTAGGTTTAAAAGAAAAAAACAACAGTACTTTCATGTTTAGTGTCCATGTGGTTCAGGGTAACATTCAAATGAAAAGGCAGTAGTTTTTGGTGTAATATTCATGTGGTTAAGGGCAACATTGAAGTGAAAAGGCAGTGTTTTCTGAAATGAAATCCATATGGTTTAGGTAGCTTTCTTGATGAAATTTTGGTTTTATTTCATTTTTAACCATGTACTAAATGTATTTTGTAGCCTACATGGGGTTTTTTGTCTATATCTCAAGCCTAACCTCTTCCACAAAGCGTGTTTAAATCTTGGCAGTTGGAAATAATATTCTATCGTTATGGTCAAGAATGTGTTGTATCTAACAATTGTACAACTGTGAGAAGTCTTGCATTCTGCTGCTGATACTTTTTAGTGATTCTTGCTAATGCATTGACAGATTTGACAAAGAATAACACAATCTGCTACCACTTGAACTATTTATTATTCATTTTGATTCATATCTGTGTAACCAATACCAAGAACTGCTGTTAATATTGTCATAACGGTTTGTTTTCATAACAGCATGCACAGCTAATATTGTGCTCATCACTGGCGATGATTATTGTCAAAATGGGCATCATGAGGTATCAGATATTTCCACATTAATAATAAAACATTTTAACCCTTTGACTACTAACATGCCTAATTTTGGGTGACGAAATGTACGTGTATCTACTCATGGTGTTTTCCTTCAACTTGTTCGATAACTGAAGTAATGTGTTAAAAGAACACTGCTGCTTTACCTGTAGAGCTATGATCTTCTGTGACTGCTAATACGAAAAATTCTCTAGGATAAAGCAATATTAGCCATTTATGCGGCGTACCTCAAATCACAAAAACAATGGAAGTTATTACCTAAGTATAGTTATACACACACACACACACACACACACACACACACACACACACACACACACACACACACACACACACACACACACACACACACACACACACACACGCCCGTTCCTCTTTCGAAGAGCAGGCCATCGTGTGCCGGTAGGAGCGGATGACAAAATTATATAAAAAAAAAACCAGCATGCACACAGGTGTCGTGTTTAGACACCATCCCGAGGGGAAAAAATAATGGGTAGGCGCTGCACTTGTGGCGACGCGCTCTCCCCGGGGAGAGCAGCCCAAATTTCACGCAGAGAAATCTGCTGTGACAGAAAGTGATATAAAAATAAAACACACACACACACACACACACAGCGTAAAAGAGGGGACGGAGAGAGAGAGAGAGAGAGAGAGAGAGAGAGAGAGAGAGAGAGAGAGAGAGAGAGAGAGAGAGGACAAAATAGAACATATCAACTTTTTTTTCCCAATCTTCTTAAACACATAAAGTTGCAACTATTTTACAGCTGCAGTCAATTTTTTTTGTTACAAGCCACACAATTTTTCTTTGAACATTAAACATTAACGACATGGAACTTGATCTTTCCAGATCTCATTATTCACAGGTGTATGGGTAAGCTTGGAGTGACACTCACACTTTGGAAAAGATGGTAGTTTGTCACAATCCAGTTTCCTTTTTTCCATTCCGTCAATTTCGAATGTTAAGATTGTCAAAACGATGTTTTCACAAATTCACTTTTTTTCAGGCAGGTTATTTTAAGATCACTTGCTGCCGTTATTTTCACGTTTTGATTTTAGAGTCATGTTTACTACGTTTATTACGAAAGTTTTTTGTTTTTCCAACATATCACATTAATTTGGTTTTATCATTGTATTACAATAGGATTATAAAACAACTCTAATGCATGTTGATACACTTTCCTCTCTCTCTCTCTCTCTCTCTCTCTCTCTCTCTCTCTCTCTCTCTCTCTCTCTCTCTTCTCTCTTCTCTCTCTTCTCTCTCTCTCTTTCTCTCTTTCTCTCTCCTCTCTCTCTCTCTCCTTTTTCGTCTCTTCTTCTCTCTCTCTCTCTCCTTTCTCTCATCTCTTCCTCTCTCAGTCTCCTCTCTTTTCCCCCTCTCATCTCTGTCTCTCTCTCTCTCTGTCTGCCCTTCTCTCTCTCTCTCTCACCCTTTACAGTCTGTGTTCTCACAAATGCAATCATTTTGAATACTTGGAACAGTGTATTGCATACGTTTTCAGTCATTGCAGCCTTTGATATTTTGTTTTTCTTTTCAATAATCAAAATGCTTATTCAGTAATTCGGCAAACTAAATCCATGGCTAATTTTTGTATGTAAATCATCACAATCATCACAAAATAAAGAATATTGATTTTTTTCTACACTTTTTTCAGTAATTGTGTGCACATGTTTTGTCATTGCTTTTTATTTCTCACGCGCATTTTTTTTTTTTGGCCATTCCTTTTTTTCATTGCTTGTTTATTCACTTTGCCTTTAATTAAAATATAAATCCACTTTGTTGGTATCATCCTTGTCTCTACCTCTCTCTTTCAGTGTCTCTGCTTCCCTTCTGTTTTTACTGTCTCTCTGTCTCTCTATCTCCTGTGTCTCGTCTCTGTCTGTCTGTCTGTCTGCTGTCTGTCTTCTCATCTATCTATCTATCTATCTATCTTCTTCTCTATCATCTATCTATCCTTTCACTCACTGTGCTCATCAATTCAGTTATAGATTAAATAAATAAGAAAATACACTATTCTCAGCCACCATCATTTTTTTCTCCGAAATTAGCATCTCTAAAAAAAATTCTCCTGATTAACCCTTTGTATTCTGCACCCGTGTTCACATTTACCTTGCATGGCGTGTGCGGTGGTGGTGTTTGCGGTGTGGCGTGTGTGGTCCTGTGTGCCCGTGTGCGTGTGTGTGGCGCGCGCGTGTGGTGCAAACGCGTGCGGTGACTAACAGGAGACGTACAAGTATAAGGAACTGGACGATGAAATGGAGGAGGAACTCAGGCAGGAAATGGCTGTCCTGGAACTGAGTAGGCAGCAAGAAGCCATTGAGCTACAGGAACCAACATGAACCCACCCCCTCTTCCCCTTCCTAGGGCTGCTTGCTTCCCTTTGTCTCTACAGCTAAGCGTGTTCTATCTGTGTGTAAATGTCTGCTAACATAAACGTGTAGAAAGGGGTTAAAGATAAGAGCTTGGTAGAGAATGAGTTAAATATTGAAGTGAAGAAGTTGCTGACTGAATAGAATAGAAAGAGACCTTGGGCTTCGAAATTAAGTTACAAAAAATGAAACAATAGATGGAAAGAAATCCTAAAACAAAGACTAGATGTTGAAAGATTTAAAATAAGATTTTAGATAAGAAAAGCTAATAATTAAATTAAAGACGAAAACGCTTAGTCTGCCATATATTACATGGTTTATGTAAATAATACGTAACATTTTCTCAAGACCTAGGGTCCATTTTTCCAAACAATATAATAAATTTTTTTATGTTAAATAAGATATAGACTTTAATTAAGAATGATTATAAACAAATTTTCAAATTAAATTTAATAAAAAAAGAGATGGTTGAAAGTTGAAATTAGAATCTTTGTTAATTTTCCTTTAATTGAGGCAACCGAGTAAACGTTAAAATAGCTTTCCAGAAAAAGGTTCCTGTTTAAAACTTTGAAAAAAGATAAACTGGTTTTCTTTCTCAAAACAAAAAACCTAATTTCTGATATAAAAATGTTCTGTTCCTTTCTTTGTGCGTCTCTGTCCTGTTCGTGTCCATTTCCCTTTATGGGGTTTCCTGTTCTAAACTCTTATTTTTTGTATTTTTTTTGTTTTGTTTATTCTTTTTTTTTTTTATTTTCTTTCTTTACTTTTTTTCTATTGTTATATTTTATATTAATTTTATTTATTTTAGAAATGAAAAGAGCTAAACTGTGATATTTTCCCCTTCGTCTAACGCCTTAGATATCAACTATTCTTGTCTGCCATATGATCAACAATGCGCTGTGCTGACATTAAGCGTCTGACATGTCAAGCCTATCGCGTCCAATTTCTTTATGGGAGATTATCAATCAACTAGTCAATCAATCAATATATATATATATATGTAGATATGTAGATATGTAGATATGTATATATGTGTGTATATATATATATATATATATATATATATATATATATATATATATATATATATATATATATATATATATATATATATATATATATATATATATATATATATATAAAATTTTAAAGAATTGATGGATATAAGACCTGAGCGGGATTTTTTTGCGATTGTTGTCCCTGTTTACTAATAATCACAAGATTTCTTTCCACATTTTACACAGTTTCTTACTTTGCTTTTAACAGCATTTGCACTGGCTTTGAAAAGCTTTGACACACTTACAAAATCTTTGTTTTAATTGCCACTTTTTTCTTAATTGATATTTACGTCTCAAAATATCTTGACGTGAAAGCAGTTTATTAATGATGGCTTTTCACATAATGGCTTGCTTGTTTATAATCACAATTTGTTTTTAAACCAAGACAGCAACGTGTGTTTTCCATAATCCTCTAAAACAACAAATAGAAAAACTTCGGATCTTTAAAAATAATAAATACTTGTTTCTGTTTTACTTTCTGTTTCCCTTTTCTCTCTATCTTTGTCTGTGTGCGTTTCTTTGTCGTTGTCTCTTTCTGTCCCTTTGTGTGTGTGTCTCTGCCTGTCTCTGTATCCCTGCTTCTCTGTCTCTCTGTCTCTCTGTCTGTCTGTCTGTGTCTCTGTCGCTCTCTCTGTCTTTCTCTCTCTGTCTTTCTCTCTCTCTCTGTATCTCTGTCTGTCTATCTGTCTTTGTCTCTGTCTGTCTGTCCCTCTGTCTCTGTCTGTCTGTCTGTCTGCTGTCTGTCTGTCTGTCTGTCTGTCTGTCTGTCTGTCTGTCTGTCTGTCCTCTCTCTCTCTCTCTCTCTCTCTCTCTCTCTCTCTCTCTCTCTCTCTCTCTCTCTCTCTCTCTCTCTCTCTCTCTCTCTCTCTCTCTCTCTCTCTCTCTCCCATGGTATCTACCTGTTCGCCATATGTAATCTTTCCTCTTTTTATGTCTTTGGACTGCTTGGCTTGCTACCTGAAGATCAGGTAGAACTTGAGTGACAAGAGATAAGAAAAACTTTTATTTGCTATTGCACTTGAGTGATTGTATTGTCGGCTATTGTGAGTGTTTCGTTTTTTGCAGACTTAGAGAGTACTAATTTTCAACTAACAGGACACAAGCGAATTGATGTTCAGCTTACCTTTGCTAACCTTTGTATGGATCTATGATTATTAGTTTTTGTTCAACTTACAATACATAATGGCCTATAACTGTTGTAACCCAGAAATCGCCAAAACCTAATTGATGAAATGAACGCAGTTTCTTTTTAGAGAGAAAAAACATGGCCATGCTCAGAAAGACTGTTGCAGAGCCACTTTCGTGTTGTGTCCCAAATCTATTCCAGAAATCAGCTTTAATCTAGATCTGTCACACTGACATTCAGGTTATTTTGATGTTGTCATTGTTATCGTTGTTGTTTTTGACAGAAACAATGTTATGACTGCTTTTCAAAGATGTTTTGCTCCATTATAAAACTTGAAGGCGTTAATGTACACTAAAGTTGTTGTTGTTGTTGTTGATGATGATGTTGTTTTCTTGTGTATGTTATTTTAAAGAAAGTGTTATGATTGTGTATTACAGATTTTTTTCTCCGCTAGTAAGCCTAAAGGTGTCATTTATCTGTAGGGTAGTGTTTTAAGAATTGTTTTTAAACAATGTCAACAACTGACCTATCTAACGACTAAAACCCCTTGCAGGACCATGGCTTCGATTCAGACTGGATCAGTAAAGTTTGTCATGATTTAACACACAGAGAGATAGCGACAGAGAGAGAAAGAGGCAGAGACAGACAGACAGACAAAGATAGAGACAGAAGCAGACACACGGACAAACATAATGACAGAAAAACTGAGACAGACAGACAGACAGACAGACAGACAGACAGACAGACAGACAGACAGACAGACAGACAGACAGAGAGACTGCGAGAGAGACGAGCAGAGAAAGTGATTAATTGATCATTTAATCCTTTTCTCATAACTAAACCTCAGTTTAATCCGCCTCTGGTTTCTCGCGGGGCTTACACTAATGTATTCACAGTTGTTAGACGACTTGTATATTTTCAAAACTAATATCTTGAATACATAGAATAAAAGAATGTGAACCATAGAAATACGATGTTTCTGAAAGAGCACCAGCACACCTGACCCTACAAAGAGCTCTCGATCACAAGGAAGAAGATTAAGACAGATAGAGTGGTATGGCCTTGTGTCAAAGAGTTCTTAACATACACACACACTACACACACACATACACACACACACTACAAACTACACACTACACACACACTCACACACACACTCACACACACACACACACACACACACACACACACACACACACACACACACACACACACACACACACACACACACACACACACACACACACACACGTGCACTCGCGCGCCCCTACGAAGGTCCCTTTGTGCGTTCATACATGTGCTCATTCATATTCGATTTTATCTAAGACATGCTCTAGAATAATAATAAAAAATAAAAACACACACACACAAAAGTTGTGGGTACAACAATCATAAGTTTACATACCAATACGTTGATGTTGACGTAATTATACATTTATTTAATATCACATGATAATATCAATCGTTGATGTTTGTCTTTCTGTGCCACTTGCAGGATGCTCACAAAGAAGAGAGTGAGGAGGCGGAGGGAGGGGGAGCGGGGGAGGGGAGGGGGGAGACAGTGGAGACAAACTGGACGAGGATGGCACCAACGACAGTGACCCAAAAGGAGTCACCGAGCTCTCTGACGAGGTCAGTGCCTCACCTACACCATAAACTCCTGTACCCATAAATAGACAGACAGACAGACAGACAGACAGACAGACAGACAGACAGACAAACGAGCAGACAGACAAACAAACATACAAGCACGTACACATACGCGCACACGCAAACGCGCGCGCGCACACACACACGTGCGCGCGCGCACACACACACACACACACACACACACACACACACACACACACACACACACACACACACACACACACGGGAACCTTAACACTGTACTGACATTATTGTTTAAAGGGGTAACAACGTGTGTAAATTCTAAGGAAGGTGAACTCATTTTTTGTTGATGAAAAGATTCTTTCTTTGGTTTACAAGTCTTACATAGAGAGATTTTTGCTTTCATTTGTTGGTACAATAACCTTAGCATTAAGAACAAGAATGGTTTTCAGAGAATTGTGAGAATCTGCTCAAAATTAAATGGAGAAGAACAAAGAGATCTCAAGTCGTTTTGTAATCAGCAGTTTGTACGCAAAGCGACTGCCATTTTGGCCGATCCCTCCCACGCTTTGTTTTCAGAATTTCAATTGTTGCATTCAGGACGCCGTTTTCAATGCCACAACAGAAAACAAGCAGAAAAAAAGAAATCCTTTTGTTCCAGTAGCCATCTGAATTCTAAACTCATAATAACACTGACTACCTAGTTTTTACGCTTCTCTGGATTACTTACCTATTTGCCACTGTTATGAGTGTAGTCAATGGAGGCTATATACGTGTGTATAAACGTGCTCATAAAATAAGTATTCTTGTTTTTGGCTTTAGTGATTTTTTTTAATTGTTTGTAAGTTCATAATGTCTTTTCTAGTCAATTGTTTTAAACCATTGCATTTATTGGTGTGTGTGTATGTATGCGTGCGTGTGTACATGCGTAAATAATAGTTTATATGCTCAACAGACTTAATAACATTGTATCCTACATTGGTGTGTGCGTGTATATGTGTGTGTATGTGTGTGTGTGTGTCTGTGCTTGTGTGTGTGCTTGTGTGTATGTGTGTATGTATGTATGTATGTATGTATGTATGTTGTGGTGTGTGTGTGTGTGTGTGTGTGTGTGTGTGTGTGTGTGTGTGTTGTGTGTGTGTGTGTGTGTGTGTGTGTGTGTGTGCAGCTGAGTCACCTGGAGGGGGAAGACACGGACTGCATGGTGGGGTCAGTGTCCAACCAGCCGCCCAGCTTCACCTTCAGTGTCCGCCCGCCCAGTGAGGAGCAGAGCCACCACTCGGATGACAACAGTCAGTGTCCGCTTTCTCTTTCCTTGATTTCAACCTTTATCATTAGGCCTGTATCTGTCTATCTATGTATCACTCTATCTCTCTAGTATAAAAAAACAAACTGTGGGATAAACACAAATAATTCACTACACTAATTCCTCTTCAACTAATAATTATTAGCACACAATAGGCCACTGTAATGTTTGAGCTGTGCCTTGTCCTCAACCCTTAAGCGTCAGACGTATAAAGGCTTTTCTATGCGCAGTTTATGACCGACAATGCACATGAATTGATTTGTTCCTTACATAATATCTGTCTCTACATTCATACACGTGGTGCTGTATGTCCTCTACAGGTAGCCTGTCTCCAATAGATGTGTTCCTTATGCATGTAATATCAGTCTCCTTGCATTCACACGTGGTGCTGTGTGTCCTCCACAGGTAGCTACTTGTACCAATAGATCTGTTCTTTACACATGTAATATCTATCTCTGCATTCACACACGTGTGCTGAGTGTCCTCCACAGTAGCTACACTGTCTCCAATAGACCTGTTCCTTATACATGTAATATCAGCCTCTCTGCATTCACACACGTTGTGCCCTGTGTCCTCTACAGGTAGCCTGTCTCCCGCCAAGCTGCCCATCACCATGGAGACGCTGTCCACGCCCACCAACACCATGCTGAGTCCCGGACTGCTGAGCCCCTCCTCCCTGTCGCCCACCTCCATCAGCCCCGTGTCCTTCAGCCCCGTGTCCTTCAGCCCCCACCTGCTCAGCCCCGGGGCCGTGTCGCCCAGCTTCTCGGAGCCCGGCATGCACTTCACCTCGCCGCCCCTCAGCCCCGTGCAGCAGAACCCCCACCTCATGCACCTCAGGACCGGCTCCACCAGCCGCCAGTCGCTGACCAAGCAGTACAGCATGGACTTCAGCTGCGAGGCGCAGCTCCAGCACCACGGCAGCGTCCCCGACGTCTGGGACAAGGTGCAGAGAGAGAAGACCACTTCCGAGCTCCAGAAGACCCCCATGAGTTCCCAGGGCATCTCCAGGTCCCAGCCCACCCTGGCGGACGTGGCTCCCAAAGCGGATTCCTTAGACAGCGACCCGGGGCAGATGACCCGGCGGCAGAAGCTGAAGCATCGTCTGCTCCGTTCCCGCAGCAGCGGCGCGAAGTACAGCCGCTTCAAGGAGAAGTACAAGAAGGAGAAGGGCGGGGAGGACAACGCCGCGGCTCAGGGTCACGCCGCCCCGCCCCTGACCTCGCAGTGGAGCGTGGGCAGGTCTGCAGAACGCCTCCGCCACAGCCAGTGCGGCAGCGGGGAGACGGGGTCCGACATGGAGGACTCCCTCATCGCTCAGTGGGCGGACGAGGAGGCGGCGTGTGACGCGGAGGTGAAGATGATCACGGGGGAAGCGTGAGGACGACGATGACGTCAAGCCGACCTTGACCTCCTACACCTCCAGTGACCTGGAGGACCCCGTCAACACGTCCTTGTCCTCTTCCAACGCGGTGCCAGACTCTCTCAACTCCTCCCTGGACTGTGATATCCTCGCCCATTCCACCACCCACCCGACAGCCGGAGGCGTTGCCCACAACCACGGGCCCAGCCCGGGACAGCAGCAGCCTTCCATCTCGCCGCTGGCCAAACTCCCGCGCCTCAAGCGCCGGGGCAGCAGCCGCAAATCCAAACGCCACCTTCCAGACCCCGGCATCGACAACACCAGTTTCGAGCTGGGAGAAGAATCCCAGACGCCCAAGTGTGACTCCCGCCCCCGAAAGTCTGGCACCCGGGCAGCGCTAAAGGGCTGAGCCCCAGTGACGCCGCCACCGCCACCACCACCACCCCGGGAGCACAACCCCGCAGCGGGCCCAGCAGCGTGTCACCCCTGTCCGTCAGACAGCTGACCTTCCACGGGAGCCCCATCACGCCTCAGGGCCGCGTGGTGACGGTCAGCGGCAGTCCGGCGTGTCGCCCCTGGCAGGCCCCTCCCCCGGGCAGTCCCTGCTGCTGTCTCCTCTGGCCGCGGATCCTTATCTCCGGCTGCCGTCTCCAGCAGGGTCGGACCTGCCCTCCCCTGTCCTCCCCGGACCCCCTCCCGTGCCGGACAGACGGACTGCCTCCCCGCTCCTGCAACGTCTGCGCGTGTGTTCCGCCTCCCCCCACTCCACCAGCCCCCTCCCGCGGCCCCTGTCCGACCAGTGGGAGTGTAACAGCCGCGGTGGGGGTGGTGTGCCGGCTTCGCACTTCTCTCTGCCCCTCTCCACCTCCCCTGTGCCCCCTACCCTCCTCTCCCTCCCCCACACCGACAGTCCCCCTGCCTCTCACGGCGCCTCCCCCTCCACAGTATTACCCCCTCCTCTTCCTCAACCTTCCTCCTCCTCCTCCTCCTTCCCCGCTGGCAGTTTACAGCCGTGTTGTCGGCTGCCGTCTGCTAGCAGTGCTAACGGGGGCGGGAGAAGGGACAGCGCTCACCCCCCCACCCCGCGAGGGGGGTTTGACCCCTTCCTCCTGACCCCCGCCACCACCCACCCTCTGCAACGCTCACCCACCACCGCCTCGCCGCCTTCTTCTCTAGGACTCTTCTCCCCCTCCCCGTCACCCAGTGGCGGGGGTAGTAGTGGTAGTGGGGGAGCGACAGGGGCGGGAGTGGGGGGGAGTGGGGGTCAGGGAACTCTACAAATACGACATCGAACCTTGTCTCGTCGCCAGTCCTTGGAGCCACGGGACGTGGCGGAAACCAGCACGGGTTCTTCTTGAAAATACGCACATATCTGTCTGTCTGTCTGTCCGTCTGTCTGTCGTTGTCCGTGTCTCTCTTTTTGGTGTGTCTGTTCACTATGTTGATGTGTGTGTGTGTGTGTGTGTGTGTGTGTGTGTGTGTGTGTGTGTGTGTGTGTGTGTGTGTGTGTGTGTGTGTGTGTGTCGCTGTGGGTGGGTGAGGGTGTGTGTTGTGTGTGTGTTGTGTTTGTGTGTGTGTGTGTGTATTGTGTGGGGGGGGATGTTTGTGTGTGTATGTGTAGTGTGTGTGTGTGTGTGTGTGTGTGTGTGTGTGTGTGTGTGTGTGTGTGTGTGTGTGTGTGTGTGTTTTGTGTGTGTGTGTGTTGTTGTGTGTGTGTATGTGTGTATGTGTGTGTGTGTGTGAAACTGTCTTTGTTTTTGCTCAACATGCGTGTGACCAACTTCAGCAAACACAAGACAATGTAGAGTTATTGTTGTTGCTTCTTTTCAACGATGTGAATTGATTGATTGATTGGTGTTTATTGATTGATATTTATTGATTGAGATTGGGTTGATTGATTGATTGATTGGTTGATTTATACACGACGGGCTGATCTTGGTCTCATGCAGTGTTATTGTTGAATACATGTAGACATGATGTGATGTAGATTTTTTTTTCAAATTTTTTCGATGTGTATGTCTGTGTGAGTTTTTGTTTGTGACAAAAATGCAACAAACTGAAAAGAGATGGAAGACGTTGAAATCCATTGGATCATAATTCGAGTGTTATGTGTTCTTCTTGATGTGGTATTGTTTGTTATTTTAATTTACTAATTCGTTTTCTTGTTGGTGTGGTGCGTGCGTGTGGTGTGGTGAGAGTAAAACTTTTGTGTTTTGTTTTGTTTGTTTTTGGTTGTTGTTTTTGTGTTGTGTTTATTTTTACTGCATGCCTGAGTGTTCATAGCACATGCTTCTTGTTTTTTCTTACCAAAGCATTGTTCTGGTAAGACTGTGAAATCTTGCGGTACGGTGTGCTACAAAGAATATGTTTATGAGTAATCAGTTGTTCATCGGTAACTGTGTGTCCTTTTCATTTTGCTACATAGTGTGTGTGTGTGTGTGTGTGTGTGTGTGTGTGTGTGTGTGGGGTGTGTGTGTGTGTGTGTGTGTGTGTGATGAGAGAGAGAGAGAGAGAGAGAGAGAGAGAGAGAGAGAGAGAGAGAGAGAGAGAGAGAGAGAGAGAGAGAGAGAGAGGAGGAGAGAGAGAGAGAGAGAGAGAGAGAGAGAGAGAGCCAATACAAGAACGAAAGACGTAAGAGTAGCGTCCCTCACAGGAAGCTGAATATTCCAGTGACAAAATTAACTCTAAGAATTATTTGTTTGGAGCGCTATCATCACTCAAACTAGTAATCCTTTAATGCTGTTATTTTCAAAAAGAAAGATACAAGTAAAATTTAGCCACCAGATAATGATTTCACGTTTTTATTTCTGCGGGTATTTTTTAATGATTGATGCGATTGCTGTAGGTTGTTATAAGATTTAATAATGCATCATCATTTTATACACAAACTTAACACTCTGTGGAACCAGTCGAAATTCAAGAGTAAACGGATTGCATGTTGCTTTGCTCAGCTTCCACTGCGTTTAGCATAACATTGTATTGAACCAAATACAGAAAGATTATGCTTGTACTCTTAACACCATATAATCATTTTGTCATAATGATTATTGTTGGCCCAGTCAATGCTAAGAGCATAAAATAACAACATTAGAGAATAATTATGACTGCAAGATAACACAAGTGAAAGCTCTTTTTTGTCCATTTTTTCAATACAAATTTCTTCTTGCTCGTCAATTATCTACATGTTCAGATCCTTTATTTCATGTCATCCACACAGCATCACGAAGGGTTGTGTAAAATACACCCAAGTCAAAACAGTTGAAATTACATATACAAAAGTCGTTTGTAATTTTACTACACAGTTTAAGCCTCGAAATGAAAATAGTAATATTACTTTCACCAAGAGAAATTCAGCCCTAGAGAACAGAGTTTTGCAAGTTATATTTACTGGGATTCATAGTAGACAAGACAGTATTTCCCAGACAGAATTTTTTCAATAATGATGATTGAAACATGTTTCACTTGTTTAAGTATGATTATGTGTTAGCAGATTTATAAAAGATGCAGTGGAAAACTGGTAGTGAAAGAGGGTTTGACATTCTGGACAAGCAATTACTTCATCTCATCTAATAATGATCGCATTGATTTTCATTCTGTTTGGAGCAACAAAGTGTTGATGCTTACGAGTTTTCTAGGTACGTCCTCAAACATTTCAGGAATTTGACTGCAATTGTTTCCCCTTGCACCCTCACCCCCCTTCCCCTTCCTGCCACCTCCCTCACTCCTCGTTCTGTCTATTGTAGTTTAGCCCTTTGCCTGCCAATGTTGAAGCTAATGATGTGAATGTATATGTATACCTGTTCAAGAGCATGAGTACATGCAAGTGTGTGTGTGTTGTGTGTGTGTGTGGTGTGTGATGGAGGCCGCGCGCATGCGCGTGTGTGAAGTATCTTTTTTTCCAAATTAGTTTTCAACTTTTGCAATTATTTGCTTTATGCTTCAGAGGAAAGGTCTTAATATTGGGAAAAAATCATTTTTTTTTTTTTTTTTTAATTGAGATGATAAGTGAGTGTCCAACATTCTGTGGTATATTTTTTTCTGTTTGTTGTTTTTTTATGTTTTTGTCTGCTCGTTTTGTTTGTTAGTATGTTTGATTTTTTGTGTGTCCCTTTGTTTCTACTCAAGGAGGGGGGGGGGGGAGGTATAACAGATTTCAAAAGGATGGATTGCAAACACAACACCTATAACTTGATAATAAGGATTACGTGTATTGCTGCTGTATAGAATCTCATAACCTAGGTAACGATATACGATCTTTACACTACTTGTTTCATTTTTATGAGAAGGAAAATGAGGGTAAAACTACAACGGGAATTGAGAGGGAGGGGATGGTAGCTGTTTTGTAAAGACACCCTTAAGAAGATAAAGTTAAACTTATGTTGAGAAAATAATCAATACAGCCATTTGAGTGGGCCCTTTTTTTCTTCTTCTTCTTCTTCTTCTTCTTTCTTCTTTCTTCTTTCTTTCTTTCTTTCTTTCTTCTTTTCTTCTTCTTCTTCTTCTTCTTCTTCTTCTTCTTCTTCTTCTTCTTCTTCTTCTTCTTCCTTCTTCTTCTTCTTCTTCTTGTTCTTTCTTTGTTCTTGTTCTTGTTCTTCTTCTTCTTCTTCTTCTTCTTCTTCTTTTCTTCTTCTTCTTCTTCTCTTCTTCTCTAACAGCAAAAACTGCTGTCTGTTATGAGCTAAAAGAGCGTTGTGCTACCGTTAAGCGCCTGACAAGGCAGGCCCAGCACATCCTACTTCGGCATATGGTGTGGATCCCAGCGGTGAGCATATACCCAGTAGATGACAACGCCGTAACCATTCTATCTAATTTGATGTAGAAATGACACTGCAAGCTGATACTTAACTATCGTTGGCACCCTAGTTTCCTGATGCAACTTATGGAAAATTACGTCAGAGCTAAAATGACACAGGTTTTATCATAAGCTGAAAAAAGTAAAATGGACATATGATTATAATATATGATACTACGCTCAAATGCATAGTTCCCTGTCTTTGTCTATCTCTGTCAGTTTCACACACACACACACACACACACACACACACACACACACACACACACACACACACACACACACACACACAAACACACGCGCGCGCGCGCGTGCACGCACATACGCACGCACGCACGCACGCACGCACACACACACGCGCGCACTCACACACACATAAACAAACAAACAAGCGCACACACGCACACGCACGCACGCACGCACGCATACACACGCACACACACTGTTTTCTTGCGCACAATACAAACCAAATACTATTTTTTTCATTTAATGTTTTGTTTCATATTAAGGACAAGTTTTTCACACAAGATCGATAACCATTTTTATTGGAGGGAGGGGCCATGGGCGGGTGTTCTTGTTTGGGTGGGTGTTATGTTTTATGTTTTTGTGGTATGTTGGGTGGGTGTTAAGCCGTGGGTGTGTATTTTTGTCTTGCTTTTTGTTTGTTTTTGTGTTTTTGTTTTCCCTTCCTTCGTCTGTATTCCTCTCTCAATAAAGACTCGATTATCGGAAACTGACAACACGGCAGCCATCGTGTTTATCATACAGGTTGTTACTGTTTTCTGTGTGCTTTTCTGTCCTGGTATGACACTTTCAACAAAGACCTAACAGAGTGCTAATAACATCGGTTTAATGAAAAATCACCGCACTGTTCCTACCTCCGTCAGAGACTGCCTCCCGTCATTTCATTTGTTCGGTTGTTTATTTGTTTGTTTATTCGTCTCTTTGTTTGTTTATCTGTCTCTTTGTGTGTCTGTTTGTTTACCTATTTTTTATGTTTTAACTATTTTGTTTTATCTTTTGTTCCTAAAAAAAAAATTCACTAGTCATCAGTTAGTTTTAAACAGTTGATAGAATAGAAATTTATTTTTCTCCATTCAGTCTGTATGTTGTTTTGACTAGACGGAAAGCCTAGTGGTTAGAGCGTTGTGTACGTGAAGTGATGGTATCTGAGGGCACAAGTTCAAATCCCTACTTAGGCAAACGTTTGCGGGGGTTTTACCCCCCAGCGTTGTTAACATTTGTACTTATTCTTTTTTCCCCAAAATCCTCTACCTGAGGCTACAAACTGAGATACCGTGTGCAGACGCACGTAGAACCTTTTGCACATAATTTTTATTTTTAAAAATGTTCCCGTTCCCTAGAAAACTCGACCAACTATGGTCGTTGGAATGGATGACACAGACATGCCCAGCATGCACCCTGCTTGCTGGAAAAAGGTATGGGCTCCGCCAGGTTAAACTACTCACGACTGCTGGTTGAATAAGCCAGTGGAGTGGTCCTATACTTCCCTAGGTAGTTAAAGGAAATAATTTTTTTTTATTGCCTTACCAATCTATTTTCGTGTCTGTGCTGTGCGATATTGTATTTGTGTGTCTGTGTGTGTGGATTTTTTTTGTGATTTATCAGTGAATCAGCTAATAATCGATATTTGTTTTTGTTTTCAAGTTCAAACCCTTACCTTAAAGAATGAACAAAGATGCATGCTTGCTGTGTGTTGTGTTTGGTCTTGTGCTATGTATATATTATGTATAAATAAATACCATTCTAATTCTTTTTTATTGGTTTTATTTATTTTCGGTCACCGTTAATGCACCCAGTATTTTATTTTCTGTGTGTGTGTGTGTGTGGTATTTTTTTGTTTTTGGTTTTGAGATGAAGCTGTTGCACTGATATAAAAAAAAAACCAAGAAACTCTTCATTTATTGTAGGAGCGCTGGTCGCTTTTTTGTGTTATTTTGATTGCACAAGTTTGAGTGTCATATAATTATAATATACATACAGTAGCTGTGTGCATGATGAGTAAGTAGCCTGTATATAAGTTGGGTGATGAATCCAGAACTAAACGATAGCAAGCCAGGAAGAGGACGAAGAGAAACAAGCAAGAAAAGGTGGACACATAGTAGAAGACTTGTGTACATTTTCTTGATGACTACATCCTGTCTGTACTTTTTTTGTGCGTGTTTTTCTTTTAAATCATGTATTGCATGTTAGAGGTTGGGGGTGTGTTTGTGATAATTGATTGCGTCTGGTTTTACGTTACGACAACTCCTATGCACTTGACTGCCGGTTCTAAAATCCTACGGCACCGAAAATCTTATTTGTGTCCCTCCACCCTTTCCCTCCCCCCTCCTCTTAGCCTCTCTCTCTCTCTCTCTCTCTCTCTCTCTCTCTCTCTCTCTCTCTCTCTCTCTCTCTCTCTCTCTCTCTCTCTCTCTCTCTCTCTCTCTCCTCTCTGTCTGTCTGTCTATCTGTCTGCACCACTCTTTTAATAAAATTGTTTTGTTCAAACATTCTAGTTTTCTACTTTTCCAAACCACTGACTGAAGCTTAAGTTAGAATGACGTGGGTTTTGTTTTTCTTTCATTTTCCATAATTCTTCTTCTTAACACAGTCGCTGGTTAAAAATATCAGCCCTCATCATTCATTGTAGAGGCTTGACATTTTTGTCTGGTAGCGTAAAAACAGGAGCATCGAAATTGTCATTATCAACATCATCATCGTCGTCGTCGTCATCATCATCGTCATCGTCGTTGTCATCATCATCATCGTCGTCGTCATCATCATCGTTGTCGTCGTCGTCATCTCATCATCATCATCATCATCATCATCATCATCATCATCATCATCATCATCATCATCTTCTTCTTCTTCTTCTTCAAAAGAAATGAGACACGTACACTGAAGATCCCAATTGATACAAAGCAGCAATAAACTGTTCACAGCATTTGCAGTAAAACATGTTCTTGTGGTCAGCCCCAGCTTTCATTGAAGAGTCTGCTCCCTTGGACTGTTGAAGACTATTGGCCTCTCTGAAAACCCGAATTCCACCGCCGGTTTTCGATCTCAACTTTACCGGAATATCTTATAATCTGAAAACATTCAATCAAAAGAACCGTAGAAGTTAGTCAAGAAATATGTTGTTTTCAATATTATTTTCATAGCAAGTGTAACAGTAGCTGAATTTAAAGAATCGTAGAAACACTTTGACAAATGAGTAGTTTTTTTTTTTTATATATTTCGCAGATTTTAAGACACATGATTTGAATTACGTTAAAGACACATGAAAATATTGTTTAAAAAAAAATTATGCATTTCTTTAAAAATCCACAAAATTGTATACAGATATGTTTTATTAAAAGATCATATTCATTATCTTTAGGGTATACCGGTCATATTGATATGGATGTTTTCAAAGTCATTCATAAGTTAAACCCGTTTCTATAAACCCCTTTGCAGTATCGAAGCAAAGGCTTAATTTATCTATTTTCGGTCAACTTTTTTATGCCAATTTGTGCATGTATTTATTAAATTATAACCCTAAGTATGTATGAAATTGTACCCTTTGCCTTAGTCTACCTAAAGGATTTTGAGAAATTTTTCTCTCTGTCTCTCTCTTTGTCTCTCTCTCGGCCATTCTTCTTCTTAACCTCTGGCATCCTAAGTCTTTCTGTGCGCACCGGTGTGTGTGTGTGTGTGTGTGTGTGTGTTGTGTGTGTGTGTGTGTTGTGTGTGTGTGTGTGGTGTGTGTGTGTGTGTTGCTTCTGAGTAGGCTATTACGTGATTCTATGCACTTAAGAATACATGTTTTTTTGCGTAAGCGTTCTGCGTGCAAAAAGTGTGTGTGTGTGCACATAGCGCGCGCGCGTGCATAGAAAACTGTATATGCATAATGCATGATTGTACAATTTCATGACCTGGGATACAATGTCACGTGAAATGATTGTAGTCATGACAAGCATGTGGCGCTTGCGTGCGTGCGTACGTGCGTGCGTGCGCGCGCGTATGTGTGTGTGCGTGTATGTGTGTGTGTGGGGGGGAAGGGGTGGTGGTCTGTGTGTGTGTGGGTCCGTCCGTGTGTGTGTGTGTGTGTGTGTGTGTGTGTGTGTGTGTGTGTGTGTGTGTGTGTGTGTGTGTGTGTGTTGATGTTTTTGTTACTTATCGTTGTTATCTCCCCTTTTTTCACACCCCCACCCTCCTCCTCCTCCCTCCCACCCTTTCACTCCGCTGCCTTGTTATTTAACAACTGAATCACTTTCACATCTTCCCTAGATTTTATTTTTTTCTTTCATTCTCTCCTTCAGTCCTGTATCTTTATTGCCAAAAAATTAAAACCAATGTTATAATATTTCAGAAGAAATAAGACTATATATATTTTTCACTTGCACAATCGCTTGGTTTTGTTTCTTTCTTTTTTCTTTTTTTATGTACAGTGGAAATGGTCGGATTAATTAATTTTTCATGTATTTTGTGTTAATCACTCACTACATGTGCTTTATGATTTTTTGACTTTCATCCTCATTGGTTATTTGAAAGGAATTACATTTGGAATATGATTTCACTGCGGAAAGAAGTGTGTTTTACAGTCTTTCTTTTTTGTTTTCTGGATGGATGGTGTTGTTGTACGCTCTCGTTTGATGAAAAGCTGTATCTGTCTCTCTTTTTCTGTCTGTTTATCTATTCATCTGTCTATCGTTCTCTTTTTTGTTTGAGGTTAAGTTTGAGTCTTTATGGGGTTTTCAGTGTGCTCTCTCTCTCTCTCTCTCTCTCTCTCTCTCTCTCTCTCTCTCTCTCTCTCTCTCCTCTCTCTCTCTCTCTCCTCTCTCTCTCTCTCTCTATATATATATATATATATATATATATATACAAATCAACACTATCCTTGAATCAAAATGCGGCTACGTTAGTGGTGGGCAAAAAGGGTCGCATAAACAAAATTCCACCATTGATTGAAGGCTTGCCAAATCAGTTCTCTTCTGAACGCTTCAGAAAACAACACACACACACACACAACACACACACACACACACACACACACACACAGTGGAGAAAAACAAGACCAGGTAACCAGTTACAACTTCATTCTCATCATAAAAATGATTTTTATCGAAGCAAGATTTTTATCTTCTCTAAAACTCGGACGTTGTTCTCTACGAAGGTCACATCGCAACGGTTCATCGAAGATTAGAGGGGGAAAAAAACCCACTACAAAGCAAAATTACCGAGGAAGCATTTGATGAATTATTGGGTAAAGATCATGCCGTTGGCCTGGTCTGACTGAGTTTCGGCTCCTTGTTGAGCACTCTTCTGAGGTCCTGTGGTGATTGAAACTTCACTCATCCTCTGTGGTACCTAACAGCAAGACACTGTCCTTTTATTTAGAAGTGTCTATGTCAGCCGTAAGAATGAATAGACATTCTTGTGGCCTACCACAGCTACCAGAAGAAGAAGAAACTAGAAAGCTGAGGGCAAAATACGATTAAGATAATAGTTGTGAAAAAATGTATGGAATTATATATAATGTACAGGCACACATCATAGTCAGCAAATCAGTAAAAACAATGACGATAAAGCATCAACAAATTCTTTAACATATCTTCTCTAAAACTCAGACGTTGTTCTCTGCGAAGGTCACATCGCAACAGTTCATCCGTTTTTAAAACTGAATCTATTTGTGTGAACTGTACAACAAAGACACATGCACATCATTTTGATTTTGACAACCCTCTTGTTGCCCTGATTTTCTGAACATATGTTATTATGCATATTTATTGCACATCTAGCCACGAAATGGATTACCGACCGAAATACCAACACAAAAGGCCATCACACATGGTCTAGTGAACGGGATGGCCTGGTGGTTAGAGCATTGCTCTTCCAGTCTGACGGCCCAGGTTCGAGCCACCACCAAGATGACTGATTTCATTTTCTCCTAGTATTAATATAAGCGTTGAATCCCACCCACCCACCCACCCCCTAGAGAGCGCTTGTGTAGGGCCATAGACATATGTCCCGCGTGAGAACGCTCTCAGAACATCTTGCGTACACCTTAAAACCTGTTCAACCTCTCTGAAGAGTAGGACATTGTATGCTGGTGGGAGTGGGTAATAACTTTTGCAATACTCTATGCACACAGGGGCATAATGTAAAAAATAAACACAAAAATAAAACAAAACAAAATAGACATGACTGTGTTCCTATCAATCAACTTCAAAATTTAAGAAACAAAAAAATGATACCTGAAAATTAGAAATAGTGGATGGAGAAGAATCCAGCATTGGATGAACTTTGAACTCCACCACATGCCACATCCTGGACGTGTCCATTGTCGCTAGACAGTGGTAAAGGCCAAAGGGTCTGTCAGTTCAATGTTCAGTTATTTTCCAGGGCAAAATGAAAAATAATGTTCTCGTGCTTTGAAACATTGAGCTCCTTATCCTCATCCATGACAAGCCCTTAGCAGAAGAACCAATACTCTCCTTGAAAGAAGAAAAATCCTCTGAAGTCGAAGGTAGGCTGCCTATATGGCGAGATCAATAAAACATCCATTCACACACACACACACACACACACACACACACACACACACACACACACACACACACACACACACACACTTCTCATCCAGTGTGTACATTAGTCATCCAGCGATTCCCGAGTGCGATGAGTGAGACAGTGTACTCTAGGTGACTCCAAGTGTATTAAGCTGGGGAACGAACCAACAAATCAACTACAAAAAACAACTACCAGGTCACCAATTTCTAAAAGAGGCTAATACATTCGTCATTTAAAAAGCAGAAAGAGCATTGTTTTAGGCATCATGCAAGCACGAAGTAAAATTCGAAACTAGTTGACAAAAGAACAGAGAGACTGTAGCAAGGATCCGGTCGAGAGTGGAAGAGAATTGCTGATCAGCTTTGCACACTGGTAGATCGGGGGTCTTAGAGGTGACGCACCTGCCTCGAAAGCGAAAGTCGGGTTCGAAGTGTGTAGTGGATTGATCCCCGTGTGGGCCCGATACATTTCCCACATCCATTAAACAATGAGTGATGGTCTGGGTGCTATTCTTTCAGATGAGACGATAAATCGAGGCCGCGTGTGTTTGACATGATTGTTTAGTGAACGTTAAAGAACCCACGGCAACAAAATAGTTGTCCCTGGCAAATTCTGTAGAAAAAAACACCTTGATTTTATCTATCTTATCATTTATTTATTCTTTTATTTCGAAGAATTGCACGCACAAAAAGCACGCGCGCACACACACACACACACACCACACACACACACACACACACACACACACCACACACACACACACCACACACACACACACTTCGGATGTCCTTTGGATGAGACTTTAAACCGAGGCCCCGTGTCCGAACGCACGCAGAACATCTTGCGCACACGTTAAATCCTGTTCCGCTTTTCGTAAGAGTAGGCCATCGTGTGCCGGTGGGAACAGATGACATTTACAAAACTGCATACACACGGGGACTGGATGAAAAAAGCACAAGAGTGCTTATCCCATTATCCTCGGTACAAAAGAATAAATAATAAATCAAAACAAACACAACACACACACACACACACACACACACACACACACACACACACACACCACACACACACACACACACACACAACACACACACACACACACACATCAAGGGAAATCCGAGCCCTGACAACAGGAATATGGAAATGATGTTTAAACATAGCACAAATCGTTCACTGTCGCAGTGCAGTGTTTCACTAGATGACGTCAAAACATGAATGAAAATGGACAGACTAGATTGGAAAGGAAGGGAGGAAGGGCAGAGGCAGGGGGGGGGGGGTGTTAGGAGGATGGAGAGATGAGTGGAAAGAGAGAGGAGGGGGAGGGGGGAGGTAGTCGCATGATGAGACTGACAGCTTAGCCGATAATAGATAATGATGTGGACATGAAAGAAGACAAGGCCACTCGTTAAATGCTCGTTCACTACACTTTGATAGAAAGCATGAAATGGTCGTTTGTGCTGTGTCTTCGCTGTCTGTGCGGTCGCGCGCGGGCGCCGCGCGCGCCGCGCGCGCGCGCGTGTGTGTGTGTGTGTGTGTGTGTGTGTGTGTGTGTGTGGTGGTGTGAGTGTAGTGTGTGTGGGAGAGAGAGAGAGAGAGAGAGTTGTGTGTGTGTGTGTGTGTGTGTGTGTGTGTATGTGTGTGTGTGCAATTCTTTAACACCCACTTAAAATTGATCAATCTTTTGAGTTTTAAAAAGATGTCAAAGGCCTGCAAAATTAGAAGCCCGAAGGCTATATAATTTTTGGTGTGAGTTTAATGCATTTTCATGAAAAATTAGTCGTCTATTGATTCAGATAAATGATTTATGTATTTTTCTTCAATAGATTATCATGAAGCAGTGGAATGTCTTTTGATCTTATTCTACTTTAAAAATTACGGAAGAAATAGGAATTTAAATGTCTTGTTACAAAACTGGTGAATTAATTTGGGTTTTAGGAAGAAAAAAAGGGTTATAAATAAAACCTTTGAATATATGCCGCTTTGCTGTGTAGTGAAGCTGCTTTTTGTCTTCCAAATGCTCACCTGCCTCTTGTTTTTGTCCTATTAGTATTGAGTGGACAGAGAAGGTTGCTTCAGATCACTGTTTCCTGCTGTCCATCTGTCTCTGTCTCTGTCTCTCTCTATCTCTCTCTCTATGTAATATATATATATATATATATATATATATATATATATATATATATATATATATATATATATATATATATATATGTGTGTGTGTGTGTGTGTGTGTGTGTGTGTGTGCAGACATACAGACAGACAGACAAACAACACACACATATATACGGACAGATAGACAGACAAACAGGCAGATAGACAACACACACACAAACACACAAACACACACACACAGACGCACTGACTGTCGTCTGTCCTTCCGTCCGTCCGCCTCTGTGTGTGTGTGTGTGTGTGTGTGTGTGTGTTGTGTGTGTGGTGCGTGCGTGCGTGCGTGTGTGTGTGTGTCATGCGTGCGTGCGTGTGTGTGTGTGTGTGTGTTTACGCATGCGCACGTGTGTGTGTGTTTGCATTTACGAACCTTAGGGTTATGCGTATACAAATTCTCTCTACGTGTACAGAAAAATTTGGATACATAATTGAATTCTAAATCTATTCAAAGAACACATGCAAAAAAGGTAGCTAGGAGTCTACATTTGTTATGTGTATTTGAATGTGTTTTGAGGAAAATAATTAGTTACATGGCGCAGGTCAAGCTTTGTCAATACCGTCTGGTTGATACTGTTAAGCGGAAGAACGTCTCACCGTCTAACTCTTGCTTTAAAGCAATGAAAGAAATTTTGAATTAAAATCTTTTTTTATTGCGACCAAACGATTTAATGATTGTGTTTAGGCATTAAAACGACATTAGGGGTTGAATTATCTAATGCTGCTTTGCTTAATACAAGCATTGCTTTTATCTTTCTCGTGCTTTATTTGATTGTTGTTTTCGATTCGTTCCATTTTAATAGAGAGCAAATTGCTTCAGATCTTTGTATGTGTCTCCTTTTCTGTCTGTCTATCTCTCCTTTTCTGTCTGTCTATCTATCTATCCGTCTCTGTCTGTCTGTCTGTATCTCTCTCCTATGTCTGTGTGTCTGTCTGTCTCTCTCCCCCTCCTTCTCTCAATCTCCCTCTTACACACACACACAAAACACACACACATAAACACTATCACATATACACACATACACGCACACACTCTCTGTCTCTCTGTCTCTGTCTCTCTGTCACAATTGTGCCACAATTAAAATCCTGAGTTCCTGAGTTCTCTCTGTCTTTGTCTGTCTCTATTTGTCTGTCTGTCTGTCTGTCTGTCTGTCTGTCTGTCTGTCTGTCTGTCTGTCTGTCTGTCTGTCTGTCTGTCTGTCTGTCTCTCTCTCTCTCTCTCTCTCTCTCTCTCTCTCTCTCTCTCTCTCTCTCTCTCTCTCTCTCTCTCTCTCTTTATGACGTGTTTATCCGTCCTTCTGTCGATCACTCTCTCATCCTCCTTTTTTCTGAATGGCAACTGTCACACATTACTTGGCAGACGCAGTCGATTTGCCAGAAGCATATCATTCTGCACGTATGACACTTCCTTTATATGGTGTGTGTGTGTGTGTGTGTGTGTGGTGTGTGTTGTGTGGTGTGTGTGTGTGTGTGTGTGTGTGTGTGTGTTGTCTTCTGTCTGTTGTTTGTCTTTGTTTGTTTGTGTGTCTGTGTCTGTGTGCGCGTGCACGGTGTATGTGCGTGCGTGCGTGCGTGGTGTGTGTGTGTGTGTGTGTGTGTGTGTGTGTGTGTGTGTGTGTGTGTGTGTGTGTGTGTGTGTATGTGTCTGCGTGTGTGTTTGTGTGTGTGTCGGCGGCAGAGGTCGGTGTGGGTATGTACCCATACGTGGCGTGCGTGAGTGTGTGTATGTGTCTGCTGTCTTTGTCTTGTCTATGTCTGTCAGTTATCTGTGTGTCTGTTGCGCGTGCATGTGTGTTTATGTGTGTCTATGTGTTTTGGGGTGGTGGTGAGGAGGGGGTGTATGTAGACACCCATGCACGTGTATGCACGTGTAAGTATTTGTATTTGTGTGCCTGTGTGTGACTCAGTGTGTATCTTGCGTGCGTCACAACACACTACGATCCACACATCACACTAATAACTAACACAATATATATATATATATATATAATATATATATATATATGTTGTGTGTGTGTGTGTGTGTGTGTGTGTGTGTGTGTGTGTGTACGCGTCCACGTGCAAGTGCAGACGTGCATGGACATCACTAATTCGTGTAAATTTATGCATAAATGCATATAGGAGACTGCCTGTTATCAATGTTCGGGAGAGTTATGAAAGGGAAGCAATAAAGGAATACAGACGAAAAAAGCAGAAGAGAAAGGAAATGAGTGATTGACATGTATTCCCTCTACTCCGTGCTCTGTCACCTTCCTGTGTCAGTTTTCTCACACACACACACCCCTTCCCGCTCCTACCCATGCCTCCTTCCTTTTCCCTCAATATTCTCATAGATTCTGCCTTGTTGGCTCTTTTCAAAGGAAAGAAAAAGATTCTGAACCCCAGGAAAATAAAGCACAGACAGAGAATCAATCCATACTGTAGTTTTGTTTCCAGCAATTTCTTAAATCGATAATTTGAAAAAACAATATAGTCTTAGTAGGTTATACCTATGATCAGAGTCATAATTCAAACACAAATTAACTGATCACAATCAATCAGATGTGTGTTGGTTTGTGCTATGCAGAAAGGTGCATAAATGTTGACACAAGTAGTATCAGGCATGCCTCCAAAATTAGTTGTCCCTCTGAATTATTGCTGGTGACATGTTGGTCAGACTTGGTCCTCGAATTTGACGGCTGTTTCGATAATTTAGGTTGGAAATTATCACTAGAAAAAACTTTGGGAAGACAGCAATCATGCAAGGCTCAACACAGCATTCGTCTTGTCCACACAGTCCTTCTGATGGAATGTCGGGTCTCCGCTTCAGCCTCTTCTTGATGGACAGTATGAGACAGTGATGAGACGTTAGGAGGAATTGAACCATATAAACACCACAGTTTGCACACGGCTGGTCGTGCTCTAGACATACATCTCAGTGTGGTATTGATAAAAGAAAGATGACTGAGCCAGCAGACTTGGGGGGTAGACACTGCGCCAGATAAACATCACACAACATACACCTCTTGCTCTGCAGGAGATTAGATCTCAGAGGGACGTTAACCCTTTGAGTTCTGGATTTATTTGCAAAGTTTTGAAAGAAATACACCAGCTTTGCCATAGAAAATCACACAAAAAAATAATATTGCTCTAAATTTTATATAAAAAAATGCTTTATTGGAGGAAAATGAATGCAAAAATCTGTTAAGTGTTAGACACTGGCAAGATGATAAGTTTATAAACATGGAAAGATAACCAGGATTCCATGGGAAAAACCACCATCTATTTTGAAAGTAAAAACCATAAAAGCTTAAGTTTCAGTATGTTATGAAAGGAAACAACATTGATATATGTGCAAATTTATATAACATCACAACCCTGAGCAATTATTTACTAATCGCTTTTTTCACCCCTGTGCATAATGTCGAACAGCATTTTTCGCCCCCTTTTTTGGCTGTAAATTGTCTGGCAGCCATACTGATCTACTGTACTGGGTTGGTGGGGGATTTGGGTGAGAGATCAGTGTACACTCCAGGGAAAAGATGATCTCAGTAGTATGTTATTGTTGTTGTTGTTGTTATTGATGCTCTTTCTCCAGCTTAATATCACGAGGTTACCCAGAATACTATGCACTCTGTCTCCTCCATCACACTTGGGAATCTCTGTGAGACCGTATGTACTAGATGAGAAGTTGGAGTGTATAGCTGTTTCTAGGCACCTCATATATAGGCCGCCAAACACTGACTTTAGCCGAGATTTGTTTTCTGACTTTCATGGAGATATCTTCAGTTTAACCTCTATTCACATCAAGTGATTTTAAACCAAAAAAGAGAAGAAAATTACAAAAAAGGAGAGTACATTCATGTTGTTATGCTAACAGCTTGTTATGGCTGACGACAATTTTGACAATTTTAACATAACGCACAGCATAATAAAAATATTATCTAGGCTTAGCCTCGGCACTTTACTGACATTGATAACTGACACAGGTTTTAGCCTGTACGGCAAATGGATGTCTGGACGGGAATTGGAACCCGCGCTCTAAGATGATGAGTTTGGGGTATAAACCACAAAGCTCTTCGGCATCTTCTTGAGAAAAAAAAACAAACCAAGCAAGCAAGTAAACAAACAAGTAAAAATGACAACTATTAACACAGCGAGCTTACAACCAACAGAGACAAATTACACTCTAAAAGTTTGAACCTTTAACCTTTGAAAATCAAAAGCTCGTTTGCTGCGGTTCCCAGATAGAAGCATTAATCACTCATTCGTTTGGACTTTATTGCTTCTTCTTATTTTTTTTCTATCCTTTTTCTTGTTGTTTTTTTGGAGGGAGGATCCTTTTCGGTTGATCTTTTGCAGCCCACTTTGCCTGAGCGTAAATTTGCTCTCCCTTCTATTCCCAGGCATTGAGGAGAGCACAGTGTTTGTTTCTTTGGTTTTGTTTCCTTTTCCCTTTTCTGTTGTTTGTTGGTAAATGGAGAGCTAATTGATTTATTGCTCCGGTCCTGTCAGTCTGGCTGGCTGGCTGGCTGACTGTCCGTCTGTCTGTTTCTGTTTGTCTCTCCGGTGTGTGTCTGTTCGTCTGTATCACTGTGCGTTTGTCTTTTGTATAGTTAGATTGTTTTTTTTATTATTTTTTTTTTTACTCTGTGGCAGTTTCTTGTCGTTGTTGTTGCTGACGATGACGATGATAATGATGGCATTTTAATGTATTTTATTTCTTTGTTAAACGTTTGCGTAGATGAGAAAAAGTGCCCGAAGTGATGCAAATCTCCTATAACAAAAATATTAAATGAAAAACGTTTCCACACGTGCGCAAACACACACACACACCACACACAACAAACACAAACACAAACACAGAAGAGAGAGAGAGAAGAAGAGAGAGAGAGAGAGAGAGAGAGAGAGAGAGAGAGAGAGAGAGAGAGAGAGAGAGAGAGAGAGAGAGAGAGAGAGAGAGAGAGAGAGAAACACACGACACAACACAAAAGACACCACACAACACACATGCAGGCGCGCATGCACGACACACACACACACACACACACACACACACACACACACACAACACACAAACACACACACACGCACAC
>CM060318.1:44204878-44209878 GCA_030674155.1 Stramonita haemastoma
ACCACTGACCGTGGACCCACCATAATGAAGACAGGATGGACATACTGTGGTTTTTGTTTTTCTGTCCATCCAGTGTCATCTTTGGGCATGTGCTCATGCAGAAACCTTTTATCAGAGGCTTTTTTAAATATCGGGATGTGCATAAAAAGAGAAGAAAATGGCTTAATTTTACACACTGATAAGAGTCAGATTGAGCTATGAAAGTAGATTGAGAGGCTGCTGTTGATGCTACTACTACTACTACTACTACTACTACTACTACTACTACTACTACTACTACTACTCTCTAGCTACTGCTGCTGCTCTAGCTAGCTGCTACTGTTGCGCCGCCGCCGCTGCTGCTAGCTGCTACTACTGTTGTTGTCGCTTGCTGCGCTGCTGCTGCTACTACTGCTGTTGTTTGCTGCTGCTGCTGCTGCTGCTGCTACTACTGTTGTTGTTGTTGCTGCTGCTGTTGCTGCTACTGCTGCTGCTGCCGCTGCTACTACTACTACTACTTACTTACTACTTCTACTGCTTTTATTACTAGTGCGCGCGCGCGCTCGCTGCTGTGCTGCTGTGCTGCTGCTGCTGAATATGTAAGATCCTTAATCTCGTGAATACAAAAGCCCTAGTCGCTTTCACCGACGAATTAACTAAGCTTTCAATCCAGTCATATTGTTTACAGTCCTACCGATCCTAGGGGCCATGTCACCGCTATCACCTCAACAACAACTAAAGCTCAGATGAAAATTGTGCCACTCTATAAAGATTAAAACTACGCAAAATATCTAGCCATTGGTGAACCTCGTAGCTCTAGCCGAGGAACGAAAACAAATACAGATAAAAAACGACTCTAACATCAGCTCTTCTGTCGTTTTTCGTACCAACGCCCCAGCCAACCATAAAGTTCAATCCAGGAGTAAAGGCTTTGGGAAGAACCAACTAAACAATATAGACTAGCCATAGGCTAATCCTGTGCCTCGGATTTAAAAAAATCCTTGTGTAGTAAAATACTAGCAACACAAACAACAGCAACAAAAACTATGCCATGTTAACTCATTTCAGATCGAAAATGCCTGATTCATTTATTTAATCTTTTGTTAAAAACTGTGAATGAATATACAGTTCATGCTCATGTTAATGGATGTTTTAAGTTTTGTGACAGTTAACTGGCCGAGATTATTTTGGATTGGTGGTACGATTCACCAGGTACCAGTATCATATTGTCGCAAAATGATTTATCAGAAGACTTTCAGTTTTCTGTTGCAGCAATAGCAGGAAGAATAGCAGTAACAGCAGTAGAAACAGTGGCTGTGTGCATGGCAGCATTGAATGGGATGCGTAGTACCTGGTCTTTTACTGTGGTTGAAAATGCAGAAAGACTACCACCTGCCTCAGCCCACACATTCTGACTTCAGGGCAAGGGTGTTCTTACATTCTCAAAACAACTTTCATTATATCACCACAGTCAATGTCATATCAATCTTAATGATTTTCATTGACATTAACTGAGTCGATCAAAAGTTCTTGCAATGTTAGTAGGCAGTTAGCAGTCTTAGTCATTGTAATAACAGAAATCACAACGGTAACGCAGCAGAAACAGCAACAACAGCGCTCTTATCAACAGCTACAGTACCTACTGCATATATTTTTTAAAAAATACAATAAAAATACGGGTCCTACTTTAGTATGGTCAGGTCATTTTCATCGTATAGTCAAAATGAACCAATAAAACAAAGGGAAATATTTGTTGGCATATGCCGTTACCCTATTGCTTTCTCTCCCCATGTCGAAGCTCTAAGATTGCAGCCATCAATCGTCTTATTTCCCTTCAGAGATCTTTTTACCTGGGCTGTAAATGTCAATGGGCAACTCACACGGGCTATCAACGCTCTTTTTATTCCAGAAGAGGAAAAGACAAGGGAAAATGAAAGAAGAGAACGGGAAATGCGAGCACACGAGTATATAAAGAGAGAGAGAGAGAGAGAGAGAGAGAGAGAGAGAGAGAGAGAGAGAGAGAGAAGACAGAGAGAGAGAAGACAGAAGACAGAAGAGAAAGGCAGAAGACAGAGAGGCAAGGCAAGTCAGCAAGCAAGGCAAGGCAAGGCAAAGGCAAGGCAAAGTTTTTATTCGAGGTAATAGATAAGCATCTACACTGTGGTGTTTTTTACATCCAGTCCCGCCCTTTTCAGGGATACATCAAGTTTAAAAGATACTAAATAATAAAACTTTACACAGTACCAAACAACACACAAGAATAAGGACACTATAAGATAAGGTAATAAAAATGCACTCGTTCAGAAGACAAAATCAGAAGTCACAATAAAAAGATTTTGATTATGGAAGAAAAGAAAAGTGTTAATAGATGAAGAGCAAACAAGAGAACAAGATGAAATAAACAACTGAAAACATCAATACACCAGAGAGAGAGAGAGAGAGAGAGAGAGAGAGAGAGAGAGAGAGAGAGAGAGAGAGAGAGAGAGAGAGACAGACAGACAGACAGACAGACAGACAGACAGACAGACAGATAGACAGACAAGGCAGACAGACAGACAGACAGACAGACATTAAATCATTAAATCAAGGGCAGTTTCTACTTGTTCATTTGTAGATCTATTAAGATCATCTGAACTGAAATCTGGAAGGTATTCAAAGGTACACTCATGTCATCGTCTGTAAATTGAGGACTGACCGTTCTTAGATCATTTAATGTTTTAAAATGTTCAAAATGAGCAGAGAAACTAGCTGGACAGTCATCAAAAGAGTGCTCTTTTACCTCTTTGCCAAAAGTCTGTAGTATTGGGTTTTTTTTCATTGTCTTTAAGTGTTGACAGCATTTTTTTTCTTTCCGACATGTTTTTCTGATGGTATTTTTGTACTCTTTGCTGACTATTTTCAGGAGAAAACGCGTTTCTGGAGTGTCTCTGTGTTTAGGCTACATACAGCTTTACTTACAAACGTCTTTTTATATAGCATTCTGCATCGACACACTTGATGGCTTTTTAATACTATGTTTTAACCCATGAACCGGTTTTGTCCAAAACTAGATTTTGCCGCTGTCAGAACCATTGAGGTCAAGTCATTAATTTCGTCAATAGAGACATCTTGCTCAAATTTAGTACTTTGATCTATGACGTTCAGCTTTGATAATCGGAATTGAAGGAGTCTTTAAATTCGAATCCCTTCGGTCGTTGTTTTTCTAGATGGCCATAGGTTATATCTGGAATATTTAAACTAGTGCCTGTATCAACTTGTTGTTTCTTTATGCTAATTGTCAGTTCTACTGGACAGTCTACATCAGACATAACAGCGTCAAAGGGTGCAATATAAATGTCATCTACAAATGGGAAAAATTCGCATGTACCGAGAACATAATCAAGTATAGCACAACAACGGCTTGCATATTACCCACCCCTCTTCCCTTCCTAAACCTCACACACACACACACACACACACACACACCACACACACACACACACCACACACACACACACACACCAAGCGCGCACGCGCAAACACACACACATACACACACGCGCGCGCCGCGCATGCACGCACTGGACACACACAATTACATATATTATACACTCACGTAAGTATGCAAACACCTGCACACATACACACACCACGCACGCTCGCACGACAACACACACACAACACACACACACCACACACACACACACACACACACACACACACACACACACACACACACACTCTTAGCAACAGCAAAACACCCCCTGCAGCTTTAACCCAAACGGCTGATTAAAGCACAGGGCCAATGGACTGTTGTTGGGTCACTGGCCAGGGAAAGGAATAGAAGGCAAGTGCAGGCAGAAGAAATAGAAGGTCAGTGTAGAAACAGGAATAGAAGGTCAGTGTAGAAAAAAGGAATAGAAGGTCAGTGTAGAAAAAGGAATAGAAGGTCAGTGTAGAAAAAGGAATAGAAGGTCAGTGTAGAAACAGGAATAGAAGGTCAGTGTAGGAAAAAGAATAGAAGGCCAGTGTAGGAGAAAGAAGAAGGTCAGTGCAGGAGAAAAAATAGAAGGCCAGTGCAGGAAAAGAATAGAAGGCCCATGGAAAACTTGTGTACGCTCACTGAAAAACATTGTGTCGCACATTCTGTGTTAATAATGTATGGGCAGTGGTCAGTGATGTCCCACCAGTAGACTACTAATCAGAAAATCCCCTGCCTGCTGATAGGTCACTTTGTGATACATATGTACCACGACATTGTCAGCAGTGATGAGACAATTGCATTGCTAGAAATATCGTCGTGGCATGGTGGATCCGTGGTTGGTCTAGAGGTAACCCACCTATGTATAAAGTGAACAGTCTAAGTTCGATCCTCGTTTGTGCCCGAAATTCCCCCCCCCCCCCCCCCCCCCCCCCCGTGGGGTACTAGTCTATTGGATGAGACAACAGAGGTCCTATGTGAAACACGTATTTAACGCATTAAAAGAACCCACAACAATAAGGGAGTTGTCTCTGGCAAAATACTTAGAAAAAAAAACAACTCTGATAGGGAAACAAATGCATAAGACAGGGGAAAAATAATGGGTGGCACTGCACTTGAGGCAACACGCTTTCCCCAGAAAGAGCAGCCCGAATTTCATGCAGAGATATATCACGTATACTTACAAATACGAACTCTGCATAATCTAATTCCACGTTACCTGTATAGACAGTCAACTAGTTTAAACGATCTGAAAATTGCAACCATAACCTTAGTTCAATTTGATGTGATAAAATGTTATCAACTGAATTGATTATAGTATACATAACTGTTGGTTGGGGCCAGCCACATCACAAAACACCGGCAGAGACTACAAGAACATAAAAGCAACAGGGGTTATGTGGAATTCAGGTTCCATTTTTGTGGTGAAAAACACACGCTGGTAACCACCATGGTATAGTTGGTCTGTATTCCTGTATGATGCAGGCGTGTGCATTACTTATCGTGTGCATGTGTGCGTGCATGTGTGTGTGTGTGTGTGTGTGTGTGTGTGTGTGTGTGT
>CM060318.1:44229878-44234878 GCA_030674155.1 Stramonita haemastoma
TCCCTCTTTACTCTGTCTCTCCCATTGTTCTATCTGTCTGTCTGCCTGTCTACAGTCCTGTCTGTCTGTCTGTCTGTCTGTCTGTCTGTCTGTCTGTCTTGTCTCTGTCTGTCTCTCTATTTTGTCTTCTTCTTTCTCTGTCTGTCTGTTGTCTGTCTGTCTGTCTGTCTGTCTGTCTGTCTGTCTGTCTGTCTGTCTCGTCTGTCTCTCTGTCTCTCTGTCTTCTGTCTTCTCTGTCTCTCTCTCTCTCTCTCTCTCTCTCTCTCTCCTCTCTCTCTCTCTCTCTCTCTCTCTCTCTCTCTCTCTCTCTCTTCATTTCTTATCTCCTTGTGTGTGTATTTGTGGTGTGTGTGTGTGTGTGTGTGTGTGTGTGTGTGTGTGTGTGTGTGTGTGTGTGTGTGTGTGTGTGTGTGTGTGTAAGTAAGTAAGTCTTCAAGTTTAACGTCTTTCCACTTTAAGTGATACCAGACGACCCTAAAATAGGAGACTGGATAGGTAAGAGAGAGAGAGAGAGAGAGAGGAGAGAGAGAGAGAGAGAGAGAGAGAGAGAGAGAGAGAGAGAGAGAGAGATCTAATGTGTATGTACGCGCGCGCGCGCGCGCGTGTGTGTGTGTGTGTGTGTGTGTGTGTGTGTGTGTGTGAGATAAATAGTAACAGCAAATAAAAGGTATTCTTAACATTAACATCAAGAAAAATATTGAACATTTAAAAATACCAAAAGAACTACAAGAACTACAATAAATGCCCTATAGGACTTAACAACAAACCTTTAGCAATGTCAAACGTTAGATTTACATTGTTCAAAACTTCATCAATGGCATTCTCAGAAAAGGCAGGGAGATGATGTTTTAAGTTCTTACATTCAAGTATGATATGGGTATTTGAAATATATCCACCACATAAGCATTTAACGTCCTTGCTGAATTTTGTCACGAAAGCATTTAATCTTATCCTAAAAAATAATGCCTTGAGTTTTCTCTCTTTGACAGCATTTGTACAAGTCTCTAAATGATCAATGTATTCAACTATACTCTTCCCACTCGGAGTTGAATGTTGAGGCAGCTTGTTTTTGCCGATGCTCTTTCTGTATTTATTTAAGATTCTTTTTCTAACAGCTGTAACCCTCTGCAATGGTCTAGAGGGACATGTTAGTACTTATGACCCTTTTCATTACGTGACCCTTTTTTCGCTGCCCTGTCAGCCCCACTCTCTTAGACATAACCCTATTGTGAGATCCAACAATAACATGATTCCTCTTAACCTAAATTTTATGATGTCTTATTGCTGTGTGTGTGTGTTGTTGTGTGTGGGTGTGTGGTTGTGTGTGTGTGTGTGTGTGTGTTGTGTGTGTGTGTGTGTGTGTGTGTGTGATGTATGTATGTATGTATGTATGTTGTATGTAGTATGTAGGTATGTAGGTATGTGTGTGTGTGTTTATTTGTGTGTGGTCTGTAATTGTCTGTGTGTATCTCTGTGTGTGTCTGTGTGTGTGTCTGTGTTTTTGTGTTTGTGTTTCGATTCCTGGTTCTGAGAATGAGACGGGACATGCCTGCGTGTGGCTGTGCATGATGAGACAGCTTCATCTACTAAGAACAAACCAACCAAGAAACAACACAAAATAAACGAAAGATGCAAATAATGAAGGACAGAAACCAAGAAAAAGAACGAAAGAATAAAACTTAGCAATTCTGTGTATGGCCGTGCATGATGAGATCGAATTGAGCCTCTTAGAAACAAAAAAGTAGACCTGAAGGAGAAATGAAACTGAAAAAAGTAAAGAAAGGAAAAGAAACACAGGAAAGAAAGAAACAAGTAAGAAAGAAGGTGTATAACTGTGCATGCATGGTAACGCCATACTGAACAAAACAAACCACAAAAACCTGGAAGGAAAAGAAACTAAAAGAAAGACAGAAAGAAAAATAAAGAAACTAAAGAAGAATCACAAGAACGAAAGAAGCAAAGAAAGAAAGAAAAGAAAGAAAGAAAGAAAAATAAAGAAAGAAAGAAAGAAAGAAAGAAAAGAAGAAAGAAAGAAGAGAAAGAAAACAAAACAAACAAACAACAAAACAACAAACAAAGAAGGAAACAAAAAGAGAAGGAAAACAAAAAAAGAAAGAATGAAACAAACTTTTAAAACATAAAAACAGCGAGGAAATCGTCTTAAAAAAAATAAAGAAACTAAAGAAGGAATCACAAGAACGAAAGAAGCAAAGAGAGGAAGAAAGAAAGTAAAAAAGAAAAAAAGAAAGACAGAAACAAAGAAGGAAACAAAAAGAGAAGGAAAAGAAAGAAAGAAAGAATGAAACAAACTTTTAAAACATAAAAACAGCGAGGAAATCGTCTTAAAAAAATAAAGAAACTAAAGAAGGAATCACAAGAACGAAAGAAGCAAAGAGAGGAAGAAAGAAAGAAAGATAGAAAGAAAGAAAGACAGAAACAAAGAAGGAAACAAAAAGAGAAGGAAAAAAAAAAAAGAAAGAATGAAACAAACTTTTAAAACATAAAAACAGCGAGGAAATCGTCTTGAAACAATATTGATTGTGTGCACACAAAAAGATCAGAATTTGGTTCTTTCCCCCGTTTTAGAGTTTGGAGGATAGCAAAGAAATTTAACAGGATAACAGGCATAACAACACAGAAGAAACAGTATATCAAAATCACAAAATTTTATTACGATCATGTTACTAACATTTCACTTCAAAGAAATATCGACTTTTCTGTAAATTATGTAATCTGGCTAAAGACTCTAGGGGGCAGGGGCAGGGCAAAATCAAACTGACTCGACCACCCATGAGGTAGTTTTTATAATCTAACAAATTTTGATAGACAACAGAATAATCTTCTTGTGTATTTTCCGCTTCTTAAACTTTCAAAATTTTAACTTATCATGGAGTGAAGAAAATGCTTTATCTTGTAAATTCTTATTGAAATCGCTTTAGGTGCCTTTTCTATCCAATATATCGAATGGAAGGCCATATAGTTTAATTCCCGTAGAACATTTCGTTTTTTTTGTTTTCCTAGGAGCTGAATCGGATCTCACAATGCACAGCGGGACACAGACTTTTTCTGTCTCACTTTTCATTCTGTCTCTGTTTACCTCTCTTATTCTCTGTCTGTCTGTCTGTCTACCTGCCTGTCTATCTCTCTCTGTCTCTGTCGCTGTCTGCGTGTCTGTCTGTCTGCCTGTCTGTTTGTCTGCCTGTCATAGTGTATCGTCATTCTTTCTTTCTTTTTCGTCTGTAGTTTTTTCTTTTTGTACTTTCTTTCTTCATCCTTTCTTTTCTTATTCTTTATGTACTCTCTTGTGACTGCATGTATCTCTGTTCTGTCTGTCTGTCTTCTGTTGTCTGTCTGTCTGTCTGTCTGATTCTGCTGTCTGTCTGTCTGTCTGTCTGTCTGTCTGTCTGTCTGTCTGTCTTGTCTTGCTTGCTTGCTTGTTGCTTGCTTGCTTCTTTCCTTCTCTGTTTTTGTCATTTATTGATTCCATTGATTTCTTTAAGTTTTCTTGTGATTTGGTCCATTGTTATCATGCCAACCATACTCAGATTTCATATTCCCTTTTTACTTTTTTTCTCCTTTTTTCATTTAAAAAGCCCGCTTTTTGTAGTTCAATAATTGCACAGTTCTTTTTCACTCTGCTTTATTTTTTTCTGTCTCTCTTTCTTATTTTCTTTTTATTTTTTCTAGATCGTCGTTCGTTCAGTCTCATCCTAAGAGCCTATAATCAAAACAAAGGAAGTTTGCGCTCCCTTGAGCACGCATGAAGGTGAACACAGACAACACCAGACACACACACACACACACACACACACACAACACAACACACACACACACACAACTCCACACAATTCACAATTCAAATACTCGGACGCACGCACGCACACATACATGCATGCACACACATATAAAACACACACATGTATATCAAAAGCACACGCAAATACACCAGACGCGTCACACACACAAATACACACACACACCACCCACACACACACACACACACACACACACACACACACACACACACACACACACACACACAGACACACACACACACACACTCACACACACACACACCACACACACACACACACACACACTTTCACACACACACACACACACACACACACACACACACACACACAACACACCACCACCACACACACACACACACACACACACACACACACACGTGTGCAGCATTTTAATGAGCCGTGCCCAGGCCTCTGCCACTTTATCATCACTCAAACAGCCACTACAACGTTCCAGATGAGCAACTCCAGGTGCCGTGGACTCTCTCTACGCAACCTTCCAGAAGAGCAAGTGAAGGATTAATGCGGTGTGAACCCTATGAGAGATGATTCACTTTACACTGTCCAAGCGCAGGCGCCTACGCGCGTATTTGTGTCCGTGTGTGTGTGTGTGTGTGTGTGTGTGTGTGTGTGTGTGTGTGTGTGTGTGTGTGTGTGTGTTTGTTGTGTGTGTGTGTGTGTGTGTGTGTTGTTGTGTGTGTGTGTGTGTGTGTGTTTGTGGTGTGTTTGTGTGTATTTTACTGGTATGTTCAAAAGTGCACACACATGTGCTGTGCATGTGCAAATGTTTATGTAAAGGAAAACATTCTGTGTTGTGCGCGTGTGTTTGTGTGTTGTGTGTGTTGTGTGTGTGCGTGTGTGTGTGTGTGTGTGTTGTGGTGTGTGTGTGTAAGTTTGTGTTTGCGTAAGTGTGAGCATGTACACATACACACACACTCATATATGTATTTCTACATACAGATATATGTGTGTATGTATGTATGTATGTAGATGTGTATATATATAGTATAGTATTATATTATTATATATAAATTATATAGTTATATATGTATTATAGTGTATGTATGATGATGTATATCATGTATCGTATGTTAGAGAGTGCGTCATGATTTGTAAGTTCACAGGGTGCGGATGTCGATGGGTGATCTAAAATGGCAATAGAATGGGAAGGAATAAAAAGCACAAAAT
>CM060318.1:44239878-44287378 GCA_030674155.1 Stramonita haemastoma
GTAGATGTGTGTTGTTGTGTATGTTGTGTGATGTGTGATGTGTGTGTGTGTGTGTGTGTACTTGGATGCTTGCATGCGTGTATGTCTGTGTATTTGTGAAGGAGTGACAGTCAATATGGTGTACGCAGAGAAATGGGGTTTTTATGACAAAGCGTAATTGAAAAGGATAAAGCCTTGGGGAAAATGGCTTGAATTATTTACAAATAAAATCAACAAAAGAAAAACAGCGAATGAACGAGAGAAAGAAAAGAAAGAAAGAAAGGAAGAAACAGAAACCAACAAACACACAAAAATAAAGAAAGAAAGAAGAAAAGAAAAAAACGAAAAAGAAAGAAAGAAAAAAAAGAACAAGAAAGAAAGAAGAAAAAAGAAATCAAAAACTGAAAATAAAATAAAAAGAAACCCCAAAAGACCCACTCAAAGAAGAGCTTTTCCTGCTGACGTTAGGCAGTATGTCTGTGGGTACTAGTACAGTCGTCCAAATTCCTGTAATGTGTTCACGGTCACTGCTAACTGTTGTTGGCGCCGGCTGCTGCGTGAAGAAGATTCCTCATGAAGTCTGATGAAAGTATTTAAGAGGCCTGGCAATTTTGGCTGGTGGTCTTCTTGCTGCTTGACTTGTTTCACTTTGTCCATTGTCTTCTGTTCCTGTCTGTTGTTTGGTGGTGCGTGCGTGTGTGTCGATGTTTGTGTGTGAGTGTGTGTGTGTGTGTTGTGTGTGTGTTGTGGTGATGTGCGTGTGTGTGTATGTGTGTACATCAGTTAAGATATGGAACAAGATTTGGAGAAGCATAGACACGTTTCGCACAGAAAAAGGGACTCCATTGCAAATACAGGAGAAAAACAAAACATAAAAAAATGGTTAGAGAAGGTAAACACTTTCGGCAAACAGACAAAAAATCAAGCAAAAGAAAAACCCTTTTTAGAAAAGGCAAAAAACTTTGCAAACAACGAAAGAAACAAACGAAAAAAAAACCCTTCAGAAAAAGCAAGCAAAATTAGCAGACGAAAAAAAAAACTAAAAGATTTTTTTAAACAAGGCAAACAAACATCGCAAACAGGCAAAAGAAATCAAGGAAACGAAAAATCCTTTTAGAAAAAGCAAACAAACTTGGCAAACACGCCAGAAAAAAAAACCTACACAAAAGTAAAATGTTTTTAGGAAGGACTTGACACTCAGTGAAGTGGAGCAGTATGTCTTCACTACAGACACGGTCCCCCAGACTCCTGCAGTGTGTTCAGGATGACTGCCAACTGATGCTGGCGCCACACACTGGTGGAGGACATTCATTGTGAAGGCTGAGGAAAGTCTGGAAAGGCTCTAGCAGTTTCCTCTTGTGTGGTTTTGCATAATTATAAGTAGACCACCAAGCTCTTTTCTTTTTTCTTTTGTTTTGTTATGTTTTTTTTTTTAGTGGTTTGTCTTTCCCTGTGTTTCTGTCTCTGTGTGTCTCTGCCTGCTGTCTGTCTGTTTGTCTGCCTCTGTTTGCCTGCCTGTCAATGTGTCTGTCTCTCTCTGCTTGTCTGCCTCTCTGCCCCTGTCTGTCTGTCTGTCTGTCTGTCAATGTGTCTCTCTGTCTCTTTCTTTGTCTCTGTCTCTGTCTGTCTCTGTCTTGTTTGTCTCTGTCTCTGTCTGTTTGTCTCTGTCTGCTGTCGGTCGTCGTCGGTCGCTGTCTGTCGTCTGTTGTGTCTGTCGGTCTGTCGTCGTTCTCTGTCTCTGTCTTGTTTCTGTCTGTCTCGTTCTGTCTCTGTCTCTGTCTCTGTTCTCTCTGTCTCTCTCTGTCTCTCTGTCTCTGTTCTCTGTCTCTGTCTCTGTCTCTGTCTCTCTCTCTCTCTCCTCTTTCTCTCTCTCTCTCTCTTCTCTCTCTCTCCTCTCTCTCTCTCTCCTCTCTCTTCTCTCTCTCTTTTATCCTTGTGCCTGTGTGTGTGTTATCTAATTTCGCATGTATTCGTGCGCGCGTGTGTGCGTGCGTGCGTACTTGTGTATGTGTGTATGTACGTACACGCACAAACACGTGTGTGCATGTGTGTGCGCACACGCGCGCGCGTGCATGTGTGTGTGCATGCGTGTGTGTTTGTTTATATGTTTTGTCTATCTCTCTATCATAGACATACACATATTTGCACAAAGAGAAACAAGCAAAGAATCTATGGACGAATATTAGGAATGCAATCAAACAAATTAACACATAAACCAGCTAACTATAAACAACCGAAAATTTAAGGCCTTACAGAAATAGTCTGTATTCGGTGAAGTTGAATAGCGTGTCTGCCCATACCGTTTCCATGGTCCAGATTCCTGCAATATGTTCATGGTCACCGCTAGCTCCTCTTGGCGCCGGTCACTGTGTGGACGAGAGCCATTATGAAGTCTGATGGAAGTCTGTTAAAGGTCTGGCATTTTTCCATAGGAGTCTTTTTATTTGGGTTGACCAGGTCTCTTTTTTTTCTGTCTGTCTGTGTTTTTTGTTTCTGCCCTCTCTGTGTTTTTGTCTCTATCCACTCTGTATCTTTGTCTTGCTGTCTCTACCTGCCTGCCTGTTTGTACATTTCTATATCTTTCTTTTTCTGTCTTTCATCCCTATTTGAGTGACGAAAAAATGTTTGGAACACAATTGATTAACCTAGCATTTAAACAAGCATACAAGCAACATCCAAAAGCAAAAGCCTCACAAAAGATTAAAAATTCAGAACACTGTAAAGTGGAGCAAGCGTGTTTACCCATACTGGTTCCACGATCCAGACTCCTGTAGTGTCTTCATGGTCACCGCTAGCCTGACTCCTAATGTTAGCGCCGGTCAGTGTGTGGAGTAAAGTCATTATCAGGTCTGATGGACGTCTGTGAAAGGTCTGGCATTTCAGTCTGTGGTTTTCTGGACTGGTTAACGCGACCAGTTTTCTTGCCTTTTGTTCTGTTTGGTTTTGTTCTCTCGATGTCCGTCTGCTTAGTTTGCTTGTGAAGTGGTGTGTGTGTGTGTGTGTGTGTGTGTGTGTGTGTGTGTGTGTGTGTGTGTGTGTGTGTGTGTGTGTGTGTTTGTTTGTGTGCGTGTGTATGTGTTTATTGTGTTTATGTGTTTATGTAAGTGCGTGCATATATGCATGTAAATGCAGGTACGTGCACACGTGCCCGTGTGTGTGCTTGCACGTATGCATCTGTGTGTGTGCTTTCCTACGCGTGCGTACGCTTGCGTGCGTGCCTGCATTCATGTGTGTGTGTGTGTGTGTTTGTGTGTGTGTATGTGTGTTTGTGTGTGTGTGTACGTAAGTGTGTATGTGTGTGTGCGATAATATTATGTTCGTTTCATCAAAAAGGACACTTTTCAGTAGGATTTTGACAGGCTACATCACATAATGATACTTATGTCGAATGCAGACTAAACAAAGGCTGCTGGTCAATCCTTTGAACTGAAAAGCAAGCGCCCAAATAACTACTTCTAATAACTGAGGGATAAATACCCAGCCTTCAGACAGAATTGAAATGACTGGCTGTGACGCCTGTAGTATCTCTGAGCTCGTCATTTTTGTGAACTAACATCAGCAAGTCGTATTTGTAACTTTGCACAAGGCCAAAAGATCTCTCTGTAAATTAAGCCGCAAGGGAATTATTGGCGAGAAGAGACAAAGGGTTCCACACAGTGATCGATAAAGTAGAGTGGACAAGAAAACAATTTTAGAGACCATATAGGGTACATAACAGACACGAAGGAAAAATCTGAAAGGCGCTTTTCTCTACAGCGTTCCAGTTCTTCTCCGAGAGTCCAGAAAAAAGAAGATGAAGAAGAAGAAGAAGAAGAAGAAAGAAGAAGAAGAAGAAGAAGAAGAAGAAGAAGAAGAAGAAGAAGGAAGAAGAAGAAGAAGAAGAAGAAGAAGAAAAGAAGAAGAAGAAGAAGAAGAGAAGAAGAAGAAGAAGAACAACAACAAAAACAACAAAAAAAAAACAACAACAACAACAACAACAACAACAAGAAAAGAGGAAAAACAAGAAGAGGAGGAGGAGAAGGAATAGGAAGAAGAAGAAGAAGAAGAAGGAGAAGGAGGAGGAGGAGGAGGACGGGGAGGAGGAGGAGGAGGAGGAGGAGGAGGAGGGAAAGAAGAGGCAGAAAAGATAAAGAAGAAGAAAGAAGAAGAAGAAGAAGAAGAAGAAGAAGAAAGGAAGAAGAAGAAAAAGCGTGATTTTTACTGCTGTACATAAGCACGCTTATTGATCATGTACATGACTCAAGAATTTCCAGAAAGTCGGGCAGGTGTTTGGTTCAGTTCTACTATTTCTGTAAAGATAATTATGAACATCATCAATGAGAAACTCGCGCAAGGTTCAACAAAAAATCTATTGACTAAAAGAAAAAAACCAACAACAAAAAACAGAAAAATATTTTTCAGCATTTCTAGTGATGCTGACGTCATAGAACCATTGACTGTGCATTGTGTAAAGAGGTGAGAATGTTTCCAGCATGAATGATTAAAAAAAACAGAAGCTGTTTTTTTTTTGCATTTTCTCTTGATAAGAAGAAAAAGACGTGTCAAGTAATCTGTGAGCTCTGGAGCAAAAAAGGCTTCGTCATTTTTTAAGTCTTATCATAATACTTGATTTTTAATTTGAAGGACTAGTAGTTACCAGTATAGAATTATGTCCAATGACTGAGCTGTGATTATTTTGGAAATTAATGGGTGAATTGTTGTTGTTGTTGTGCTTGTTACTCGTTTTTTGTTGTTTATTGACTGTTCTGGTGTCGGAATTGTTGTGTGTGAGGAGATGGTGGTCTTTCTTGGTTTTTTTTGTTTTGGGTTTTGTTTTTAGCTTGCTTGTGTTTTTTTGTTCCTTATTTTGCTTTAATGTTTCACTCTGCGGTGCTTAAATGTCAGACTGAAAGTTTAAGAATTCGAAATTATTTCGCTAAATTCGATACTTTCTTTAATTTCATTTTGCACTATTGTTGTGTTTGATTGCAAAAAGGTGTCTATAATTTCCAACTTGTCGCTAATGTCATGTAGATAAGCTTATGTCGTCAAAAAGACACGGTGTTGATAAGAACAGGATTTATCATCCCTCAGACCAGCCAGCAGTCTTTGACGATAGTAAATACCTCTGTCAGCTTGTCTTCTTCAGTGAACTGATCCGTGGTGACACTATTGATTGTCAAGACTTTTTGTTGTTGTTCCTTCTGCCATGAAATAAATGTCAAAGCTACGATCGAAGGCTGCTTATAGAATGACGTACTGTACTTCTCTAAGCAGGGTTTTGTTGTCTTTTTTTTTTTTTTTTTTTTTTTTTGGGGGGGGGAGTATGTTGTTTGTTTCTTTGTTTGTTGTGTGCTTTTTTCTTCAAGATTACGATTGAATATGTTGCATTAATCATCCCTTGGTTTTAACTTTTTGTCAGTGTTTTGTTCTCTTTGTCTTTAAAAAGCCAAGGTACTGTACCTATTTTCCAAATGTAGAGGTAGTTTAAAAATGTGCAATACTTCCAAAAGTGTGTTACCGTTGTAAGTTTGATGAAGATTCTCAGTTGCTCAGTCTTTACGCTAACGACTTTTGATTCTTCGCCAATCATGTTGTATACAACATGGTCATGCTTTACGCCTAAACATATTACATGCAAATGTGATCAGAATATTTTTTTAGATTTCTTTCAAGATCGAACATTTTTCTCGATAATATGAGCGTTATCTTCTAGAAACATCAATGCTAATTCGTGAGGTTTTGATATGTGTATATTTACCCCAAAAGCTGAGTGTGACAGTTCAGAAGTGTCAGATATGTGTGACCTGTTTCTTGTGCTATGAATAATTAAGCAGTGTCATCTGCACACGCTCCTGAAACCTATTTTCTCGTGCACTTTGCTGGTGATAAAAACATGTTTTTAAATTTTTTAGCGATTGTCACTGTGTGTGTGTGTGTGTGTGTGTTTTGTGTGTGTGTGTGTGTGTGGTGTGTGTGTGTGTGTGTGTGTGTGTTTGTTGTGCGTGTGTGTGTGGTGTTGTGTGTGTGTGTGGTGTTGTGTGTGTGTGGGCGTGCGTGAGTGTTATTGTTGATGTTGTTGTTGCTGTTTAGAGTTAATAATATGCATTTTTGCATATGACATTTGTCAAATGCAGGCTGAACACAAACAGACCTATATTGATCGTCTTACCATTCCCTTGTTCTGTAAAAAATGATGTGCTGTGGGAAATACCCATTCCTCAGACAGAACTGGAATCGGTGGCTTTGAATACATGCTGACATCAGCGAATCGTGTTTGTAACTCCGCTTTTTTGTAACTCTTAGAAAGCAGAGTTGTATGGCCATCTAGCCGAGAGACCAGTTTTAGAGGCCTCGCTAAACCAAGGTATCAGAAACATGATTGGGAAGTTTTTTGTTCGTCCCTCGGCTAGAGCTTCCCCGCATGGTGAGATTTTGGGTACGCGAGCAGTTTTCCCCACCATTAAGGTAGCCGCACTACAACTTCAGGGAGGGTGTCTAAACACAACACGTATGTCTCAGCATTTAAAAAAAATGTCCCCACCAGATGAAATGGCCGACTCTTGTGAAAGGCAGAACGGGCTTTTAATGTGTTCACAAGATGTTATGTGTGCGTTTGCGCACATGATTTCGGTTTATTGTCTGGGTACTGATGTCAGCTCCAGGGGGAAAACCCCATCCAGTGGATTCCTCGGTGGTGGCTCAGATCACGATTGCAACGCTCTAACCACTAGGCTATCCCACGCCCCATTTAGGGGAAGTCATAAATGGAATAGCGGAAAACGTGGACTGACACCATTCACTACAGATAGATAAGAAGGCCATTTTCAGATGCCTAGGCTTTGGCACGCAGCTGACATAAAAGATGGAAAACTTGTGGATAGATCTTTAGTGGGGTGCTGCAGTACTTCTCAGGTAGTTAAAAAGACGACGACGACGACAACGAAGAAGAAGAAGAAGAGAAGAAGAAGAAGAAGAAGAAGAAGAAGAAGAAGAAGAAGAAGAAGAAGAAGAAGAAAACAAAACAAAAACAAGAAACAAGAAGAACAAGAACAAGAAGAAACAAGAGGAACGAAGAAGACGTAAAGGAGAACAAGAAAAAAAAAGAAGAGGTCGTGTAAGCTCAAGATGAAACTATTGACAAAAACCGCCACGGGTTTTTCAGCATTTCTAGTCCTGCAGGCATCCCAGAACTATTGACTGAGCACCATCTTCAGTCTGCAAGAAGGTGAGAATATCTGCGGTGGGGATAGTCAGAAAAGCAGATTCTTTCTTGGATGGAAAAAGATGATGCATCATGTAACTAAATCTGTGAATTCCAAATCAAAAATATCTTTTTAGTCATTCTTAGTATAGTGTTTGGTTTGTAATTTGACTTTTCAAAAAAACTAAGAGCAAAGGGGAAAAAAGCATGCTCAATGAAACTAACACTTGAAAGGTGTTGCGATCGATTTGAAATATTTTTCTCAAGTGTTTTAGCTGTGATTTTATCTTTTATGATGTTTTTTTGCTTGTTTATTCTGCATTTTTAAAACTTTGTTTTGCTTGCTGGAAAGTCAGAGTAAAACTCAGACATTGTGTTTCAGAAATACTAAAATAAACACAATGCTTTACCGACTACATTCTTTCCCGCTGTCTTTGTTTGACCACAAAAAGGGACTGTCTGTAAATTTCTCCGTATTCCTTTTGACATATCCATTGAGATTTTTTGAATAGACACGTTGGTTATTTGAACCGGCTTTGGTCTCTCTCAGACGTACAAGCAGCCTTTGACGTTGTCTGTCGGCTTGCCATCAGTGGTGAACTGATCCGTGATGACATCATTGATTGCCAAGATTTTTTTTCTTTTCTGCCGGAAAGGTCAAAGCTACAGTCGATGGTTGCTTTCAGATAAAAAAAAAGGATATTGTGCTGCCTTCTGTTAATTAATGAATTTTTTATGTTGCTGGTACTACAACGATTTGGGTTTCTTTTTGTTTTTTCAATCTTTCATTCGGTTTGGTGTTAATCATGTCTTTTTTCTTCATTGAAAAACATTTTTTTCACAGTGATGTAACCCCGCTGCCAGAAGAGCAACTTTTCTTGCAATTATGTTCATCATTATAAGAATCTCACTACTTCACTGTGTCAACTTCTGAATTCTCCACAGAGAGAGAGAGAGAGAGAGACAGAGACAGAGAGACAGACAGACAGACAGACAGACAGACAGAGACAGACAGACAGACAGACACAGGACGAAGAGACACAGAGACAGAGACACAGAGAGAAACAAAATCATAGCTGTTTTTTTAAATAAAAATGTTAAGTCAGTCATTTTCAAGAGTCAATGTTTTCTCTGACATAACTAGCTTCATAGATAGTAGTGTAAAGACATAAATCCAAGTAGGAACAAACAAGATTAGCGCATCCATGATGGCTTGTGAAATCTGGGTATGTGTATATCGACTGAGAGAAGTTTTGCACGTATAAACTTTGCAGCGAAAAAGAGTTAAGTTATGCATGACCTAGTTCCAGCGTTGTGAATAATTAAGCAGTGTTCTCTTCACACCATTGGTTGAAGTCACTGTCACACGTCCCTGTGACCTATATTCTCCTCTAGTGTGCTTGTGATAAACATTTTTGATCCCAGTGATTCTCACCTACGTGTTGTTTGTTTGTTTGTTTGTTTGTTTGTGTGTGTGTGTATTTGTGTGTGACACAGAGAGACAGACAGAGACAGCAGACAGACAGGACAGACAGACAGACAGAGAGACGAGAGAGGAGAGAGAGAGAGAGAGAGAGAGAGAGAGAGAGAGAGAGAGAGAGAGAGGAGAGAAGAGGAGAGAGAGAGAAGAGAGAGAGAGAGAGATTGATGAGAGGAATTTGATTGATTTGATTTGATTTATTCTTTTATATCGAGGAATAATGGGATAAGCACTCTTGTGCTTTTTTACATCCAGAGAGAGAGAGAGAGAGAGAGAGAGAGAGAGAGAGAGAGAGGAGAGAGAGAGAGAGAGAGGAGAGAGAGAGAGATTTGATTGATTTGATTTATTCTTTTATATCGAGGATAATGGAATAAGCACTCTTGTGCTTTTTTACATCAGTCCCCGTGTGTATGCAATTTTGTAAATGTCATCTGTTCCCACCGGCACACGATGGCCTACTCTTACGAAAAGCGGAACAGGATTTAACGTGTGCGCAAGATGTTCTGCGTGCGTTCGCACACGGGGCCTCGGTTTAAAGTCTCATCCAAAAGACTTTTGGGGAAAGTGGAGTCAGCACTGATGTTAACTCCAGGAGAAAAATCTCAGAGAGAGAGAGAGAGAGAGAGAGAGAGAGAGAGAGGAGAGAGAGAGAGGAGAGGAGAGAGAGAGAGAGAGAGAGATGAGGGGCTGACATATGTGTGTCTGTGTGCATAAAGAGCCGTAAGAGAAAAAAAGAGGAACGACGAAAGGTGAAATATAGATAGGCGTGCATGGTCTGTCAAAGGTATATACACACTTTTGGGGAGGGAAGGTGATAGTAAATGAAAGAAGTTGTTCAGATCGTGCGTCTGGCTAATAACAGAGTACACGTTCTTCTAACTAATCGACCGAAGTGAAGTTAATCCTCATTATCATCTCTGGTCTCAGACAGTGTTATCACCATAAAAGTCTTCAATGACACGCGATTTTAATTTTAAAGGTCACATAGATGTTCCTGCACACGCTGTCTTCTTTGTCCATTGTTGCTACTACTAGTGTTGCCTGCTACTATAGCGAATGTGGCTTTTGCTGTGACTGCTGCTGCTGCTGCTGCTGCTGCTGCTGCTGCTGCTGCTGTTGATGCCGCTGCTGCTGTTATACTACTACTTTTATGGTACAACTGCGCTGCCACTAAGACTTCTGCTACTACTTCCACAACTGCTACTTCTATTACTGCTGCTGTTGCTGCTTCTTCTGTTGCTGCTACCACTACTACTACTGCTGTTGCTGCTGCTGCTGCTGCTGCTTCTGCTGCTGCTGCTGCTGCTGCTGCTGCTACTACTACTACTACTTACTACTACTTTCTCTGCTGCTGCTGCTGCTGCTGCTGCTGCTGCTGCTGCTGCTGCTGCTGCTCTACTACTACTACTACTACTACGACTACTACGACTACGACTACAACTAATGCGACTACTACTACCACGACTACTACTAGTACTATAACTACCACGACTACTACTACTACGACTTTTACTGCTACTACTACTTCTTTTTACTTGTACTAAGTCAATATCCTCTGATGCTGAGATGAAATGAAGAACTGTTGTATTGGATAAGTCCGCTACTTCTTATACTCCCGCTTCTCTTTTTTTCCCCGGAAATAATTAGTATTGATAATGTCAGGTATCAGATGCACTGTGTTAATTTTCTCTGTCCTTGATTCGCGTACCTATATTGCTTTGGTAGTCTTTGTCATTCATCCACTGTGGGTATTCTTCAGTATTCAGTCGAAAGTTGCTGAGGTTTTCTTTTTTCCTGTAAAGGAAGCAGTGTGTAGTCAGTATGATGAGATTGTGAGCTGAAATATTTTCAGGAACTGTATACTTTGTATCTGGCCATTTCTCTTCAGTCTAGTCTTTCTCTCTCAATGTCATGAGTGTGTTTGTCTCTCTTCTTTCGTTCTCTGTCAGTGTGCTTATCTTTCTTCTGTCTCTCTCTATAGATGTGTTTGTCTCTCTTCTTTCTCTTTCTATCCCCTATCTACCCCCTCTCTACCCTCTCTCTGTGTCTCTGTGTCTCTGTCTGTGTCGCTGTCTCTCACTCTTTGTTGGGGATGGGATGGGAGAGTGCTCCTGTGTATATGTCTGTGTATTTGTGGACATGCTCATACTAGGGGCTGTTGCTACTTTTTTGCGTATTCATTTGAATCACGCATAAATACGCGAGTTGCTCCCCAAATCCGAAGGCCTGCCTGTTTCAATGAAACAGCAAAGACAGATCGAGTTGTATTTGTATGTACTTTTTATAATTATTTACACCCATCCTCCATTTTATGATTACTATATACACATCCTCGCCACAATCTTGATATTTTTAGCAAAACTCTTTGTCTCATACACAGTCGCTCGCATTTAAGTAATTTGATGTCGCCTAAATGCATAGTCGTTTACTATGAAATAACATGATGTCGCCTAAATGCTTATTCCTTTATAGTGAAGTATAATGACGTCATCTAGAACATAGTCAATTTACAATACAGTAAAACGACGTTGCCTTAATACATAGTCGATTACAATATAGAAACACGATGTTAATTTAATGCATAGTCGATAACAGTGAAGCAGCATGTCGCCGCCTAAATGCATAGTCGTTTCTAATGAAGTAACGCGATGCCTGTTACTTTGTTACCACACCAAGGAGGGGAAATAAAGGTGAACACACACAAAAATGGCGTGACACCAAACACCCATTACCTGGGTGGTGCATGCCCATGTGTAAAGCCTAAGCAGGCAGGTATCAGGTGACGGTCAGTGCCGCCAGGTAAACAGCTGAGTCTTTGTTCTAACACCTGGCTGGACTGCTTGTCACCTCACACTGACCGTGTCACTGCCCGTGTCCCGTGTCTGTGTCTATCCTGGAAGAATGGGCAGCTTTGTTGCTTTCACAGGCACTGATGGATCGATAGTTAGGCGGTCGTATATTTTATTTTCTAGAAAGTGGAGAGACTGTGGGCTTTATTTTGTCTAAAGTTAGATTTTTCTTCCAATCACTGAGACTATGGTTTGAATATTTAGCTTTTTCATGAGGCAAAAAACCGAGATCTTAGGTGGAACAGAAATAGTAAACACATAATAATCTACTGCAGCACATAGTGCACATATAGCAATCTACTGCAGAGGAGAAGAGATTTGGTCATGGCAAAATTATGTTGAGAAAAGCAACTGTCAAAGGGAAACAAAATCAATGTTATTTTTTTCTCGTGGATTTACACTTTGGCTGCGCGTTTTCCCGAGGGAATATAGCCTGTATTTTGATGTAGAGATATATACCGCTAGAGTGAACGATATTGTTCGTTCAGATTTTCATCATTCATTCATTCATTCATTTTACTCACTCACTCACACACTCACTCACTCACTCACTCACTCACTCACTCACTCACTCACTCACTCACTCACTCACTCACTCACTCACTCTTTATTTATTAATTTATTCGAACTTCATTCATTCATTTATCCAAACATTAATTTTGACTCTGTTCGTTTGATCGCACGATCGTCCGTCCATCCATCCATCCATCCATCCATCCATCCATCCATCCATCCATCCATCCATCCATCCAATCCATCCAACCAATCCATCCATCCATCCATCCATCCATCCATCCACCCATCCATGCATCCATGCATTCATGCATCCATCCACCACCCATCCATCCATCCATCCATCCATCCATCCATCCATCCATCCATCCATCCATACCATCCATCCATCCATCCATCCACTTAGCGGATTCATTCTGCTGTACCGGTACCAGAGAACCAACAGGGCTGAAGCCATTCTTTTTCTTCGCTTGGCATGGCATTGAATGCCTTCTTGGACTGTTACCTCTGGAACTGAGTCTGGTTGTGATTACATGAACAAGACGGGGAAGGATGCATAATGATTAACGTTACACACACAAACACACACATGCACGCGCGCACGCTTGCACGCACTCTCGCGCACGCATGCGCACACACGCACACACGCATTCACGCACACATACACACACGCACAAACACACACACACACACGCTTGCACATACGTACGCACGCACTCACGCTTGCACACACACACAGATGTCTTGAAACGTATTTTAGAATGGCTGCAAATCATTGAGGAGAAAAATGGATTTTATACAAAATGTACAATTGGAAAACAGCATAATTTATATTGCAAACAAAAATAAAACGATTGAATTATACTTCAAAGAGATCCAATGACTTTTCTGACATTAAAATCTTTTAAAGTTTTCCTTCTCTTTAATTTCCGGTAATGTGAAGGTCAGAGCAACGATATTAACAATAAAATACCAATTGATAAAAACAAACAAAACCAACATTTGTACAGACCTAAAAATACGGAAAACCCAGTCCGGGATTGTTTTGCAGATTTTGTAATAGAGAAACTGTCGTAAATATTGGTGTAATACATGATTTTTTATGTCGATAATATTTCAGCGTTAGGTTACCTAAAGGAGACATTTTTTTTACAGAAGAACAATCCTTCTACTTTACATTGCACCTGATATTATGAGACAAAAAGCGGAAAGTGTCTTCTGAAATAAGGAGAAAAAAAAAATACATGAGCTGTTAGCCTATAGAAGAACAAAAAGTAGCTGTAGAATAGCTTAGTACTGTTAGTCTTTCTTCTTTTCTAGTATGCTATTCAGGCTATTAGTTTTTTTTCTATTGGAAATAATAAAAGTAAATACTAAGTATCCTGCTGCGTATCTGTGTGTGTATGTGTGGTGTGTGTGTGTGTGTGTGTGTGTGTGTGTGTGTGTGTGTGTGTGTGTGTGTGTGTGTGTGTGTGTTGTGATTTCTCGTGTGGCCGTACACATGTTTTTTGTCATTCATGTGGCTTTCTGCTCATGGATGGTGGTGGTAGTAATGATGGCGATAATGCTGCTGCTGCTGCTGCTGCTGCTGCTGCTGCTGCTGCTGCTGCTGCTGCTGCTGCTGCTGCTGCTGATGATGATGATGATGATGATGATGATGATGATAGTAATCATGAAATGAAAGTAAAGAATAAACAGAGTATAAAAAAATAAAAAATAAACTATGTCACAGTATCATGGAAGTGTCCTGTAATTATCAACTTAGCTACTTAAAGAAAAGCTCTCCTGGGTTTTTTTTTCCCAAACTGACACTAAGCGTTCATTCTTTTATCTGTTCCCACGAAGGTAACCAGGTTCTCATTTCAGCAAAGAATATTGAAACAGCCTAAAGCCAAAGTCGTTTACTGGCTAAAAATGTTTGGTAGTTAAAGCAAAGTTAAAGAGGCTTAAAAAAGCAAAAGCTGTTTAGAAATGTACGAATGAGTTCCAAATGTCCATCATTGCAACGCATAACTTACAAATACATAACTCCACCACCACGGTAACTATAATTATACCATCAAATAACCGCAGACTTCTAGTCTAGTCAATATTAACTCTCACCGCTGCACGTGCGTCTACGTCTGTGTCTGTTCCGTTATGACCTCAGATGACCATCAGACAGACGGGTGAAGTAGGGGTCATTGGCTATGGTTGTCAAAAGGACTGGGCAGTAACCGTTCCCCCCACTGACTGCCAATACCAATCTGTCTGTCAGGCCTCATCCGGAGGGGCTTGTAGTGTATTTGTATTCATAGACATGGCATAGATTGGAGACACGGGGCAATTATGGCTTGCCATTTTGTAGATTGTAGACCTTGAGCAATTATAGTATATGATTGATTGGCAATCATGGTATAGAGTGTAGACTCGGGGGAATAATGGCTTAACATGGTATAGACTGCAGACCTTGAGCAATTATGGCCTGACATGGTACGGCCAGATACTACTGTGAGCAAATAATAGTTATGGATTTAAATGTTTGAATGTTCCCTTTAGAGTGCAGCCTAAAATCGATATGTCTTTGAGAAAAAAACGCACCACAGAAACGGTGATAATCATAAAGTATATTTCTACTTTCTGTTTTATTCTTTCATTTTGGAGGATAATCGAATAAGGTCTCATTTGCTTCTTTACATCCAGTTCCCATGTGTATGCAGATTTGCAGATTTTGTCGACCTTTCTCACTTGAGTGTGCAAGCTATAACTGACGTGGCTTGAAAAACAAAACACAATGTGGTGAGAATTTAAATCATTTTATTTTCCTGATCGATGGTAAGATTTCTCTCTGCCTATTCCCATTTTTCGGTACGTTATGATTAAGTGTCAGAGAGTGGTACTGAAGTGACAGCAAGTACCACAGTGGAGTTATATAGGATGACTTCCGAAAACAATCTGACTGAAGTGATTTACTTCAAAGTCTACGTTTTAAATGTTAGTGTAGCTTCCACAAAAAGCTAGTATTCCATGAATCAACATTCATCACTTTTATTCCGCTCTAACACACACACACACACACACACACACACACACACACACACACACACTCACTCTCTCTCTCTCTCTCTCTCTCTCATCTCTCTCTCTCTCTCTCTCTCTCCACTCACACACACACACACACACACACACACACACACACACACACACACACACACACACACACACACACACACACACACACACACACACACACGTGTGCACAGATCCGATATGCACGCGCACACACACGAAGCCCAGTCATGCACTCTCCCTCTGTGTTTCTGTCTCTGTCCCGTCTCTGTCTCTCTCTCACTTTCTCTCTCTCACACGTTCTCTCTTTGTTTTTCTTTGTCTCTTTGTCTGGTTATCTGTTTCTGTCTGTCTCTATCTCTTTCTCTCTCTCCCTCCATCGTTCTCTCTAGCTCTTTCTCTTATCAATCAATCAATCAACAAACCAATCAGTCAGTCAATTAATCAACATCTCCTTAATCTTCTTGTAATAGAATTACTACCATTTTCCGTGTCAAACTAATGAAAACTGAACAAACTTGCACGCCATTGATTGACAACACCCAAGGTCATGGCTGGAGAAGACAGCCAGCGCCATGGGGAACACTTGAGATAGGAACAGCAGTACTTGACCACCGTTCTGGGAAAGATTGACTTTGCATATTGTCGTAGTAGTATTGATGTAGCCACAGCATTGATTTAGCATGGAGTATGTTCACCAGAGATGTCTGCGTTCAGTTATTGGCTATAATCATCTATTGATCTAATAAGACACGGATAGCAATTTCAGTTGTTTGCGAAAAGTGTGTGTGTGTGTGTGTGTGTGTGTGTGTGGTGCGTGTGCGTGCGTGTGCGTGCGTGCGTGCGATGCGTGCGCGCGCGTGGTGCGTGCGGTGGTGTGTGTGTGCATGACTTGGTACCATACTCACGTATGCATTCGTGCTTGGGCTTGTCCTGCACAAGCCCGCTCCAGTGATCCTACATCACATACCGTATGTGTGACATAATGCTACAGTATGTGCAAACCGTTCAAGTTTTTCTCCCATCTGGTTATGCAACCTCTCTCAACTAAGTTGGAGAAGTTGGTATGAGCCAGGAGAGCCGGTTTGGTAACAAGAAGCTCCCCCAGACTGGAAACTAATGCACAATCATAAAGGATGATTTATTGACTGTTTGGCTTCAGACACTGAAACAGTTACCAACTGGAGACCACGGCTTGTTTGTTCTGGCATTTTTATCCGGAACATTATCAGAGGAAATTTATTTATGGGTTGTGGAATCGTGGGATTATCGCAGCAACAGAAACGTATTTAGGCATCTGGCCAATTGTATTGGCATGTATCTGTCTCAGATATTCGAAACATCGAGTCCTAATTCTTTTGTTCTTGTTCTTCTTGTTTTTCTTGTTCTTTGTTTTTGTTCTTTGTTTTCTTGTTGTTGTTGTTGCTCTTCTTCTTTTTCTTCTTGTTCTTCTTGTTCTTGTTCTTGTTCTTGTTCTTGTTCTTCTTGTTCTTGTTCTTCTTGTTCTTGTTCTTCTTCTTCTTCTTCTTCTTCTTCTTCTTCCTCCATGACCCATTACTGAAGTGTAGCACTGAAAAACAGTTGGCTAAATTTCTGTTTATTTTTAAGCTATGTGTCTAAAACCTAGGTTTTTATTTATGGTTTCTCTGTCCTCTTCGCACTGTTGCTAGCCCATCGTGGTTTTTGTCCTCTGTACCCGTCTGTCTGTGTCCGTCATCCACTCCCAGGAGATAGTCTCAACAATCTGCTGACTGATCTCATTCTGCTGGCCCTTCCAATGCCTTCCCCTTTCTTAACTCCTTTCCATTGTAGGCCTTTCTTAAACTGTAGACTTGATTCCAAAAGCCTGATATCTATGCTGTTGTGTTTCTTATCTTTTTTTCTTTTTAGAATTGTTCACATTGCTGAAAAAGAATGTTTACATTTCTGTTGTTGGCCAGAAACATTTTTTCTTCAGTGATAAACGTTTAGATGGTAGATGGAATGTTTGAGATGAACGTAACCGGTATTTCTCTTTTTCAAAACTGGCAGTTTAGTGTTTTTTTTTAAATAAAACGTGATAGGTAAGAATTATGGAAATAGATGGTAGGAGAAAGAATGAAACTATGATCTCTTATGAAATGAATGTAAGAAACTATTCATAGCAGTTATATTTTGAAGCGATAAATATAATTGTCACATTACAGTGTATAAATATTTGTGATACTTCATTTAAGACATCATAAAAGTGTTAGTTACACATCGACGAAAATAAAAACCACAATGATGAAAATATCTTGTTGAAGGTTTCGTCTAGACTTACAAATTTTGCTCATTTCCGATTGCAATACAATCTTTAATCCCCTATTAGAAAGACGACAGGTGGGTGAAAGCCTAAAATGAAGAGTTATTTTTAAGGTAGCGTCATTTTATATGTCTGGCTTATTCTTAACTTTTTCAGGATGTTCTGCCTTTGTTTGTTTGGGTTTTTTGTCGTTGTTTTTTTTTTTTTTTTTAAATTCTTTTCGTCTTGTGTAAGATAGCATCCCTGGTATTTCCGCATCGTTTACTCTTGCATTGTATCCACAGCCTTACTTACTCTCGTCACATTGAATTATCTGAGGCAGAAGATCGTAGATAGCTTATTAATGTTAGGCTGCCGTGAGGCCACCAGTCAGTAGAGGCCATGCCCTGCATTGCTGATGGAATTCTTCCGTTACGTGTGTTCCATGGCACGTAATTTTATCCAACATACACAGGATACTTTCCGTTGACACCTTAATGACAACACTTTTACCCTTGTTGCCAGCAATTTTAGCTTAGCTGCGGAGCCAAGCTGAATTAGACGTCCACTTAGGATGGTGTCAATGACAATGTCCATCATACGGCTATATCCCATTAATATCTAGTTCCCCAAAGGCTTTGACACAAAATAGCCTCACGCATGTATGGAAGTGTGCGGGAAACTGAAACTTAGTTCACCAAGAGACCAGTGTAACTGGGATTACCAAATCAAAGACTATTATATGTTCTTGTACGATAGTTGATAAAATTTGATAATTACCTACATGCCATGAGTTCCGGTCATAACGATCTTAACCATTTGTGCTAGAACTATCTGCATGTCAGTGCTGTGTCATGTATTGTAATATTTTGGTTATACTGGTTAGTTTCAGCGATCGTATTTCCCTATGTTATTGATGGTGTGTCTGCCACTAGTTTTAATAAACCTTCACTCTGTTTGGGGTCACACCTGTATGCAAGGTTGTATAACTCCATCCTACTTGTTTTCTAATATTTAATCCCATCGATCACATACTCACACTCACTCCCACACACACACACACACACACACACAACACACACACACAACACACACACACACACACACACACACACACACACCACACACATGCATACGGGTGCGTGTGTCACATGCATACGGGCGCGTACATGGGCGCGCCTGCGGTTGTTTATTTTTAAGCATGCATACGTTCAAGACATTGACCTATAAACAGACATAATGTTCACTTACGCACTGTGTGTGAGTGTGTGTGTGTGTGTGTGTGTGTGTGTGTGTGTGTGTGTGTGTGTGTGTGTGTGTGTGTGTGTGTGTGTGTGTGGTGTGTGTGTGCGTGTGTGTGCGTGTGTGTGTGTGTGAGTTTGTGTTTGTGTGTGTGTATGCATGTCTGTGTGCGTGTGCGCGTACGCTTGCGTGCCTGCGTGCTTGCATGCGTGTATGCGTGTGTACATCCACTCTATTTACAATCTTACATCACAAGTTTTATTGGGTATTATTACAGTAAGAATTACTAGTTATGCATGAACGGCTATGAGGATTTTATGGCTGCAACTTGATTGTTCTGACTATCACCTAAGAGCGTAATTAAGAAAAGTGCTGGGGCCGATTTGATTATTTCAAAAAGATTTTGAATGGACTGCAGTAGCAGGGTTAAGTATACACATTCTCAGAAGGTAGACAATTGATTGGAGAGAACCCAAGTTTTAAATAATTCATACTGATGCAAGTACGTCAGTGTGGTATTTGAGCCACATTCGAGATGATTAAAATGTTTGAAGCGTGAATTGTCCAAAGAGCCTAGCTTTTTTACGGGGAATAATCTTCTTCTTGTACTTGAAGCTTTAGAATTTTAAACCAACTGATTTTTTGTTTGTTTGGACGAGGGTTTTTTGAGTGGTATATTTAGTGTTGCTTTGTTTTGTTGTGACCTTTAGTTATTTTGGATTAGAATATGAGATCTATGTTGTTGAAGAAATTGAAAAAAGTATTTTTGGAACAGCACAGCTAAAACATGTATGTCTGTTTAAAACTTGTTTTCTTATAGTCGAGAAAAGTCTGTAAAAGCGGCCAGCTATAAGTTATTTTAGGGACTAGCATTCTTGTACATGGATTGAAGTTTTAAACAAGCACAATTTTTTGTCTTATTACAAGTTTGGGGAGCAACTGTATTTTACTTTTGATGGAATAGAGACACTTTCTCTCGTAATTTATTTTCTTTGATAGCAGTTCTTCAAGATAAATGGCAGTTATTAGATTAAGAATAGACGTTACATTAAGGGCATATGTTAGATAAGTTTCAGAATAGAGCAACCGTTACAAAAACAGACGTTATCAACATGAAAGCAGACGTTAAGACCAGACAAAATAAGCATTAAGTTAAGAACAGCTGTTATAGGCCAAGAGTGGATGTTATTCAGTTCAAGTAATAAAAATGAGAGATCGTATTTAGAATAAATATTATTTCGTTGGAGAAAACGTTAGGAAATTCGTTGCTAATAGAAGCTAAACACTCACAGGGCAAACGTTAGTTAAGTTTGAAGCAGACTTTTCTTGAAGAAGAAACATATGAACAGACATTGGGTAGATTCAGACAAACGTCAGACAAGTTGATAAGAGACGTTAGTTTAAATGTATGCGTTAGATAGGTTTTTAGGGTCAGACACTACAGTCATTTAATAGCAAAAGAAAGTTAAAAACAAACCATAACAAGAAAAGGAGAGCCGTTACGTGTGTGAACAGGGTCTAGAGGTCTTCCAAATGATCAGCAGTCGTAATGGTAATAAATGTCAACTGCCTGCCTCCCATCAACAAACTGATCTGTGGTGATATCATTGATCACCCTGATTTTTCTTTCAGCATGAAAGGTCAACACTGAAAAGTCAACTGCTGCTTGCAGAGAAAAACACTCTGCATGTTTGTCTGTTAGTCCTCCTCAATACAGGTTTTCGCAAAATGTACACACACACACACACACACACACACACACCACACACACACACACACACACACACACACACACACACACACACTACACACACACACACACATATATATATATATATATAATATATAATAATAATAATATATAATATATATAAAAATAAATTACTTTGAATTTCCTGTTCTGTTCATTAACTACCCTTTATCACGCACATGACTTCTTAATTTATTGACATCATTCTTAATTGTCGACCATGATCGCTTGATCTTGTTCCTTATCTGCAGATACGTAAAATGTGATCTTACGCGGTTTTACATAATATCATGCAGATGCATTAAATATAGACCTTTCCAGGCATGTTGCCAGATAACGACACCCATCCCACTTCTGCCCTGTGTCTTGAACGCTTATCTCTTGATTTCAGAGAACCTTCAAGATATGGTTTGGCTCTTTCTGGAGGAGAACGTTACCTATTGTTCTCCACCTGATAAGAACCCGTAAGATGTTTCATATCGCGTGTTCTTTCTTGGATTCTTCTTATTAATTTTATCTGTCTGCATGGAAATACAGAGTACTTCCGCTTGTGCTTCTAAGGAAGATAGAAACATTTTTATAGTTGTTAAGCTTTAAAACAGCACATCAAAACATGGAAATTTCTTCTTTGTCTTTATGTGATTTGTATCGCAGTTCTGTCTGTTGTAAGGACGTAGAGATGACCATTTTGGAAATGACATAGATGACATATGAAAGTGATAGTTAAGGAATAAAAAGGTCATTTTTACCCATAGAATGATCCAAAGTCGGCCTAATGGCGACAATGTTTAAACTTAAACCGGTTTCGTCATGGAGATATGGGCTGTAATGATGGCTGCCGCGCATCTGTAATTATAGGACCAACAGTAAAACCTTTAGGCTCCGTCTAGACAAAGGTTACCAGTAGTAAATTAACTATAGTTTTGAAACGAAACTCTAATATTCTGTCCATAAAATATCTCAATACACATGATATTGAAATTATGACTGTTTTAGAAAAAGGATTCAAAACTTAATTATGATAATCTATTCAGTGTGTGAGCTTACCCACTTGATAATTATTTTGTTGCCTGATCGGTGTGTGTGTGTGTGTGTTTTGTGTGAAGAGAGAGAGAAGAGAGAGAAGGAGAGAGAGAGAGAGAGTAGAGAGAGATAGATGAGAGAGAGAGAGATAGAGAGTTTTAGAAAAGTGTGTTCTCACATTATCCAACTGGCAAGAATACTGTGCGAGCCCGAACTTCTTTTTTTGGGATAGATCTTCCATTGCCTTGATAACGAAAGGAGTTACTTTCAAAATATCATAAGGCTTGTGTCATGTGCAACAGGGGTAATAAATCAGAAAAAGCCAGAAGTGCAGATAGCTTAATCTCATTTGCCTTTGACTGTGGGTTGTTTGTTGTGAAAACATATCTAGGTTGGAAGTTTTGTCTCATAATGACGGCGTTGTGTTGCTTGACACACCTGATACACTTGAAGTATGTTAGATTTTTTCTCTTTATCGACAGCCACGTTAGTTGATATGTAAGGTGTGTCACACATAGGCAAAAGTAAAGGGGGGGGGGTTTTAACTTTGGTTAGAGCGTTCAGTTCGCAATCAGACAGTCTGGGTTCGAGCTACCACCGAGACACCTTTCCACTGGAGTTAACATCAGTACTGATTCGGCTACCCCAAAAGTCCTTGGTATGAGACTATAGACCGAGATCTCGTGTGTGATTTCACGAAGACCATTTGGGGTACACACTAAGACCTGCTCTGACTTTTGAAGGAGATGGCCATTGCGTGTCAGAAGGAACAAATGACAACATTAAAAAACGCATGCTACTAGTATCGTGTTCAGACGTCATCCCCAAGGCCGAGGCTGCAACTGGAATGGTGGGTAAATGGTCGTATAGGTAAAATCCCTCCATTGGTAAATCTTGAAACTCTAGACGAGGATCAAAAAAACGCAAGACGTCTATGGTAATGTCAGTGTTTTATGCGATCGACTGAGCTGTAAGAAATACTATCACTACATTTTTTCCCCTCTAGCATCAAAACCAGCAAGAGACAACAATAAAATAACATCATCACCTACTACTGCTACTATCGGTAATACTGGTACTACTTTTACTGCTGTTGCTGCTTCTATTTCTCCATAATCTACTACTACTACTACTACTACTACTACTACTACTACTACTACTACTACTACGACGACGACGACGACGACGACGACGACGACGACGACGACGACGACGACGCTACTACTACTACTACTACTACTACTACTACTACTACTACTACTACTACTACTACTACTACTACTACTACTACCACTACTTCTACTTCTACTTCTACTTCTACTACCACCACTACTACTATGACCACTACGACCACTACTTCGAAAACTACTTCTACTGTTAAACCACTGCTGCTTCTGCTCCTTTTACAACTAGTACTAATACTACTGCTGCTGCTCCTACTACTACTACCAGCACTACTACTACTACTGCTGCAGCTACTAGTACTGCTATCACCACTACTACTGATGTTGCTGCTGGTAATAAACAAAATGGTGCCCCATAACCTGTACGTTGGTTTGGAAGTAAGGTGTCGAAGACCTCAGACTGTCTAGGGGCCAGCATCTCAAAGGTAAGGTAGGGAGGGTAGGGAATGTACTGAGCCAAGATCCATGAACGGTCACCTATCTACGAGGTAAGTGTGCTCAAAGTTGCTTGACCTTAGTTTGGGAGAACAAATTATCTGACCACAGAGCTATTCCTTATCATACCCTCAGTACTTCCGTACTGTTATTGGAAGATTTTTTTTCAAATGTTGCCGGGGAAAACTTTTTTTTTGCGTGCACTCAGTACTTCGATTTGTAAGCTCATTAAAAAGGACGTAACACTGAGAACCACTCATGGCCCTGTGAAAAAAAAATTAAAAAATTGATTTTAGAGCAATCAGATTCAAACCATAGGCCCCCACTTTCATTCAAAAAGCGTATTCCTGAGTCGGAATGCAATTATCTTTCAAGTGGGTAAAATTGGTTGCATAACCACAATCTCACCCTTGGTGAACCTTGGAGCTATGGCTGAAAAACAACAAAAAACCCAAATCCAATAGCGTAACTCAAGGACAGCTACGCAATATCTTGAAAGAAAAAAGAAATGAAAGAAAAGTCCAAGTGCTCAAACTAAGAACCTTCAGTATTCTAGACGAGCGCCTTTACCCTGAACCAACAAATAGCCTTTCCCATCAACCTTATGTCTTGACCCTTCTTTTCCTTAAAAGTAAGTCTGGTACGGAAAGACTAGACTTGGGACGCTGTCCCAGTAGGCAGTGTAACAGTGAAGACAGCAGTACCCATGACAGATCTAGAGGACTAAGACAGTGATCTCTTCTGCACAATTTGGCTTGGCAGTTATAGCTTTCCTCAGACTGCTGGCTGAGACTAAAGGACTGAATAGAGATCGCCTCTATCCATGTCGGCCTGGCATCGATAGCTCCTCTTGGACTGCTGGAGGAAAAACTGAATTCAGAGAGCGGGGGCTGCAGGGATAAGCGAGGGGAAAAAACTACGGTAGAAACACAAAGAATGCTGCCAGGAAATTTTGGAAGTGTATGTGTGTATTTCCTATGAAGAAGTGTTTTTCTCCCTTTAAGATGAAAGCAGAATATAATTTGAGGTTACAGTGGTACTTGGCATCGTAATCATAATATCAATCATAATTCACCTTGTCAACACAGTAAAAATTCACACACACATACATGCACGCACGCATACATGTATGCATGGGCACATGCATGTGCATATGGGCGCGCGCGCACACACACACACACACACACACACATACACACACATACACACACACATCAACTCTTGTCTTGACCAAAGTCTGACACGGAAAGACTAGACTTGGAACACTGTCCTAGTAGGCAGTGTAACAGTGCATGCTACAAACAGTACCGATTACGACCTAGAGGACTAAGACATTGATCCCTTCTGCACAGTCTGGCTTGGCAGTTATAGCTTTCCTCTGACTGCTGGCTGAGACTAAAGGACTGACTAGAGATCACCTCTATCCCTCTTGGCCTGGCATTGACTGAATGGTAAAGACCGAATTCAGAGGATGCGGGCTGCAGGAATAGGCATGTAGAAAAAGGGCCACTAAGGATACTCAAGGAATGTTTCCAGGAATTTGGGTTAGCTTTGTTTGAATTTTTAGGTAGCAGAGTTTTATTTTTCTTCTTTAGAATGAAAACACAATACAACTTCTAACTTAAACTTAGCAGAGGAAAGTCTTGGAGTTTACATCAATAATTGCTACCATAATGTAAATATCAAGCATAGTCTATTTTCTCAGCACAGTGAAAATTCACATGCACACACACACTTGCGCACGCGCGTGCGCGCACACACATACACACACACTAACACTCACATAAGCACACTCACACACAAACGTACACACAGCCACACGCACAAACACACGCACACAACACACACACACACACACACACACACACACACACACACACAGCTCACACGCACAACACACGCACAAACACACGCACACACACACACACACACACACACACACACACACACACACACACACACACACACACACACACACACACACACACACACACGTATTCAGTAAATTTGATAATAATATCTTAGCAACACAAGACTGAACTCAGTGTGTGTGCTGCAAGTACAAGCAGGGCTAAGCCACGGGGGGAAGTGCAAGGATGGCTGTTGGGAGATTACGTTAAGCGTATAATTACATAATTATACGCGCAGTTCTATATCCACCTTGATCATATAAGGACCATGGGTACCATTTTCACAAAACATCCATAATGTGTTAATTGAATGCACATATTTGCGTTCTGTGTGAAGTCTTATTGTCAAATTTGTTAGAAATTTACCTACGTGGATACATGTCTTATTGCCACTTAACTTGAATCTCATATTTGCGGTTTTTTTTTTCTTATTTTGGTATTTTCTTAAGCAAAGAATTTTGAAAGAAAAGAAAACCTGAATACGACACTCAACTCTTTTCGAATCCACAAATATTATTCATTCTGGGGTTTACTTTTTAGTAGGGTACTTTTTGTTCAATATAGTTTAGCTGTTGGTTTGTTAGTGAGTATACATGTATTGTTCTGACAGCATTGTAACTTTTTAATCGTTTTGTTGTCTATTCCAGTTAACTTTGTTGCGCCACGCGTATTATAGTTTCAGATGTATTGTTGCAGTTAGCACTGCAGTTAAACCATCATCATTAGCATCAGTAGCAGCACATATGAAAAGTAGACCATAACAGTAGACATTGAAGGAAGGATACAAGCAATGAAGATGAGGTGCTTTCACAAACTGCTTGGTATATCAGACAGAATTCAGATCACTAATGAAGAATTGAAAACCAGAATTAAAAACGCCATCAGACCATATGAAGAGCTCCTGGCTTCAGTGAAAAAACACAACTAAAGTGGTACGGGCGCATCACACGACCGCCTGGGCTGGCCAAGACTGTTTTACAGGGCACAATACAAGGAGAGATACGAAAAGCAAACAGAGAAAATGAATGAGAAGACACCAGAGAGTGGATTGGCTTTGAGTGAAACGATTTGATACGGAAAACAGAAAACTGCGAGGAGTGGAGGAAGCTGGTTGTAAAATCTTCAGTGGTACCCTCACGGTCTACAGGACTACAGGATGGGTAAAGGTCAGGGAAGTGGAGACATACACCCTGGGTAGTCTCTACCAACTTGTACCGATGTATGTTTTATTAATCCGGCGCTGTAGAAAGCTCAGTCTTTTCTACCAGTTCCATACAACAACACTGATGAAAATGTGGCAACAGAAATGAATAATAGAGAAAAAAACACAGAAAAAATAGCAATTTTCTGACCTTGCCCAGGGAATGATTGTCGCTGGGTGTGGTGTCAATATTATGACCAGGCGAAATGAGATTAGCATGGAGCGTTCCTTTCCAAGCGGTAGGTATATTGTCCAGTCACCTGCCTTCATCTGATCTTCATACAAGGCAGTAATACAATAAGAATGACAAACTTTTTCTAGCGGTTTTCTCTCTTTGCTGTAGTTTTTTTGTGCTTGTAGTTTCTGTGTTGCTGTTGATGTTTTTGTCTCTGTTCTTATCTATATTTCTGTTTAGTCTCTCTCCATGTGTGTGTGCATGTGTGTGTGTGTGTGTGTGTGTGGTGTGTGTGTGTGTGTGTGTGTGTGCGCGCGCGCATGCATTTCGCGTGTGTGCATGAGTGCGCACACACGCATATGTATGTGTGTAGGTGTTTGTATATGTGTGCGTGCATGTGCGTGTGTGTGTGTGTATGTGCGTGTGTGTATGTGTGTGTGTTTTGTTACCAAACATCAAACACAGTATTTAAAACATTTATGGGCAGAATCGAAGCAAACAGGCTCACAATCAATGCACTGGAGACTGCTATTCACTATAGGAACATTCCAGAATGGCATTGTTTATCCCTCTGACTAATCCACAGTGATCACAATCGTCTAACCGTTCCAAACCCTCTACACAAAACATGAGTTCTGGTGTTTGAGTCCATGAGACACTAGCTTATTTCCACCTCTGTTTCACTACTTTAAAAAAAAAATTATTCTTTTATATCGATGATAACAGAATAAGCAATCATGTGCTTTTTTCATCCGGTCCCCGTTGTATGCAGTTTTGTAATATTGTCATCTGTTCCCACCGCACACGATGGCCTACTCTTACGAAAAGCGAACAGATTTAACGTGTGCGCAAGATGTTCTGCGTGCGTTCGCACACGGGCCTCGTTTAAAGTCTCATCCGAAGGACTTTTAGGAGAGTGGAGTCAGCACTGATGTTAACTCCAGGAGAAAAATCTTCTCGACCGGACTCGAACCTGGGTCGTCAAATTGCCAGCGCAATGTTCTGACCACTAGCTATCCGTCCCTCACTACTGCTGGGTAGCAATGTGGAGGGTGGAGGATTGATGTGGATAGGGCTAGTGTTTCAAATGAAACAAAAACAGAGAGATTACATGTTTGGGCATATGTATTAATAAACGGATTAATAAAATTACGTGAGCTGAGAGATCTTTTGAGAAGCAGGATAGCTGTCCCTGATTTACGATTCTGCTGAAAGAGTGTACTTTCCAACCCAGTTCAATCATGTTGTTTATAGCCCCACTGACCACACAGGCCACATCGGGGCTGTCACCTCCTCAGAATATAACAATTATATAGGAAAACATGTGTATGCATTTGTAGAGGAGAAAAGTGCAACAAAAAAAGAAGAAAAATAGTCAAAGATAGGATAGCGCGTTACTATAGCTACTCATTTTCCCTCGGGACAAGCAGCCAGGCTGTCACAGGAAGAAAGCTGCTGTGGTTGTACAATACAACTGTATGCAGTGCTGTGCGGCGCAATGCATGTGTAAAGTCGAACACAGTCTGTCCCGCTAGCTACATAGTGGCATCATCGACCATTGTTTGTTTTTCTCGTTAGGCGTTTTCCAGCTGATACCCCGGAGGCCACTCAGAATGTCCAGTCAGACACGTTCATCTCATTGGGAATCACCGAGAGATATGTAAGGAATACACCGGATGAGAAGCTTGCGAGTATGACTGTTTTCACGTACTTTGACATTATCGGCAACCTTTCAATAATTATTTTAAAGGCTTTTCTCCATAAAAAGTGTGCTGAATGTTATGTTAAAACACTTGTCATCGATTAAGATAACATACACTTTTGGGCATAAAAACATTTTAATGTAACAAAACGTTGCATGATACATAAGAAAGTGATATAGATCATTGGTCAAGAGGTTACCTGCATCATTCTGATAACACATCAGCACAATATTTTATACTGTTATCAGTCTTTAAGACTTCCTTGTGAATTCCATGTTCTGGTGCCTTTTAAGCATTAAATTATGTGCCTAGATTAAAGAAAAAAAGGAAAAGGCTATGAGAAAACAAAAACGAAACAAAAAAAATCTCAAAATATGCCTTGACACGGCTTTGAATGTATAACTGACAATGTCTTTTTGGTCTGGGCCATTTTTTGCCAATGACAACATAGTAACAGAAGCAGAAGGGAAGAAAAAAAACTGCAAAAGAAAGACAGTGCTACAGCATTGCCCAGAGAACTGTTGTCTGTGGGCGTAGTATCAATATTATGACCAGGCAGAAATTAGATTACCACAGAGCGTTCCTTTCCTGGCAGTACTCTGCCCTGACATCTCCCCTCATCTGTTCTTGATAAAAACAGTAATACAATTAGCATGACACACTTTTTTTTTCTGTGCCATATCTCCGTTTCGTTTTCTATCTCTGTTATCTCTGTGCCTTGGTCTGTCTATGTCTTTCTGTTTCTTAATCTTCGTTGTTGTCTCTCTGCTCTGTCTACGTGTCTGTATGTCTTTCGCTGTCTCTGTCTGTCTGTCTATCTCTCCCCCTTCCTCCCTCCTTCCCTCCCCCCCCCCCTCTCTCCCCTCTCTCTCTCTCTCTCTCTCTCTCTCTCTCTCTCTCTCTCTCTCTCTCTCTCCTCTCCTCTCTCTCTCTCTCTCTCTCTCTCTCTCTCTCTCTCTCTTCTCCCCTTCTCTCTCTCTCTCTCTCTCTCTCTCTCTTCTCTCTGTCTCTTCTCTCTCGCTCTCTGTCTGCATGATATTGAGTGAAGTTAAGAGGGAGAGGGAATAATTATGTGTTTATGTATGTGTGGGTGTATGTGTGTATATGTGTGTGTTTTGTCTGTATGTGCGCGTATATGTGTGTGCGCGCCCATGTGCCTGCGTGTGTGTATGCACATGTTTGCATGCGTACGCACGCGCGTGCGTGGTGCGTGCGCGCGCGCGCACGCCGTGTGTGTGTAGGTGCACTAATACGAATATCTATATGTGTTGCGTACGTGTGTGTGCATGCATTCGAACGAGCACACACGTATTTGTATGTGTACGTGTGTGTATGAGTGTGTGTGTTCTGTGCGTGTTTGTGTGTATGTGCGTGTGCACGCGCGCGGGCGCGCGCCCACTGTGTGTGTGTGTGTGCTGTGTGCGTGCGTTGCGTGCGTGCTGCGTGCTTGTGGTGTGCTTGTGTGTGTGTTGAGTGTGTGTCAGTATGTGTTTTTGTGTGTGTATGAGTGCGTGTTGTGTCTGTGTCTGTGTGTGCGCGCGCGTGCGCGCGTATGTGTGTGTTGTCTGTGTGTGTGATCATGTACATATGTGTGTGTGATGACCAGAATATTAAACACGGGAGGAAATTCAGGGTCAGATTCAAAGAGAGAACACACAGCAACCTATGTACAGGACACTGTATATGTGTTTGCTCTGGGAAAGCAGCATACGTGAAATTGTTGATCTTCACTGAATTATTCATGTGATCTTGTTGCTGAGCCGAAAACACCCATATAGAAAACACGAGCTCAGCGGTTTGAATCCCATAGGACGTCACAGTTTTTCACTTCCTTTTGGATGCCAGATTTTTTCAACGTCAGTTCACTAAACCTAACGTGACGGCAAGAGAGACGGGGATATGTTTATTATTACTTTTTTTCTATTCGTGACAAAACGATAGTTCAGTTATTGAATATGTATTTAACGCATGGTAAATATTCTACTGGGAATAAAATGTGTCCTTGACAGCAATTGTTCAGAAAAACGCTCTTTCGTCGGTAAAGAAATGTACACGCAATGTTTAAAAAGTTGAAAAGAGAATGATAGTGCTTTACTATGACAAACAGTGTCCCCTAGGGTGCAGCAGCCCCAGTGTGATAAAAAGAAGGCATGTAGTAATCATGCAATACAATCAGTGCTATGTGGTGCAATGCAGATTTAAAAACAGTTCAACAGCGCATCATGCAGACATAAATGTATACGAAGAAGAAGTTTCACTTTTCAATTTTGCGGTGTACAGGTGCAGTGTGTAGAATAGTTCATAATTGCCCAACCACATTTGCTAGGAAATCTATTTTAACATGTGAATCGGTAGCCAAGATGTAACGCACCTATTTCGAATGTAAGAAGTGGGTTTGAATCTCCGTCAGAACTTAAACTTTTCCCCATGCATCAGGTTAAAGTAGTTATTTGGGTGCTGTTTTTCCCGAATAAAACAGTAAACTAAAACTCTTCAATGGAACATGCTTCAGCGCATGTAACGGAACCCACAGCAGCAAAAGAGTTGTCCTTGGCAAAATTTCAGAAGAAAGCTGCTCTTACAGGAAAACCAACACACATACAGACAGGATTTTATTATTTAAAAAAAATGTGACACTGCTCTTTCGTGATGCGCTTTCCGTAGGACGAAAAGACATTGTAACGCTGCTAAATCTGGCCTGATTGAGAGTGGTATACAAGTAAAGTATTAGTACAGTTTATTGCACTCCAACACATGACAATACAGCACAAACAATACAATACAATACAGTACAACACAATACAATACAACGTAATACTGTACATGTACTTTCCAAAGCAATAATTACTTTAGCTACCAGTAAAGTACTTCAGCGCACTTATAAAGCTTTGGTATATATGGTACTCTGGGCATTTTCGTGTTGTCAAAACCTGTTTAGTGCTGAAACAAATCACTAGATCATTGACAAACACGCGACAGCGTGTGTCAGCATATATACCGGAAACGGAAATAAGATCTTGGCAGCATGCGCACAAATTTACTTTGGTTCCTTTTACTTCAAACTTTTTTTGTGGGTTTTTTTGCAAACCAGTTGCCGTCAAGGTGTGAACCCGCTTTTTATGTTTCAGGACATTTGCTTTTGTATTACCAAGCTTTTAACTCTGTCTACTCACCCACTGCTCCTCTTAGTGCACAGAGAAGCCAAAGGAAGGCGGAAGATTCTAACAATACCCCAGGGGCTCTGGGTGATATTGGACCCAGCTAGACTGGGTATTAACCAGAAATTCATTTAGCGTCCGCGGAAACTTCGGCACCAAAATGGGTTGTTGTGTCTGAAGCATTCGTGGGCGGGATGCGAGTGGTGAGATTGATGAAAACTACTGTTGGCTGACGGGATTTTGTCAGCAGCGGGAGCGTGTTGTGTGTGTGTGTGTGTGTGTGTGTGTGTGTGTGTGTGTGTGTGTGTGTTGTGTGTGTGTGGTGTGTGTGTGTGCGCGCGCGTGTGTGTGTATGTGTGTGTGTGCGTGTGTGTGTATGTGTGTGTGAGCGCGTTTAACGTGAAAACGACACGATGAATAAAAAAAGAATGAAGCAGTGCATAGCGTAATTATTTCTATTGTCATGAAAAAAGTTGTGCGAAATGTCCTGGCTAAAGTGGTGGAAATAATGTCCCGCATATCCTGTGATAATTTCTTTCTTTCTGTTGATTACAATCCACTTCTTCCTGTTCACTGTAATCACGTCTTGGGGGTAGTGAACGTCGTAAATTCGATTTGGCTCTCTGTCTCTTTGTCTGTCTGTCTGTTTGTCTGTCTGTCTGTCTGTCTGTCTGTCTGTCTGTCTGTCTGTCTGTCTGTCTATGTATGTGTGTCTATCTCTCCCTATATATGTGTGTGTGTGTGTGTGTGTGTGTGTGTGTGTGTGTGTGTGTGTGTGTGTGTGTGTGGTGTGTGTGTTCAATAATTCTGTGTTCTTGGGATGAGACTATAAGCCTAGAGCTCGTGTGCAAATGCATGCAGAACATCTTGTGCACATATCAAATACTGTTTCGGCTTTTGAAAGTGTAGGCCATTAATTTTGTGCATGTGGGATTTGATGACAAATTATACAAAACCGCACACACACGGGGCTTGGATATAAGAAGGTACGTAAGTGTATATATATTTTTTTTATTATCCTTGAAATAAGGCATATTTGCTTGTTTTACTAAGAGGTAATTCTGTATTGTTGTGCACTTTAATTTCATGACCTGCTGACATGCATTTTCAAAACTATACACATTCTTATAGAACCATTTTTCTCGGATAAACCCTAGCTAAACTATGGGTCTTGTTCTTGCTTTAAACACATTTATACAATAAAAAGTGTTAAAAAACCCACACGTCATTAACAGTACAGCAGGGGAAGAGCACCAAGCCATAGCTTAGTCTGTTCACATTTTGTAAAGGCTTTGCTATTTATGGTAGTTGGTATATAAATAAGAATCCCGAAAGTAGGAACATGGCTACTTTAATGGTGGGTAAAAGTCATCGCAAACGCAAGATCTCACCATTCGTGAACCTCACAGCTCTAACGAAGGAACGAAAATAAAGAAAGGAAAACACTATCCCTACACGCATAGTTTGAAAGAAATTTAAGAAGAATCCTGATAGTCTTGTGTACAGTTTGATGAAAAGAAGAAATTAAAACTCGCTCTGTTTCGAAGCACAGTCCAAACGTTTGTTCGCTAATCGTCAAAGTCATTGGGAGACTGATATTCTTTTCTTTCTCAATCGGTCATTCTTCAGAGAAAAGGGGCTGTTGTGTACGCTATGACAATTGACTTCCATTAGGCTTTTACAGCCCTAGTGCCAACTGGTTCACTTGCACTCAATAACAATGAAAACACAAAGCTCTGAGGAAAAAAGATTGAAAAAAGCTCTGTGTATGTATGACCGGGTGGCCAAGGCCCCCACAGCACAACAACATGTCGCTCAACGGCGCACCCCGCGATGTGTGTGTGTGTGTGTGTGTGTGTGTGTGTGTGTGTGTGTGTGTGTGTGTGTGTGTGTGTGTGTGTTTGTGTGTGTGTGTGTGCCACAGAGAGAGAGAGAGGGGAGAGAGAGTGGGGAGAGAGAGAGAGAGAGAGAGAGAGAGAGAGAGAGAGAGAGAGAGAGAGAGAGAGAGAGAGAGAGAGAGAGAGAGAGAGAGGAGAGAGAGAGAAGAGAGATGATGATGATGATGATGATGATGATGATGATGATGATGATGATGATGATGATGGAAGTTGGGACAGAAGGGTTGGTTATTAAGAGAGAAAGACAGACAGGGAGAGACAGAAAGATTGAAGAAGGTCAAAAAACAAGAAGAAGAAAGCAGAAGAAGAAGAAGAAGAAGAAGAAGAAGAAGAAGAAGAAGAAGAAGAAAGACGAAAAAGAAAAGAAGACAGACACAGACAGACAGATAGACAGAAACAGACAGGACAGAAAAAGACAGACAACAGCATGCAGGAAAAAAAATGTTGGAAGACATGTACACCTTCTTTAAAATAAAGCGATGCAATTTTTCTAGGTACTTCTTCTGATGCGAGAGGACTGTAGGCTACTAGTCAGTAGTGTGTATGTTAGCAGTCACCGCTAACCGGTGTTGGCCCCGCACTCTGTGGGGTGGGGGGAGGCATTATGAAGACTAATGAAAGCCTGTTACAACCCTGGCTCGTTTGCTGCTCTGCTGGAATGCAGTGTGTGGTGTGTGTGTGTGTGTGTGTGTGTGTGTGTGTGTGTGGTGTGTGTGTGTGTGTGTGTGTGTGTGTGTGTGTGTTTGTGGGTGGGTGTGGTGCACGCGCGCGCGCGTGGTGCGCGCGTGATGTGTGTGTTAGTTCTTGAGAAGAGGACGTGACCATGTGCACTTTTGCCGTTTTAAATAGTCCATTTTCAGTCATCATAAATTTAGCCCAGAAATTTATATTTCATTTTTTTTATTGTTACTCAGAACCTCAGCAAATTTGTTGGATGGATTGACGATTCAGAGATAAATCATGAGAGGTAGAGGCTATATTTTTTTCATCTTATTTTAACCCATCTTCCTCCATCCATTTGATCTGGAATGGTGGTATGGGTGCTAGTCTCTCGGATGAAGTGATTAAACTGAGATTATAATATGCGGAAAACAAATCTAACACACGTCAAATACACAGCAACAGAAGAGTTGTCCCTGGCAAAATTCTATAGAAAAAGAGACTTCAAGAGAAACATATGCACGCTCACAAGAAAGCCAATTTTGTGGCGACGTAGTCTCCTCAGGGAGAGGAGCCTGATTTCACATCGTGACTGAAAGGGGTGTGAAACACAATTTTTAAAATCCACTTGTCTTTAACCGCCAGTACCCAGCTTCCTATACCTATCAACAGACCTTCCAAAGAGGATGCAAAAATTTCTGTACCTGTCTTTCAGAATTTACTGGTGCTTAAAATCTCCGGGGCTTTAGAATGGCTGCATTGAACAAATTGTGTGCACTCGTTGTCTCCCCTTCTTGTGCAGAAAGAATAAATCACACAAACACCACACACACACACACACACACACACACACACACACACACACACACACACACACACACACACACACACACACACACACTTGATCAATACACGCATCGGAAAAACAACATTGACCACACCTCCTGTCTGGTCTCATGTCCAGCCCCTCCTTCTGAATACTTTTGATCTCTCTCTCTCGTACTCTCTCTCTCTCTCTCTCTCTCTCTCTCTCTCTCTCTCTCTCTCTCTCTCTCTCTCTCTCTCTCCTCTCTCTCTCTCCACACACACACACCACGCACGCACCACACGCAGCACACCCCACGACACACCACACACATACACACACACTAATGGGTCAAGGCCTACTCTGCAGGTGTGGTAATGCTTTTTCCTGGCTACATGTATTCGGCAATGTTGTCGATCGATCTCTTTCTCCAACTTCTCTTTTGGCATTGCACGAACTTATCTATGCCACAGATGTTAGAAAGTTGATTTATAAAAAGCTTAAATCTGATCTAGAAAACTGAGGACAAAAAGTTAGTTTTATGAACAGCTTGAATCTGATCTCTTTTAGAAAAAGGTAAGCGGTTAGTTTTTGTGAATAGCTTGGATTTGATATAGTAGAAAAATATATAACAAAGTTTTATGAATAGCTTGAATTTGTTCCATGTAAAAAGGGATAAGAATTTACTTTTGTGAACAGTTTGAATATGATTTTTGCTATTATCATTACAAACGTTCTCTTTGCTATTCCTTTTTTGGTAAGTTTTTTTCTTCTTCTTTATGTTCTGTTCTTTATTTTCTCTTCCTTTCTAATGTCCCTTTATTGTTCCATAGGTTTCTTGATCTTGATTGAATTTCTTTTTTTTGTCTTTGCCATTTTGGGGGGTAGTTTTGTCTTCTTTTTTCAGAATAATCATAATATGCAGGAAAAAAGTTAATAGGTGAACTTTTCGTTTTAGCAAACTTAAGGCAAATGAAATAAAATGTCAAATATGAGACCCAATTTGACTCAATGTAGCAAGGTATGAGAATCAGATATGAATTTGTTCGCAACCGATCAGACGATTGTTTTTTTCAAAAAATGTGTACATTAACCAGGGCTGTGAATACTTTGTTCTTTCTTTAAAAGCTGGGGCGTTTTGTCTTTTATCTGAATGCACACACACACACACACACACACACACACACACACACACACACACACACCACCACACACACACACACACACACACACCACACACACACACACACACACAACACACACACACACACACACAACACACACACACACACACACACACACACACACACACACACACACACAACACACACACACACACACACACACACACACCACACACACACATGCAAAACTTGCAAAACCGCCTCATACTTAAGTTCTACTCTACCCTACCTGACTCAGATTCCCTAGCCTTGTCCAGCCCCCTGCACTCCCCGGGGTGGAGTCAATACCATCTTCCACTGCTCCTTTCCTTCCTCGCTGTTCCTGTCACGTGCATGAACCATTAACGTCTCTTGTTTCCTCGCTTCCTCTGATGTGGTGTTGGGGAATCCGCTCTGAAAGCATTGCACTCCTGTTCAGGAATGTCCATTTGGTTTTGGTGTTGGCTTTAAACTTGAGTCAAGATAAAAAGCACTTTTCCTCAGCAGCCAGTACTCATGTTCCTTTTGCAAACGAACCTTACTTTTTTTCCAAAAACGTCTTATGTAAATCTCTTAATGCATTGTTCTGCATTAACTCACTGGTGCCGAGTGTAACCTTGCAGAGTCGGAGAGATTGATATGCGGACATTAGTTGTCAGCAGTGTTTGTCTGTAGCAAATTGATTAACTTGTTTTATTGATAAAACAGGTTTTAGTATTTTCTATTCTTGCCTGCTCTTCAGTTTCCTAGTCAAAAGTGATCATTTTTAGAGTAAGATATATTCAGAATTCTATATTGATTTTTTATATCTTCCCTTTCACAATTACTGTGAGAAATAAAATTTGATGGTAAGGGTAAAAATATTTAATGTTTCTTTCACAAACAACTTCAATTTGATTTCTTAGCTGAAATTTCGCCATACTATTTCAGTGTTTTGTTGGCAACTTCCAAAATCAGCTAGAATATTACTTACCGTAGTCAGTGTGCGGGGTGCTTGGCAAAAGTTAAATGCAAGCTTTTAATTCTAACATTTCTCTGTACATTCTTGTTCTAGTTTCTTTGCCAATTTCCTTCTTTCTCTCTTTTTTCCTTGTTTTGATTAGAAAGTTATTCTTTTGAGTCTTTTTACTTCGATTTTCCAGTTTCTCATGTGCATGTTTTTGTTTTTCTGTTTTTCTCGTTCAAAGAAGTCGTTGCATGTTTCGTCGGATAAAGGTTAATGTGTGAATTCCTGATTGTACTGATGAACAAAATAAGAACAATGAAAAACAAGAAAAGCAGTCTAACACGGAATTACAGACAAAAGAAGCGGCCAGCAGCTCCGTGACATTTTGCAACCAGCAAGGCCGTTGTTGATTAAGAGCGTAAATTAAGGAGGGCTGGAAACCACTGTTTTGGATTTTTCTTCATGAGATATCTATTTTGTGGCCATACCTAACACACACACACACACACACAACACACACACACACACACACACACACACACACACCACACACACACACACACAGTATACACTACACACACAAACACACACAAAAAATGTATAATATATATATATATATATATATATATATATATATATATATATGATAAAGGCTCGTGCGTGCATGTGTGTGTGTGCGCGCGCGCGCGCGTGTATGTGTCTATTTCTAAGCGTGTGTATCTGTCTGTGTGTGTCTGTGGCTATGTGCCTGTGTTTATTTGTGCTGAGAAGCAAAATCTATTTTAAAAAAAACAGCTTAAACCAGTTCATCATTTTAACTTCTTTTCCCTGGCAAAAATTTCCTTTTTAGACTTTTCATTTTTCTTTCTTCTTGTTTATTTAATCATGTCGCCTTCATTGCCCGGGTCTTTCTGTGTCAAAATTTCTGTTTGTGAAATTGTCCTTCTATCGTTTCGTCTGTGGGTGGAAAAGGCTAAAAGGTGAATCTTCCCTTAAAATGAACATACATAAAAATAAACGGATTGAAAACCGTACGAAAAGGTCTGAGTTCTGATGAGACAGACAGACTAGAGTGTAGTGTTACACACTTATTTGTGATGGAGAAGACACAGTTGTTTATCAAGCATTGTAAATTTGTGATAATGGAGGTGAGGAAGGGGAGGTCATTATTTTGTGGTTTTCAATTCAGAACGTTTCACACCCACCAACACACAACCACCACACACACACCAAACTCACACACACACTACACACACACACCACACGCACACACACACACACAACACACAGTACCACTGCATACTGCATACACACGGGGACAGGATGTGTGAAAAGCACATGGGGGCTTATTCCATTATCCTCGAAATAAAAGAACAAAAGAAAAACGAATAAAAACACACACACACACAAACAAATCATACACACACCCCAAGCATGCGCGTGTGTGTCGTACACACACTACACACACATCCACGTACGCACGCATCGCGCGCGCGACAAACACACCACCAAACACGCACACACACACCACACATCACCACACACACACACAACACACACACCACACACACACACACACACACCACACACACACATATTTTCCCCGTTTTATTTTTCCTCTATACATCGCTTCCCGTTTCCTTCGAAAGAAAAAAAAACTGTGCAGATCAGGTAACCCCTGTTTATCAACATGTACTTACTATTGCTTAACCCCTACAGGACTGCAGGGCACTGCCCTGAACCACTCTGCACCAATCATCTGCCATCTGTAGCAGTGGCTGACTGATTGTTATTTAACCCCTGCAGAATGGCAGGCCACTGCCCTGAAACACTCTGCACCAATCATCTGCCATCTGTAGCAGTGGCTGACTGACTGTTATTTAACCCCTGCAGAATGGCAGGCCACTGCCCTGAAACACTCTGCACAATCATCTGCATCGTGCAGTGCTGACTGACTGTTATTTACCCTGCAAAGCAGGCCATACTGAAACCTCTACATCTCGTAGTAGCAGTGATGATTTGGAATTTGGAATTTGACGTTCTGTTGCTCAACCCTATCAAAATTGCCTGACACTCTCTATATCTCCCATATGTAGCAGTACTCACGTACTGTTGCTTAACCCTATCAGAACTGCCTGACACGATCTATATCCCCATCTGTAGCAGTGACTGACGTTCTGTTGCTCAACCCTATCAAAATTGCTGACACTCTCTATATCTCCCATAGGTAGCAGTGACTCACGTACTGTCTTACCTATCAAGCTGACCGACTAATCATCTGTACAGTGACTGACGTACTGTTGCTTAATCTATCAGAACTGCCTGACACATCTATATCTTCCATCTGTAGCAGTGACTGACGTACTGTTGCTTAATTCTATCAGAACTGCCTGACACGATCTATATCCCCAATCTGTAGCAGTGATGACATTCTGTTGCTTAAACTCTTCACAATGGCAAACCTCTGCCCTGAATATACCCTCTGCACCATATTCTATATCTCCCATCTGTACCAGTGGCTTGCTTCGTGTGGATAAAACTTGTCAGAATTGTCCAACACACTGTGTATCTCCCATCTGTGGCAGTGGCTGGGTGACTGTTGCTAAAACTTGTCAGAATTGCCCAACACACTGTATAATTTCTCCCCGCTGTACTAGTGGCTGACAGACTGTTGTTGAAACTCGTCAACTGGCAGGGCACTGCCCTGACACACTCTCTACCGTCCTCTGCCATATGTAGCGAGGCTGGCAAAGGGCTGTGGGTTGTGGTAAAGCCTTTCCCTGCTCTGTCCAGTTGGCATTGTTGATGATCGATCTTCTTCTCTTGTTTCCTCTTTCAGCATGGTAAAAATAGTGTGTGTGTGTTGTGTATGTATTGTGTGTGTGTGTGTTTGTGTGTGTGTTTATGTGTGTGTGTATGTGTGTGTGTGTGTGTGTGATGTATGTGTGTGAGAGAGAGAGAGAGAGCATGTCTAAGGACGCGGCAGTAGTCAGCATATGTGTGTTTGTGTGTGTACGCGTGTGTGTATTTGTGGGGTAGTGAGTGGGAGTGAGAGAGAGGAGGAGAGAGTAGAGAGAGGGGAGTATAAGAGAGAGAGACAGAATAGAGAGAGAGAGAGACGAGACAGACAGACAGAACAAAAGACAGAAGAAGAAGAGGCAGAGACAGACAGACAGACAGACAGACAGATCAGGCAGACAGGGGGAAGACAGACAGACAGAAGAAGACAGAAAGAGAGAGAAGAGAGAGAGAGAGAGAGAGAGAGAGAGAGAGAGAGAGAGAGAGAGAGAGAGAGAGAGAGAGAGAATGTTATTTCAATAAACAGCCTGAACCACTGTGTTATTTCTATCCACTTTGTCTTTCATAACTCTTTTCTTTTGTATCTTCTTTTTTTTGTTTTTTTTCTCTTTTATCCATACAACCCTTCTTTATTAGATATTTTTACGTATTTTAAAGCTGTCTCGCTCTGATCTTGTTTGTCTGCAGATAAGGTTAAAGGGAGAATTTCTAATTAGAATGAACGTAAACAAAACCAAGCATTAAAAAAACATTGCAAATAATCGAGTTTTTAAATCATACAGACAACATGAGTCTGATGTAGCACATTCATTTCATGAAAGGGAAAGAGTTGTTTATGAAGAACTGTACACTCAAGGGAACAGACAATGGTTATGTTGTGCCTTTTAAAGTGCAGAGTGATCATCTTTCTTTTGTAAATGCTCTGCCTTACGTGCATCTACGTAACCTACACACACACACACACACACACACACACACACACACACCACACGCACACACACACACACCGGACGAGAAAAAATATACAAAACGTATTCTGTACCTTGAAAAAAAAGAATAAAATTATCATCTCCGTCTTCCATCACGTCACACTCACCTCTCTGTCTGTCACCGGATGCATCTATATTGTTGTCGATACTCCTTATCTCTTTACCCTCTGAAATCATGCTCACCATTACTCTTCTCTCTCTCTCTCTCTCTCTCTCTCTCTCTCTCTCTCTCTCTCTCTCTCTCTCTCCCCTCTCCTCTCTCTACTCATCTCTCTCTCTCTCTCTTCTCTTCTCTCTCTCTCTCTCTCCACACACACACACACACACACACACACACACACACCTTCCACACTCACACACACAACTACACACAAACACAAAACCACAACGCGCGCACATTCCAATCATTCGTCTTTGGTTTTCTGTCATATAATTCTTAGCGTCCAAGCACACAACACACACACATACACACACACACACACGCACGCACCACCACATACACACACACACACACAACCACACACACCCACACACAACACACACACACATACGTAAATATATCATGCGCACCTACACACGTACACGCACATAACATTATGCTATTCTGTGTCCGAACCCAGTTTAAACAAACACTCGTACGATGGAAACGGTACTAGCTGCAGCAACAACTACAACAAAAGCAACAGCAGCAACAACAGCTTGAAATTGCAGACAGAACTATTCCAATTACTGGCACCACAACAATACCGCATGTCTGGTGTTTTGTGAAACCTTTCTTTCATTTTGCTTGTTCATGTTGCTTTGTGGTTGCTGCTGGTGCTGCTGTTGTGTGGTGCCGTAAATAGGAGCAAGGTGTCGGCGACCTCAGCTTCTCTGAAGTCAGCATATGAAGCCAGCACCTATCTTCTCTCCCTCGCTGCATTACCTTCCCTGACCCTAAAAGGCCAGGTGCCCATTTACAGCTGAGTGGACTGGGGGACTATACTGAAGCCAAGGTGCGCAAACGGCCACCCATCCACTTGGTTACCAGGCTCAACGCTGCTTAAAAGATCACCTAAACAATGTCTATGAGGTGGTGGTCACAAGGTTCAGGTCAACAGCTGACCCTCTGTTCTAGCACCACATCTGCAACAAAAACAACAATAACGACAACAATAACACCTTGACACCAACAAGCTGTAAAAAAAAACAGGTCTAGACAAAATATCAGACAGACATACAGCAGTGCAAACAGCGATGATGCATTACTCGGTTGAGCCGACATTACAAAATTTTTTTGTACTAACACCTGTCTGGACTGACTGACACCGAAATCTGCTATGTGTGTTGTCCTCCGTCTTTCCCCGTCCACCTTCTTGGAGAATAGCCAATATATGCGTGTGCACGTGTTCACGCGTGTATGTGTGTGTGGTGTGCATGTGTGTGAATTTATGTGTGTATGTGTGTGTGCATTGTGTGCGTGCGCGAGCGCGCGCACGCTCGTTTGTATGTGTGTGCGCACATTTGCGTGTGTGCTCTTATGTGCATGCATACGTGCATGAGCACGCACGAGAGAGCTCGCTTGTGTGTATATGCGTGTGTTTATGTTTAATTAGTAGTTTTTGTTATTGTTTTAAGGGTTTTGTGTTCTTAATCGTGCTTTTGTATTTTTTGTACTACCCAAAACCAGCTTCTAGACTAGGAAAAGGGTAATTATGCAATGAAAAAATGCTTAAAAACTCTGTAACAACATGAACTACAGAATACACAAAACAAAACAAACAAATCAGATTAGTGGTTTTCGCCTCTGTGTGTGATGTTTTATTTTCCTTCTCTTGACCTTTTGGTTTGCTGTCCTTTATTCTGAACATTAAATACGGCATTAACCTTTACCAACACTTTGACCAGTAACTGGTGCAAACACCATGTCTGTCTGTCTGTCTGTGTCTGTCAGTCTGTCTCTGTCTCTCTTTGTGTCTTTTCCCTGCTTCTGTCGGTCCGTCTGTCTGACTCTGTCTGTCTCTGTCTCTGTCTCTGTCTGTCTCTGTCTGTCTCTGTCTCTGTCTCTGTCTCTGTCTCTCTTCTTCTGTCTCTCTCTCTGCTCTCTCTCTCTCTCTCTCTCTCTCTCTCTCTCTCTCTCTCTCTCTCTCTCTCTCTCTCTCTCTCTCTCTCTCTCTCTTTCTTCCTGCCTCTGTCGGTCTGTTTGTCTGTCTGTCTGTCTAACTTGAGTAATATAATACTCCTGAGGCCTTCCAACACCGCCACCAAAACCTGATATTAAGAAAAAAAGAAAGTGCATTATGAAATATTGTTTTAAAATAGATAGATAGATAGATAGATAGATAGATAATAGTAATAATACATACATACATACATACATACATGCATGCATGCATGCATGCATGCATGCATGCATACATACATACATACATACATACATACATACATACAATACATAGAATAAAATTGAAACAACATAGACAGATAAACAAATGGACGGAAGGGAAAAAAATCTGGAACACAGATTTTCGCATTTTCAGATTCCATGTAGTATTGTTTCCAAATACCTTCAGATTTGAAGCAAACTTTCAATTACTTCCCCCTACACTTACAAAACCACAGTCAATCTTTAGCCTTCAAGTATTGTGAAAAGCCAGGGTTAACCAATTCATCTGCAGCCTTTTATCTCCTGAAGCTCTCAGTCTTGTTAACTCTGTGATAGACCGCACACTAATTTCCCCTTGGAAACCGACCTCATAGCCGGGCCGTACCTAATGCAGGGAAAATGCCTGGGTAGAAAACTACAAAAGCCAGATCTCCTATTGACTGCAGCTTGGCTTTGATTGCTTCTCCTCAACTGCTGATTTTGCTGGTAATGAACCGGTGTGTAAATCAGCAACCGCTTCCTAAAATCCTGTAAGAGACCTTGTAGTTTAGGACAGTGATTGCAAGCTTGTGGTCAATGCTCCTGCGTTTGTAGCTCACCCCCACTGAGACCTCGATAACCATCACACTGTGAGGTCAAGCGAGGCCCATTGGTCATTCCACCCAGAATAGCATTCCTCACCAGCAATAGTCAACTGTGTGTTGGACTGTGCCTTGGCCTGGCTGCTAGTATTCATGTTTAATTTAGAGATTTTGGTGATTCTTCAGTTGAAGAATACCAAATTGGCTTTATAGGCCAATCCATGCCTTATTAATTGGTATGCAAAATTCCTGGTCTTCTCTTGCGTTTGTAAGTTTGTAGAAGTTATGCCCGCTTAGCAAATATATTTCAACTTCAGAACAGCCAGTGTTTTCAATCCTTCTACGTCGAATGTTCAGATAGCAACTGTGGAGACCCCGAAAAATGCTGTGATACTTCGAAAGCCCTCCAGGGATCTAAATAGCTTATTCCTATCATTTGCATTCAAGCCTGAATATTCATTGCGATAATTTATGTTTAATATTAAAACAAGCTTCCTGGAGACAGATGCTGGTACTGGTTGACATGATAAGAGTGCAGCAAGAACTAGACTTGTATTCAAAATAGCATTTTTTGAAGAAAAATAATGATTGCTTTTGCTACACAGGTTAACACAATCATACACACATTGAACACACACACACACACCACACACACACACACACACACACACACACACACACACACACACACACACACAACTACATACATACATACATACATACATACATACATACATACATACATACATACATACATACATACTACATACATACATACACACACATTATACACACACAAAACACACATTACACACACAAAAACACATTTAACACACACACAAACACACATACACACACACACACACACACATACATACATATGAACACATAGATCCTCCACCCTCCACACACATACTCACACAACTGAACAAACACCTTTAACTCACTTTTATATTAAGCTGACCATTTCAAGCAAAAGTGCCAGCCGAGCCTTTTCCTTCCATTTCAATTTCATCTGTGTCGCAATAGGTGACAATGGAATTCCCTGAAGAACACATATGGCCCATAACCTACATTATTAACCAAACTGTTACTTGCGCAATCAAACTGTGAACCCGTTCGGAAAAATTGGACACTGGAACATTTGTTCCTTTGACCTTTTCTTTCTTTCTTTGTTTTTTTTCTGGTTTGGTTTGGTTTGAGTTTTTGTTTTGTTGTTGTTGTCGCCGTTTGTCTGCCTCTGTGTGTCTTCTTGTCTGTCTGTCAGTCAGCCTGTCTGTCTGCTGCCTGTAGCTCTCTTTTGTTCTTCTCTCTGTGTCTGACCGTCTATCTGTCAGTCAGTCTCTATGTCTGTCTGTTAGTCTGTGTGTAGATGTTTTTCTGTCTGTATGTCTGTAAGTCTGTTTATGTGTGTGGATATTTTGACTGTATGTCTGTCTGTCTGTCTATGTCTCTCTGTCTCTGTCTCTCTAACTCATTCATGTCCATCCTTAGTTTGTGTGACCTTTAGCAACACAGTAATTTTTTTCAATTATCCAACACAGTCATAATGTGGCAGTCTCCTTTCTCTGTCTTTTGCCATAGGTGCATGGAAAGTGTGTTTTTCCGTCTCTTTAAGCCATGGACACCATGTTTCTGGCGGCAATGAAAAGCAAAGAGAAAATGTACTGTTAGATGTTTGCTCGTCACTCAGTAAGCATTTCTGTATTCGTGTTTATCTTGACAAAGATAATGAAGAAAATGATGACGAAGATGACGACAACGAGGACCCTATTACAACGATGATAATGGTGATGATGAGAGGAGGAGGAGAGGACGACAACGATGATGATAAAAAATTGTGTCTGTAGTAGTTGTAAGCAGTACAATTATGGTTTCAAATTGCATTTTGACTTCTAATAATTACAATTACAGTCCTTGTTTAAATGTTTCTAACCACTTCATTCTAGTAAATCTCTCCTATATTTACAAGTGTTGCGGATAATGTTTTACAGCAATTTCTTCTGCTTATGTTTTTTCCACATTCCTTTTACCAAGTTTGGATGTTACACAATTAAAAAAATACAAACGTCTAAACAGTTATATTAAAATGGAAAAAGAGGATAGAGGGGGGAGAGGGGAAGGAGAGTAGAGGGGATGGGAAAGAGAGAGAGAGGAGAGAGAGAGAGAGAGAGAGAGAGAGAGGAGAGAGAGAGAGGAGAGAGAGAGAGAGGAGGAGGAGAGGAGAGGAGAGAGAGAAGAGCACACACACAGAGACACAGAGACACAGACACAGACACAGACACACACACATACACACACACACACATATATAGATAGATAGATAGATAGATAGATAGTATAGATAGATAGATAATAGTATAGATAGATAGATAGATAGATAGATAATATAGATATATATAGTTATATAGTTATAATGTAGCTTGCTTCTTGGTTTTTATTATAGGCGTTTTCCAATTTATTTCCTCTTCTCCTAGAACATAATCTTTTACTAAACATTCCTAAACCTAGGTGGGTTTTTTGCGATGTTTTTGGTCTTTTTTGGAAGGTGGGAGCTTCACCATGAACGGTTTTTTTTCACTGACTGTTCTAGTAAATCTCCTTGTTCAACTCACACGGCCTGACTGGAGGCTGGAACAAAATATCCCTTGTGTCTTCTCCGCTAATCCCTCCGTGTGTACCTCATTCTCATCTCTTTCGATTTTCTACCTCTGCCGCAGATAATCGATGAGTTTGTCATCAGCTCACGGGGCAAGACACTGCAGGTCACGGTAGCCAGTTCTTCGCCAAAGGAGTTAGAAATCGAACGTCTGTGCTTGAGGGCTGTCTATGCACTTCGACTTTCTTCTTCGGTGCATTCAGTTTCTGTTAAGCTGAGTGCAATCTTTTATGCACACATGTGGTTGTGTGTGTGTGTGTGGTGTGTGTGGTTGTGTGTGTGTGTGTGTGTGTGTGTTGTGTGTGTTTGTGTGTGTGTGTGTGTGTGTGTGTGTTTGTGTGTGTGTGTGTGTGTGGTGTGTGTGTGTGTGTGTGAGTGAGGTATGTGCGCTGTTTTGTGTTATGTGTGTGTGTGTGTTGTGTGTGTGTTTGTGCGTGTGTGTGTGTGTGTGTGTGTTTGTGTGTAATATACTATGACAACATAATGGAAACAAAACTAGAACAAATTTATGCAAACAAAATCAAAGCTTACAATTACGCAAAACAAAACGAAAGTAAACCAAAGCAATGAACTATTACAAGGCAAACCGTACAAAAGAATTATAACATATAACTGTTCGTCAGAAAACAGAGAGGAACAAACATTGCTCTGGCATGATAGAATGTTACAACATTGCTGTTTACCTATGAGTAGAACAATATCCACCCTCTGCACGATTTTCCAAGTGTTTCCAGATATCTCTCTTAAAACAATTTCCACCCTCTGCACCATTCGCCAAGTGTTTCCAGATATCTATCTCCCCCCACCCACCTCCAGGAACAACTACTTTCAGAATGAACTTAAAACTGAAAGGAAATTGGTTGGTGGCGCAGGCGTAACTATATACCATGAGGAAATGACTTGTTGGCATAAAACTTTATACTGCAAGGAAATTCTTTGGTGACCTACAATCCCACGCAGATGTTCAGAACTTGATAAGTCTGTGATCTAGTACCATCCTTAATTGAATTGGATCTCTCCCATTCCACTTAACTCTGCGAGGTTGTTTGTGTACTAGTCTTTCGGATAGAATTTCTCAGGGTCTCATGTACAACATGAATTTTGCACCAGTAAAAGAATGTATCCCATGTAGGGGTGTTGACCTAGCATGAGTTTGCATCAGAGCACATAAGAAAAGCCATTTACATTAGAACAGATGAATACGTAGCGCAGAGAGAGAGACAGAGAGAGACAGACAAACAGACAGAGAGAGAAACAGACAGACAGACGGACAGACAGACATAGACAGAGAGAGACAGAGAGATAGAAACAGAGAGACAGACGACACAAATACAGACAGACACAAAGACACAGATAGATAAAAGATTGGGGACAAAAAATTCCCTATTAGCTTTTTCATTGTGATTCTGGATTCTAAAAAAACACTTCCAGAACTCTTTTGTACAATACACACGTTTACACACAAGTCTTTAGTGCAGAGAATCAGTCATTGAACGATTCCACGTGCGACATTTTATCTAATGAAACCTTCAAATGCAA
>CM060318.1:44289878-44312378 GCA_030674155.1 Stramonita haemastoma
GATGTTCACCAAATGATGATATTTTTTGTATGCGACCGTTTTTGCACACCATTGAGGTACCTACACTCGACTTCTGGATCGTGTGTAAAGACGGTACCAGTGTGTATGCAGTTTTGTTGTTGTTTTGTTACTTTCTTATCCATTCCAAGAGACACGTAATATCCCTCTCTTCTAAATGGGAGAACATTGCTTTAACATGTGCGCAAGATGTTCTGCGTGCGTTTGTAAAAGTGACCTCGGTTTATAGTCTCATTCGAAGGACTTTCGGAGGATTGGAGTCAGTACTGATGTTAACTGCAGGAGAACAATTCCCTTGAAACGGGTGCCTCGGTGATGGCTTGAACTCAGGCCATCAGATCATGAGCGCAATGCTCTAACCATTAGATTATCCCCCCACTCTTTTCATTCTGACCACAGAGATCGACACAAAACTTGAAACAGAACATCCCTTGTATTTTCTCTTCAAGCCCATCCATGTGCATCTCATTTTCATCCCACTCTATTTTTCTCTGTTGCAAATAATCAATCAGCAGGTAATCAGCTCTCTGAGCACGGTGCTGCTAGTCACGACAGCGAGTTCCTTACATATCAGCTAGAAATTGAACAGCTCTGCGAAAGATCTTCTACGTTCTTTGAGCTCGTTCTTTTGATGACATTTGTTTTGTGTTGATGTTCGTGCAAAACTGCTGTACACACAACAAATTGGTGTATATATCATCCGTCGCTTTGTAACTACAAGGGAACTTTCTGATTTTGAACGATAACTGAAAGAGTAGGGTCATGTAACGTGCGTTTGTAGTTCCTTCCATTGAGACCCTGACTAACCATCATATTCTGAAATTAAGTGGGGGAGAGGGGAGTTTGGTCATTTTTTTCACAGTGATTTTCTTCCAGTTGGGGACTCAGAACCCTGCATGAGCCTTATTTTTTTAAAAGCCTGATTTCTAGTATCTTGTTCATGAGTATCACACACACACACAGCACGCACCACGCACGCACGCACGCACGCACGCACGCACGCACGCACACCACACACACACACACACACACACACACACAACACACACACACACACACACACACACACACACACACACACACACAATGCCTTAAACTTGCGTAAATCTCAAAAGTTTGGGGCAAAAAACACACTCAACAAGTTTTCTCCACCTCCTTTTTTGTATTATGTTTGTGGCAGAAGGTGACGATTTGATTCCCTCAAGTACACTCATATCCTTTTACCTACATTTGCAAGCCAGTCTTCCCTCCGGCAAACAGACTGTGGAAATGTGTTAAAGGAATGCATTTTGGAACTGTATAATGCGCTAGTTGTTTATTTTTCTGGCTCCCCTCCTATCGATTTGTTCGACAGTGCATTTGTGTGGATATTTATTTCGTTGTTCTCCACAAAAAGTAATACTAGACACACAAAAAGTGTGTATGAGTGTGCATGCGTGCGCGTGCGCACGCGCTTGAGCGTATAAACACATTTTTTATATAATGCGAAACCCTGTGTGCATGGGTGCTAACGTGTAAAGGTGTGTGCAAGCTTGTCTTGTTTATAACAGAACAAGTGCAATAAATACAATGATAGAGGATGAGCTCTGGTACATAGTCTATACCATAAGCAATTCCTCTAGAAATTGTCGCAGTATAACAACAGAATTAAAAAGAGACACTGAAAAACTTTGGAAACAAAAGCAGCCAATTATCCAAACAGAACAACTACCAGTAACACAACTTTCTTCTTATAATACAGATGAACAGAAAAGCGAGGGATCTGTCGAAAACTTGCTATTAACTGAATGTCATATTCTACAATGAATAAGCAACAGGACTATGGAGTAAACAATTGATACGTCTGAAAGAAAAGTGAAGAGCTGTTTCGAACATTTTCAATTAAGGTGCCTATAATTTTAGGGGAAAGTATTTAAGTTATTTCAATGAAAAATAAAATGGAAGCCTTCAATTTCACTTCCACAACAGCATCTTTAGACAAATTTAGTCTTAAAAGCATTTCTTTTAACTCTGCAAAATGATAAAATTAGTTGTCTAAATCTAAGAACACCATAAAAATATGACAGTAAGCGTTAAAGATATGCTTTGAAAACTAGACATACTTTTCTTTCTGTCTGTTTGTTTGTCCGTTTGTCTGTCTGTTTGTCTGCACCTCTCTCTCTCTCTCTCTCTCTCTCTCTCTCTCTCTCTCTCTCTCTCTCTCTCTCTCTCTCTCTCTCTCTCTCTCTCTCTCTCTGAATTGAATAATTAGGGGTTTGATTTACCTTTTTTGTTAACTGAAGGCAAAACTTTTTTTTCTAAATCCGCCATAGCGCTTATTCTTTTCCCACACGTTCTATCATTCGTTTATCCATTCTCTCTCAGTTTACTTTTTCCATCTTCATCTTTCATCTGTTGACCTTTTAAAAAGTACAATTTTTCAAATTATTACGTACATGGATATGGTGTTGCAGTGTCCTCATTCTGCATATTACCAAAGGTGCATGTAATGTGTGCGACTAAGATGTAAAAAATACAGAAGCACAGTTCTGTGAGCTTTACGCTCAGACGAGGACGACGACGACGACGACGACGACGGTGATGATGATGATGATGATGATGATGATGATGATGATGATGAGATGATGATGATGATGATGATGACGATGATGATGATGATGATGATGATGATGATGATGATGATGATGATGATGATGATGATGATGATGATGACGACGATGATGATGATGATGATGACGATGATGATGATGATGATGATGATGATGCATCATTATTATTTTTATCATTATCACTATGATGATTGTGTTTACTGTTGTTGTTGTTGCTCCTTTTATTAGGGTCTCATATCTTTTTTCCCCTTTCTTTCGACTTTTGATGCTTTATTTTTACAGTTTGCAAATAACATGTCAAAGTATCATGCTTTATTTCAGTGTAGATGTTTTCATTGTATAACTACTGGTAGGCTTTGCTTACTAACCGTTTATTCTCTGCTTTTGCTCAAAAATGATACTGACAGGATTATTTTCCAAACTGACTGGTCATTTCATTGTAATCACATAGATCGACTCGACACAGGAACAAAATATCCCCTGTGTTTTCTCTCTTAGTCCTTCTGTGTGATCTCATTCTCATTTCGTTCGATTTTTGCTGTGAAGCAGACGATCAATGAGTGTGTGTGTCATCAGCTCGCTGGGCAGGCTAAGGCACTGCAGGTCACGATAGCCAGAGCATTACAGACATGTTGGACATTGAAAATTCAGACAAAAGACCACATGCAGTCTTCCAGAGCCCTTTTCCATGTCGTACATGCAAGAATGCACAATAGACATTATGCTGTGGCACTGTGGGTAAGGGTGGGGGAGAGAGAATGAGAGAATTCGTCGGTGTTGTGGGGGTCTTGGAAAGGGAGAGGGAAAAAGAGAGAGAGAGAGAGAAGAGAGAGAGAGAAGAGAGAGAGAGAAGAGAGAGAGAGAGAGAGAGAGAGAGAGAGAGAGAGAGATACAGAGAGACAGGCAGATAGCCAGACAGCCAGACAGGCAGGCAGGTAGGCAGGTAGACAGACAGACAGATAGACAGAGACAGAGAGACAAAGAAATGGAGACTAACAGACAGTGTGTGTGTGTGTGTGGGGGGGGGGGGGGTGTATTTGGGTGTGTGTATGGGGGGGGGGTGAAGTCTAAATTTCAAACTGAAAAAAACCACATTTTAACGCGAACCGAGCATAAGGAAAAAAAAATACCATATAATCTTGTCGCCCTAAAAACAGACATCACAGCAGTGCAACGACTCCAGCACAGCTGCTTATCTCTAAAACAATGACATCTTGTGCAACTTGCCAAGTGCTGCCAAGTGTGCTCTCCTGCTTTGAGACATTCTGCGGTAGCATTTACCCAGCCCTAATGCAGTGCTATAAACTGTATATTGAGAGAAGATATGTTGGTGGCATAACAATTTTCATAACCATGTAGAAATCTACGGTACAGTTTTATGATCCCAGTGTCTTTTAAATACAGATAGTTATCTCCCCATTCAGCAAAACGCTGTGGAGTAATTCAGGTGCGAGTCTTCCAGAGACAGGACACGGTAATCCACGAACAAAAAGAATAGCTGAAACGTAGCATCCATATAGTGTAAGAAAACGAACCATTTGCAATAAGAGTTGTACTACTGAATGTGTAAACCGCGATGTATAGGGAAAACATTTACGGGCAAACAGAACAAAATGTATGGTTCTATAATATAGAGGCATGTTTCTCTTGGCGGAAATTGAAAGAATCCCCGCACATTATGCTAGGAAGTCTTTTGTGACACAACAATACCATGCAATGCAATGCAATACAACATAATACAATACAACACATTAGAACATAGCTTATTAAAAATAAAAACCAATCAGCCTCATGAGAAACGACCCTCTAGGTACACATCTAATACATGTTTCTAAGGCCAAGCACATTCCATAAGTTTCCTTGCATTCAGAGCAGAGAGTAAAAGATACATTTGAAGACAATGTGGGGAGCATTAGCTTTGTTTTCTTTCTCAAACAAAATTGCTGTCAGCGGTAGTTACGTATCGCCATTTGTTTTCTTTCTTTTTTATTTCAGGGGATTGTGATTGTGCATGATGCTTGCACGAGTCCACGCAAACACACACACACACACACACACGCACGCACGCACGCACGCACGCACGCACGCACACACACACACACGGTAATCTCTTTATGTGCCATATTCCAGCATATTCAAACACCAGAAGAATAAGAAAGCCATCAGACTTTCCACAACGTGTCTGAGAAACCTGCACCATCACAGCTTAAAGTTCAATCTGCCAGATGATGATCACGTTTCCATACACTGCCAATGTTCTAAAAACAGGTTTTCTTTTCAAGATGATTATTCAACCAGAAGAGGTCCCATAGCTTGTCTGTACTTGAAAAGAAAGTCCTTCGTGGCACTACCCGTACATAACCCATCCTAGCACATGTAATACGATTTCTTCTTGCACGTGGATGACCAATGTGAATGTACCCTGGGTTGTGAGTCAGACATTGAAGAGAGAGAGAGAGAGAGAGAGAGAGAGAGAGAGGAGGAGAGGGGAGAGAGAGAGAGAGAGAGAGAGAGAGAGAGAGAGAGAGAGAGAGAGAAGAGAGAGAGAGAGAGAGACAGTATGTTGTCTGTGACGCTGATCAATATTAGAATACGCATTGTCCTTTATCTACTTTTCAAAGTGGTGGGGGTGGGGGGGAGTGAGGGGGGGCGGTGCGTGCGAGCATGCGTGCGTGCGTGCATACACGGAAGGGTTAGCGCAATTTTTGGCTCTTGTTCCCCGTTAACTGTTTTAATTATGATGATAATTATTCAGATTACGCTGTTTGGGATTCCTGAATGGGTTCTTTAGTTTTGGTTTGGTTGAGTTCAGTGCAGTATGACGTTTAGTTTTGGTTTGGTTTGGTTCAGTATAGTGCAGTGCTGCATAATGTTTGGTTTATTTGGTTCGGTTTGGTTCAGTTCAGGGCAGCATAAAGTTTAGTTTGACTTGGTTCAGTTCAGGGCAGCATAAAGTTTAGTTTGACTTGGTTCAGTTCAGGGCAGCATAAAGTTTAGTTTGACTTGGTTCAGTTCAGGGCAGCATAAAGTTTAGTTTGACTTGATTCAGTTTCAGGGCAGCATAAAGTTTAGTTTGACTTGGTTCAGTTCGGTTTAGTTCAGTTCAGTTCAGTGCAGCATTGGTTTAGTTGAATTTGGTTTTGTTCAGTGCAGCATAAAGTTTAATTGAATTTGGTTTAATTTAGTGCAGCATAAGGTTTATTTTGGTTTGGTTCGGTTCAGTTCAGTTCAATACAGCGTAACATAGTGGTGTTCAAGCACATATGTGACGCTCCACCACATAATGAGACGGAGTGCACATGAGGTCAATTTTTAGTTATTGCCATGTTATTAATGTGCAATAAAGTGGCTATCAAATACAAAAAACAGATTGAAAATCGGACAATTCTGTGCAACATTATTACAAATTGAAATGATAGTCTGCAGGATGTGACAAAATGAGAAACGGGCAAGTTTATTTTAGTAACAGGTTGTCAGAATGAGTGCTTTGGTATTTTCAAAACACATTTAAAAACAAACGGAATAAGAATGATACCTTGATATTTCATTATAAGATAAATAAACAGATCTAGTTTATAATCAATCAAAATCACAAAATTGACAACTTGACCCCCACTTGCTTTTAAAGGCTCCTAGCGCAAAATTGTGTAATGTGCTAAGCGACTCATTTTGTGGTGGAGCGCCACATATATAGCAATAGCTTCATGTCTGTCTATCTATCTATCTATCTATCTAGTCCTCCTTGTACTCAGGTAGCACATAAGGCCTCGACTAGAGCCCGCCACTGATGTATTATTCCTTAATTCGATTGTTTCTTCATTGATTAAAAGTGGTATGCGTAGGAGTGGTTTTTGTAATTGTCATGACATAGACCAGCTGTCATACTTTCAAAGTCAGCTGCCAGGCTGTAAACAGTTATCTGCTATACTGTCAAAGGTCGGCTGTCATAACAGTCAGCTGTCAAGCTGTCAAAAGTGAGCTGTCATTCTACCACATGACATGTTTCACACTGTCTAAGGTCAGCTGTCACACTGTCATAGGTAAGCTGTCATACCGTCAAAGGTCAGCTGTCACACTGTCATAGGTAAGCTGTCATACATCAAGGTCAGCTGTCACACGTATGGTAAGTGATACGCAAGGTCAGCTGTCACACTGTCATGGTAAGTGTCATACGTCAAGTCAGCTGTCACACTGTCATGGTAAGCTGTCATACTCAAGTCAGCTTCACACTGTCATGTAAGGATACATCAAGGCAGCTGTCACACTGTCTGTAAGCTGTCATACGTCAAGGTCAGCTGTCACACTGTCAAAGATCAGTTTTCTATGTCAAGTAGCTATCACATTTTCAAAGGTCAGCTGCCATACTGCCCCATCGCAGCCGTTCAGTCAGTGACCACACAGCCTCCTTTGCCATGTTGTCGTCTGCTGTCCTGAGGGAGGCTGCAGTTTGTGCAAATGGCTTCCTCTATCGATGTTTGTTTCGAGTTTTTCCACTCCTGTGTGTAGGCGTACGACTGAATTAGGTTAGTGGGCTTTGGAAAGGTGTGCTGCAGCCTATGCTGCTGAAATGCTGTCTCGGCTGTTTGTGTATGTGTGTGGTTTTTTGTTGTTGTTTGAAATGTATCTGTATATCTTTGTAACTGTTTTATTCATACTTTTAATATGTGTGTGTGTGTTGTGTGTGTTGTGTGTGTGTGTGTTTGTGTGTTTGTGTGTGTGTGTGCTGTGTAGGGGGGGGGGGATGTTAGTGTGTGTGTGTTGTGTGTGTGGGGGGGGGGGGTGTGTTGTGTGTGTGTGTTGAACGTGTGTAAAGTAAGATGGACTTTGTTGTTGTGGGCATGCATTTATACACGCGCATGCTCTCACACGCACACGCAGGCATGCACACACACACACACTCACACACACACGCACGCGCACACACACACACCGCACACACACACATACACACACACACACACACACACCAGTGCGCATAGGTGAGTGTGCAGTGCACATAGAAAACGTAAGGATAAAATGCAAATGTAAACTGGAAAGTTTAAAACATATTATGCAAATGAAATTTACGATTTTGATAGAAAATGGCTTTATTTTGCAAACGAGGGGGGAACTCAAAACACAACGATAAACTTTATGAGTGCTTCTTTCTCCGGTAAAATTGTTGTCTTGGCAATAACATAGCAACCATTATTAGCATGTCTGTATTTGTGATGAAGTGACTGTGTAGGACTTTGCGTTTGAAATTGCAATTTTTAAAAAATTTGTGAAAAGTTAGTCATCAGTGACTATGTGGTGGAAAGTGTTTGCCAATAAAAAAGAATATAAAATAATTGGAAGAAGCTGTTCATTCTACACAGATTTTGAAAGGTATTGTCTGTCTTTTATCAGTCGGGGAAAACTGTCTTTTCCACACTATTTCTGAAAGAAACTGAATATTTTTCGCTAATATAATGAAGAACTGTCCTTTCTACTCTATTACTAGAAGAAAGTATCTATTTTGCGCTGTATTGGAAGGAATTGTCCTTTCTGTACTAATAATGGGAAAAAACCGTCGTTCCTACACTAATAATGGAAGAAATTGTCCTTCCTACACCAGTACCGGAAGAAATAGTCCGTTCCTACACTATAACTGGGAGAAAGTGTACTTCTTACTCTAATCATGAAAGAAAGTTTCCTTCTTGCACTAATAATGGAAAAAAATTGTCTTTGTACTAGCACTGGAAGGAAAATGTCTTTCCTATTCAGACACTGCAAGAAATTGTCCTGACAGGAAGAAAGTGTCCTTCATACATAAGTTCATACTCTTTATGGGAAATCAAAGTCCTTTTACTTTATTTCCTTTTTATGTTATTTTATACGACTTTAAGTTTAGGCAGATTTTTCTGTGTGAGATTTGGGCTGCTCTCAACGGGGAGAGCGCGTCGCCAAAAGAGCAGCACCACCTTTTTTTCTATCTGCAAATGTATTTGATTCCCTATCAGTGTCGCTTTTTTCTACATAATTTGCCAGGGACAGCTATCTTGTTGCCGTGGGTTCTTTTACGTGCGTTAAATAATTTTGTGTAACACAGAGGACCTCGGTTTATCGTCTTATCCAAAAGACTAGCACACATACCACAGCTGATGGTCTAATGGTTGGGGTGGGGGGGGGGGGGGGGTTGGGCCTAAACGGGGATCAAACCACCGCACACTTTCGACCCAGACTCTTATTGCTTTCTGGGCAGGTGTGTTACCTCCAGACCACTGATCCACACTAGTCCTGAAGAAATCGCCCTTCTTACCCTCATGCCTAACCGTTTCAGGCACAAATAATCTGATTTCACCTTGCGCGCACATAATCACTGTGAATGTATTCAGATCAGCGAACAAGAAACTGTAGACCGAGTCAGTGAGTTCGGTAAAAGTTCAATCGATATTTTAGTACGTATGGTCCTCTTTACATCTCCATTTCTATCGAAGTCACCAGACTTTGGCTTGCTGTCTTTAGGCAGAGGGCTTCACACTCGTCCACCTTCTTTGTCACTGCCAGTCTTGATTGTAGTAAAGCCTTGTCCTTTCTTTTTTTCTTTTTCTTTTTTTTTTTGGGGGGGAGTGTTTTGGATTTGTATTGCTCACTTTCAGTTCAGATCGGTACACTTGATTTTGTTGGGGGTTTTCAGCGTTATCCTTGTTTACCAAATATAATTGGTGTCACCCAGATTATCACTAAGTAGAAAAAAGTAATAGGAATCACTGAGACTATAAATATTTACTAGATGATAAATGTGTGTGTATGGCTGTTGTCAACTACTGCACTACATAGGCAGGCACAAACCGACTTCAGAGGATATTTTTCCTTAATGGAGAATACAGATTGTTGTGAAAAGAGAATCTCATGTACAAAGACAAACTTTTAAATATTATTCCAAAACATAACAACCTTCTGTGTAGGCCATGGCACTCTGCTCACATCATTATCGCAACTGCTGGACTGGACCCAAGATGACTTATATTTCAGTTCAGAGTTACGCACTCATGTTATGCCGTTTGTAGGGGAGGGGGGGGGGATATACGGAACTGACAGACTGTTGAAAGCGTTCAGTTCACAGATTGGTTACAGATTCTTATTGGGAATTTTAGTATTTTTCAGGGTTCACTTCCAGCCACTGGCCGATGAATGCTCTCTGAATTGACCACATAAATGTATGAAATACCGAGAGTGGTACACATGTCCTACATCACTGTTTCCATAGCAAAGTAAAAACAAAATTGCTTTTTTTAATTTGCTCTTAGTACTTTAGTGTCTGTATGTACGTCTGTTTATCAGTTTAGTCCATTCTCTATTTCTTTTCTGCCGCTCTTTGTCCGTCTCTGTTTCTGTCTGTCTATCTCTCTGTCTCTGTCTCTGTCTCTTTCTCTGTTTCTCTCTCTCTGTCTGGGAGAGAGAGAGAGAGAGAGAGAGAGAGAGAGAGAGAGAGAGAGAGAGAGTGAGAGTGAGAGTGAGAGAGTGTGTGTGTGTGTTTTAGGTGGTGGCTATAAGAATATGGGTAGCAGGCATGCTGTATGTCTCCATACACTTACACACGACTTTGTGGTCACAGCAGTCATGTAGTTTTGAGCTGGCGTATCCATCCAGCATATATATGCAATCCACTTTCCAGAAGCGGTAACATAGTCAAAGGTCACCTGTCATACTGCGTAAGGCCAGCTGTCATACTGCCAGGAGTCTAGTCAGCTGTCATACTATACACACCCAGCCCCTTCAGTCCATGACAGCGCATGCTGCGTTCTCTTACTTTTTTGTCGTCTGCTTCCTTGTAAGTTTGTTTGGCAGTTATATTGTGTTTTTTTGTTTCTTTATTGTATTTTTTTGCTGTGCGTAGGCGTGCCCTCTGAATTAGGTTAGTGCGCTTTTAGACTGTCTCATTTTAATGTAGTTGGAATTCTGTCTGGGCGGTGTTGTTGTTCTTGTTGTTGGTGGTGGTGGTGGTGTGGTGGTGGTGGTGGTGTGGTGGTGGTGGTGGTGGTGGTGGTGGTGGTGTATTTTTCTTTTTATCTGTGGGTGTACGCCTTCTGTTTTATCTGCCTTTTTGTTGTTTTGATTGTGTGCGTGTGTGTTGGGTGTGTGTGTCAGGGTGAGAGAGATGTCTCTTTCTATCTCTGTTTTTCTCTCTGTCTGTCTGTCGGTCGGTCGGTCGGTCTGTCTGCCTGTCTCTGTCGCTGTTTGTTTGTTCATTTGTCTGTCTTTCTCTGTGTGTGTGTGTGTGTGTGTGTGTGTGTGTGTGTGTGTGTGTGTGTGTGTGTGTGTGTGTGTATGTGTGTGTATGTGTGTGTGTGTGTGTGTGTGTGTGTGTGTGTGTGTGTGTGTGTGTGTGTGTGTGTGTGTGTGTGCCTGTCTCTCTGTCTGTCTAAACCTGCCAGTCATTTCACGACTGTTTTCACTCAATCTCTTGACATGCTTCACAAATACATGAAAGAAACCTCAGTTTTGTTCCAGTGTTCAGAAGAAAAATGTTTTTATTCAGGATTTTATATGTATGGTTATCAGTTTACCATTTTCTAGTTATGTATTGCCATTATCACTGGGAGGTTTTTGTGGATAGATATGATTTTAGTGATGCAGTCAGGCATAGGACAGAGTAAAACTTTGACATTCCCCGAGTGTTGCTACCATAACGGAGGGTAAAAACAGTCGTATGCGCAAAACCTTACAATTGGTGAGCTCTAGCTGAAGAACAAAAAGACTCTAACAAACCAACAGCAACAACAACATGATAACAACAACATTCAGGGGGGGGGGGGTGGTTGTAGGTGAAAGTTAAGCAAACACATCTTTGCAATCGCTGCCTATCGATCTACCGTGAACCATGCCCTGGCTTTACCCACATGCAGACAGGAAGGAGATGCCCCTGTGAGCCCTTTGTCTTGGTCTCCGGGCAGTGCCTGCATTGTTCCCTAAAGCGTGGAATCCAGTCCTCCCCCATCAGTTAGCAACTCTCCGCCCGATCTATAATGTCTGCTGTCAGTAGACTGGACTGGTGGGCTTTTTCATTCTTTCCCTTTTTTCTGGTTTTGCTTGATCTGCGCAATTCAGTCACCCTGACCTTTTGTGGATTTTTTTTTCTTTCTTCCTTTCATAGGTATTTTACAGAAATTTTAACTTTTGAAAACGCTTTTACTGTTTCAGTATATTGGTTTTCTTATGGTGGATAAGACAAAACTATGGTTAATGGTTTATCTATTATTACTTTGACTCCACGAGCAAACTGAGGAAGTAAGATCTTTGGTTTAAAGCTGGGTATGGGTATTGTCAAAAGGACTTGCAAAGACTTTACTGCAATGCACTGTCCAAGGAGGAAGAAAAAGAAGCAGACCAAGAAAGTGATGAGATGACAATATCTGCAAATAGACAGGTCTAGAACCCAACAAAACCATGAGAAAGGCAGAACAGAGAGAGGAATTGAGGGAACTGGTTGTCAAGTCTTCGTGGGTTCCCCCACGGTCGCTAGATTACGGGATATGATGTCGATAGAGATGAGTATCATTATTGTTCCTTTTTTGTTGCTGTTTTATTTTGTTTTCGTTTCTTATATCTTTTTTTCCCATCTTTCAAGTACGATTATAGATCTAGAGACGGTATATCTTCCCAGTGGAATTAATGTTCCTTTTTTGTCTTTATGACAAACAGTGGTGCAATCTTTTGTTTAAACGCAAAAACGTGATTTCTGCAGCTTTGACTACTTTTCTATTTCAATCATACTGTTGTTTGTAATTGTAAACGGGGAAATAGATGTATCACTTCAACATTGTAATATGTTATACAATTCCTTTCTTTGGATGCTTCTCTTCCTCTCTAAGTTCAGAGCGCTTTATCATTAAATATTAGTTTTGCTCTATTTGTTTTAGTAATTTCTTTCTTTCAAGCAACTCTTTATTGTTTATAAATTGTAATAATCTGATGCTCATTGTGCTATTAGAACTAGAGTGTGTGTGTAAAAATTGTTTTCTTTTTTCTTTGTCTCTTTTTTTTTCTTTTTCTCTCCCCTCCGTGTGTTTTCCTTTGTTTTTCTTTCTTTTTTTGCCTACTTTCCTTTTTTCTTTTCTTTCTTTCTTTTCTTTCTTTCTTTCTTTCTTCTTTCTTTCTTTCTTTCTTTCTTTCTTCTTCTTCTTCTTCTTCTTCTTCTTCTTCTTCTTCTTCTTCTTCTTCTTCTTCTACTCTCTTTGTCTGTCTTTCTGTCTGTCTGTCTGTTGGTAACTGCCATCAGTTAGCACATTTCTTTCTAATTGGTAAAACCCACTTAAAGCTGACTGTGCATTTTCTCTCAGTTCTTTCGTTCTGTTCACTGCTCTATTTCTGTTCTTACCACTTCATGCCTACAACAAATGTGGAACACATCACCACCATATTTAGCACCTCTGAAACTGCGCAATCGATATTGTAAGTTTCTGCTGTCTTGGATTTCGCCTTACCTTTCTTTTCTTTCATTTTCTTTTTTGTTTTATATTGTCCGATGTTAACATCTTGACTTTCATCTTTATTCTTCATTTTATTTTATCTACCCTTTTTGTGCTTTTACTGCTTGACTTCAGTTGTAGGTAACTTAAGGTTGATCATAGTCTTTAAGTAGGATGAAGAAGGTTGAATAAAGCTAAAGGAGGACAGTGTTATGTGTTGGTGTTTTGTTTTTTGTTGTTAATGAATAATCTCATTTTTTTCTGTTTTATGTAAGGGTTTTAAATTGGTTTCCTTCATTAGTATGCTTGCTTGCTGGCTTCTCTTTTTCCGTCCTTCTTTTGTTCTATCTTTCTGTCTTCCTTTTGGTTTTTCTTTTCATTGTTATTTTCTTTCTTCCCTTTATTTCTTTGTTTCTTTCTTTTCCTGTTTTCTTTCTCTTTTTTTCTGTCTTTCTTTCCCTCTTTCTCTCTTACTCTCTTTCTTTCTTTCTTTCTTTTTTTATTTCGTTTGTAGCCATGTGCGGTAGATCTAGAACCGGGTGCGGTAGATCTAGTGTGTGAGACGACTCACCAGTAAATTGTGAGTCTTTTTATATTTTTGAATAGGTATAGTTAAGTAAGCGTTTTTGTCGTTTTCATACCTTGGTCGTCTTCATACCTTGGTCGTCTTCATACCTTGGTCTTCATTCCTACCTTGGTCTTCACCCATACCGCTATGCTGACGAACGAATAAAGAATGACCAGCCAGCTACCGTCTTCCCCTGAGTCTTCTGTTGCCCAGTTGCTATGAATTGTTGCTTGAGAATTGTTGTTCCACTCTCTCCCTAACCTGTCTTATTCCTTACCTCTCGGTACCATCACACTTTCTTTCGTTCTTTCTTTCTTTCTCTACACGTTGCCTTTAAGTACAAAATTGACTGTAAATCGCAGCTTGTTGGTCAAATCGATTTGAATTTCTCTGGTTCCACTTTTTCTTTCCTGGCTGTTACTTAAATCGTTTTATACACTGTCTTACAATATTGTGCCCCTCCTTCGTCTTTGCGTTCAGCAGCTTTTAGGAGCAACGTTGACATCACTGGAGCACCTGACACACAAGTTAACCCTGTCAATGTTCTTCTTTCTGTCTCTTTTTTGTGCAAACTTCACTCACTTTATTTTATCCTATTTTATCAGTAAATTGCTGTCTACTTCTTGGCTGACTTTACATTTTCTTTCTGGGTTACCTCTTCTTCTTGTTCTTGTTCTTCTTGTTTTTTCTTGTTCTTCTTGTTCTTGTTTCTTCTTCTTGTTCTTGTTCTTTGTATTTCTTCTTGTTTCTTTCTTGTTCCTTCTTTTCTTCTTCTTCTTCTTCTTCTCTTCTTCTTCTTCTTCTTCTTCTTCTTCCTTCTTTCTTTCCTTCCTTCCTTCCTTCCTACCTTCTTCTTTTGCCTTTTAAAGATTTTTATTTATTCATTCGTTCATTGCTTTTTTTCTTTCTTGCTTGCTTTCTTTCTTTTTCAACTCTTTATCCACGTTGTCATCCTCCTTCTCCTCTTCCCTCTCCTTCACCGCCTCTTCCAAATCTTTTTCCTCCTCTCCTCCTCATCCTCTTTTCTTCTTCTTCTTCTTCTTCTTCTTCTTTTCTTCTTTCTTTCTTCTTCTTCTTCTCTCTTTGCTTTAAATTTTTTTTATAGATATTATCTTTCTGCGCATTTTTTCGCAATGTGGGACACCTCCATGACTATTTTCAACTCATCATGCATTGCAGTAGTTGATACTGTCTGATGTTAGTCACTTCTTGATTTGGGTAACTTGTTTCTGTGCCCTTTTAGGAGTCCAATGATACCAGTTTTAGAGCCCTCTCTTTCTCAGACTGTAATGTTCTCGCTCTCGCTCTCGATCTCTATATGTATCTCCCTCTGTCTGTCTGTCTTGTCTTCTAAGTGAGTTTGTGTGTGCGCTTTTTGTGTGCTGGTGTGCGCGTGCGCGCGCGCGCGTCGTTGTGTGTGTGTGTTCTTTGTGTTTGCATTTTTTCCTATTCTTTCTCTGGATCTCTTGAGAACTTACTTCATTTTAACCCACTGATTTTTCCTCTGTTTTTGATTTTTTTCCTTCTGTTCCTTTTTTTCATTTCCGTTTGTTTCCCTTCCACTTTGTCCTCTTTTTTTTCTTTTCTTTTTTTCTGTTTGACTTTTTTGGAAGGTGAACAATGTGATAAATTATACCCGTTTTGTTGGATAGCCATCTTTTTCTTTCCGAACTATCGAGTTGCGGTTTTTTTCTTTTTCTTTCTTCTCCACTTTTCACATGCTTGCTGCCTTTTTTGGTGTTTAATTCTTTGCTTTTTTTTTTAAAAGAAATCTTTTCCCTTGGTAATCTTGTTCTTTGTTGTGGTTTCTTTTAAACTTAGTTTCTTTCTAGTATCCCCTTTTTCAGATGCCTTTTCTGTTTTTTGTGGGGGTTGTTTTGTTTGTTTGTTATTGTTTTTGTTGTTCTTTGTTTATGCCGCCTGTTCTCTTTTCTATTGTCTTTTTTTCGTGGTATTTCATGTGTTCTTTTCCCGCTTGCTTGTTTCTTTCTTTCTCCTTTATGTTTTGATCTTGTTTCTTCTTTTCATGACCTCTGCTTTTTCTCCGTCGTTCCTTTCTGTCGTACTGTGTTTGCTTTTAATTATTGCTTCCCATCTTGTAAAAAAAAAAAATCCTCTTTTTCTGTCTTTCTTCCTGTGTTTCTTTACTCCTGTCTTTTTTTCTATTTTAATGGCTTTTGTATTCCTGGTTCGTTTTGGTTTTTGTCTCGCAAACACTTGTTTCCTTTTTTTTCGTCCCTTCTTTCTTTCTTCCTTTGTCTTTCTCACTTTCTTCGGTATCCATCGGTTCTTGTTTCTCTGTGTCGCAATTACTCTTTCTGTCTTTCTTTCTTTCTTTCTCCATTCTTTTTTCCTTCTTATCCTTCTTTTTCTCTTCTTCTTTCTTTTTTTTCTTTCGTTCTTTTGGGCCTTTTCTTTGGGTCTCTCTTTCAAAAATTCTTGTCTTATTACTTTACTTCATTTTTCAGTCTTTGTTCAAATCCACACATATGGAGGGCCATTGAATCCTGCCTTTCTTTATCATAGGCAGGACAGGGGACTCCCCTTCGAGATTGCTGTCTGGTTGTCATGGCAACGTTCTGCTACTGTCTGCTGTCTTGCCAAAAGTCAAAGACGCCTCCGTCACCCCCCTAGTCCCCCACCCATCAGTGACCATTTTGAAATCCAGTGCTTCTTTAGTTTCTTTCTTAAGTCCTTTCTTTCTTTCTTTTCCTTTTTTCTTTCTTTCTTTCTTTCTTTCTGTCTTTCTGTCTTTCTTTCTTTCTATCTTTCTATCTCTGTCTTTCTGTCTTGCTTTTTTTCTTCCTGTCTGTCTTTCTTCCTTTCTGTTTTCTTTCTTTTTCCTTTCTTTCTTTTTTCTTTTCCTTTCTCTTTCTTTTTTCCCTTCATTTTCTTTTTCTTTTTTTTTCTTCCTTTCTTTCTTTCTTTCTGTTTTTGTTCGTTCTTTATGTTGTTATCTATTGTCTTGTTTTACTGCTCAATCCCTTCCATTTTTTATCTCTTCCTTCATGCCTGTCTTTCTTTCCTCCTAATAATGTCTGTTTCCTTGTCTCACAATCCAGTCACTCTTTTTCTCTTTTCTTTCTTTCTCTTTTAACTTTCTTTCTGTTTACTTGTAACATTTTCTTTCATGTCTCACAGTCTAAACCATACTTTCTGTCCTTCTTTCTTCCCTTTTTTCATTCATTCTTTGATTGATACATGACTTATTCATTCATCTATGTATTTTGCTTGGGTTTTTTGTTAGTTAGTTTGGTTGTTCTTTTTTTCTTTCTGTCTGTCTTTTTTTCTTTTCGATCTTACTGGTAACAGCTGCTGTCTTGCCACAAGTGAGGGATCGGTACCCCATCCCCGCCACCATCAGTTAACCCCAGAGTCCCTCTATGTCTCCCTTTCTTCCTCTTTTTTTCTTTCTTTCTTGCTTTCTCTCTTGCTTGCTTGCTTGTTTGCTTGCTTCCTTTCTGTTGTCTGTTAGTTTTTCGTTTGTCCGTTTTTGTCGTTTTTTAATGTTGTCCATTTTTCCTTACTATCTTCCGTTTTTTCTTTATATTCTTTCTTTTTTTTTTCTTTCTTTCTTTCTTTCTTTCTTTTCTTTCTTTCTTTCTTTCTTTCTTTCTAGCAAGATGTGTTACCTTGTCTCACTGTCTCATCCATAAGTTATCTTTTTAGTTCTTTTCTTTCTTTCTTTCTTTCTTTCTTTCTTTCTTTCTTTCTTTCTTTCTTTTCTTTTCTTTCTTGTTTTCCTTTTTTCGATTTTCTTTCTGTCTTGATAATGTTTAGTATTTCTGTCTGTCTGTCTGTCTGTCTGTCTGTCTGTCTGTCTGTCTGTTTTTCTCTCTTGGAATATCTGCTGTCTTACCACAAGTGTTGGACGCTTTCCCCACCACCATTAGCTAACACGTCACAGCCCAAATCTTTCTTTGCTTCTTTCTCTTTCTGTCCTTGTTTCTGTCTGTCTGTCCGTCTTCTTGCCTGTCTGTCTGTATTTCTGTCTTTCTGGCAATATTTGCAATCTTGCCACAAGTACAAGGTTTGACTCTTTCTCATCCACCATCACTTAAAACCTCAAAGTCCAGTCAATATTTCCTTCATTTCTTTTTTATTGCTTCCCTCCTTATTTCTTTACTTCCTACCTTCCTGTCCTCTTCCTCTCTCTACTTCAGTTTCTTCTTTCCTTCCTTCCTTCCTTCCTTCCTTTCTTCAGGCTTCCTCTCGTCTTTCAGTCCCTACCACTATGATTTAACACATCACAAGCTAATCCATACTGTCTGGGTTTTCTTCGCTGACGTTTCATTTTTCTCAATCAATGAACATCAAAAATAATGTCCCATTGATGTAGCCTAAGTTCGGCTGACTTGACATTTTCCACTATTTGGGTTACGTCCCCCTGTTCAATCAGAACCGTCTGTCTCTTGTCTGCGGCCGCGTTTTGCTCCTTCTTCTTTGTCAGTTGTTTTTATTTCTGTGTCATCTAGTCATTCATTCGCTTCGTTCTGTCGTTCATTCAAGTTTTTGTCTGTTCATTCATTCATTCATTCATTCATTCATTCATTCATTCATTCATTCATTTATTTATTGAAATTTTCGTTCAGCCGTTAGTTTGTTGTCAATTAGCTTATCTCAGATTCATTTAGTCATTCATTCACTTTAGTCATTCATTCATTCCTTCAAGAAGAAGAAGAAGAAGAAGAAGAAGAAGAAGAAGAAGAAGAAGAAGAAATAGAACAACAACAACAACAAGAATAGCAACAACAACAAACAACAACAAGAATAGCAACAACAACAACAACAGCAACAATAGAAGAGAAGAAGAAGAAGAAGAAGAAGAAGAAGAAGAAGAAGAAGAAGAAGAAGAAGTAGAAGAAGAAGAACAAGAACAAGAAGTAGAAGAAGAAGAAGAAGTAGAAGAAGAAGAAAAAAAGAAGACGAAGAAGAACAACAACAACAATAGCAATTAAAACAAAAATAACAACAAGAAAAACAAGAACAAGAATAAGACGAGGACGAAAAAGGTAATAAGACACAGAACAAAATCGAAGAAGCAGAATCCCTCGAAATTCTGACAATGTCAAAATGTTGGCAGTGATAATGTTTCTGTTCTGCTGATTGCACTTACAGAGGGTTGAAAGAGAGGCCCACAGGGAAAACAGAAGCTGAAGAATGCTACATTGTTTTGCCATGTGGTATTGTTTGGCTGACTCTGTATCTTTGAGTCTTTTTTTAGACAAATGAACGGGAGTAGGGGACAGCCTAGTGGTTAGAGCGTATGATGGCCCGGGTTCGTGCTACCACCGGGGCGCCTATTTAAGTGTTTTTTCTCTCTTAGAGTTAACATTAGCGCCTACTCCACTCCCCCCAAAGTCTTTTGGATAAGGCTATAAGTCTAGGTCGAGAGTGCAAACGCACGCAGAACATTTCGCGCTCACGTTATAGACCTCTACCATCTTTTGGAAAGGTAGGCCATAGTATACCGGTTGGAACACAAGATAAAATTTTGAAGAAAAGTAAAAACGCCTGTACACTGGTGTCGTTACCAGACATTACTCCCGAAGTCAGAATGTTGCCAGTGCTAACTTCTGTTGTTGGCTGTGGCTAAAAGTAATGCTTATGGCTAGAAACACAAGACTGTGTGTGGAGAGTAAAAGTTTTACAACTGTGTGTGTGTGTGTGTGTGTGTGTGTGCGGGCGCGCACGCGTGTGCGTGCGTGCGTGTGTCTGTGCGTGTGTGTATGTGTGCGTGCGTGCGCGCGTGTGTGTCTGTGTGTGCGGCGCGCATGTGTGCGTGTGTGTGCCAGGATGCACGTGTGTATTTGCGTAACTGCTCTCTCTGTCTGTCTGTCTGTCTGTCTGTCTGTCTGTCTGTCTGTCTGTCTGTCTGTCTGTCTGTCTGTCTGTCTGTCTGTCTGTCTGTCTGTCTGTCTCCTCTCTCTCTCTCTCTCTCCCCTCTCTCCTCTCTCTCTCTCTCTCTCTCTCTCTCTCTCTCTCCCACCACACACACACACACACACAACACACACATACACACACATACACACACAACACACACACACACACACACACACACACACACACACACACACACCACACACACACACACACAACACACACACACACACACACACACACCACACACAACCACGTCTATCTCTCCGTGTCTCTTTTGTATTACTATAATATGTGTGTGTGATGGCATGTTTGTTGCGATCCATCATCCTGTTTGATCCCCCATCAGAGCCTGGGGATCAACTGATCCTTCACCTGCCACCTGATATTACCATCACCCCTCTCCTGACACTAACCAGCTGAGGAGGGAGGAGGATAGAAGAAGGGATAGTGGGTGGGAAAAGGGATAGTGGGGGGTGGGGGGGGTGGGTGTTGGCTCTGAACGCTGAGGCTAAAGAGGTCAGAGGGTCTTGGCTCGCGGGTCTACCCGAAGAAATGTTTATGAGGCTGGGATGATCAGCTCATCTCTACGGGTAATCAGGAAATGTACGTTATCTGTTTAGAGGGTGTGCTGCGCTTATTCTGTTTCTTTTTTTTTCCTCTTTCTTTTCCCTACCGTTTTTTCTTATAGTATCTATTTTTATGTGTGTGTTTTTTTCTGTGTTTCTCTGTGTTTCTGTCTTCAATTAACGTCTGATTACTCTTAAGTGGTATTAGACAATAAACTCTGTGTTCGTGCGTGCGTGCGTGCGTGCGTGCGTGTGTGTTGTGTGCGTGTGTGCGTGTGTGTGTGTGTGTGTGTGTTGAGTGGGAAGGAGTGTGTGCATGTATAAGTCTATCTGTGTGTGTATGTACGTGTGTGTGTTATTTATTTTATTATTTCTTTTATTTATTTATTCTTTCTTATCGAGGATAATGGAGTAAGTACTCATGTGCTTTTTGCATCCAGTTCTCTTGTGTATGTAGTTTTGTAAATCTTGTCATCTGTTCACACCGGCACACAATGGCCTACTCTTATGAAAAGCAGAACAGGATTTAACGTGTGCGCAAGATGTTCTGCGAGTTGTTCTCTGTGTGTGTGTGTGTGTGTGTGTGTGTGTGTGTGTGTGTGTGTGTGTGTGTGTGTGTGTGTGTGTGCGGACGAACATGTGGTGTGTGTATGTGGATGAGGGGGTGGGTGGTGCACAGAAGCACTTGTAATGGAGGACGATGCAAGAATAGCGAAATTGTTTTGAAGGCACGATGCCAAGCACTCCCTTATTCGTTTTTTCTCTTTCATCTCTCTCTCTCTCTCCTCTCTCTCTCTCTCTCTCTCTCTCTCTCTCTCTCTCTCTCTCTCTCGTCTCTTCTCTTCTCTCTCTCTCTCTCTCTCTCTCTCTCTCTCTCTCTCTCTCTCTCTCTCGTCTCTCTCTCTGTCTCTCTCGTCTCTCTCTCTGTCTCTCTCTCTTCTCTTCTGTCTGTCTCTCTGTCTCTCGTCTGTCTCTCTGTCTCTCTCGTCTGTCTCTCTGTCTGTCTGTCTTCGTCTGTCTGTCTGTCTCTCTCTCTCTCTCTCTCTCTCTCTCTCTCTCTCTCTCTCTCTCTCTCTCTCTCCTCTCTCCTCTCTCTCTCTCTCTCTCTCTCTCTCTCTCTCTCTCTCCAATGTGTTTGTATTTTGCAGATAGCTATTCTCATGAAAGAGAGCAGCTTAGTGCACTTTGCGCCAAATGTACTCTATGCATTAAGGATGAATTCACTGCACTGCACTGCACTTCACTTCTGAAATCTTGAAGGAGTTACTGAAGCAATAATCGGAATTGCTCAGACCACGTATTGTGGGCAAGCTGATTGTTGTAAGGGATGGAATAGCCTAGTGGTTAGAGCGTTGCACTCACGATTTGACGGCCTGGGATCAAGCCCAGATTCGAGCCACCACCGACAGAGCGGTTCAAGAAGATAATCTGTACTGCTGACTCCACTCCCTAATGTCTTTCGGCTGAGATTATTAGCCGACTCCTTGTATGCAATTGCATGCAGAAATTCTTGTGCACACGATTTAAAATCCATTCCGCCTTTCGGAAGAGTAGGGGGTTTTTGCCAATAAGAACGAATGCTAGCTAAATATCTTTCACATGCATATTGGTGTCATGTTAAGACATCACACCCAGAAGACGGAATGCTGCTACTTAATGGTATGCAAAAAACGGTCACTTACTATTGATGAATATTTAACGCGCGCACATTAAAGAACCCAGTGAAAGTGACTTGTCCCTGGCAAAATTCTGTAGGAAGTAACCCCACTCTGATCAGGAAACAAGTACACATGTATGCAGACAGGAGAAGTAAAAGAATAATGGGAGGCGCTGGTCTTGTGGCGTCGCGCATCTCCCGGGGAAGCAGCCCGAATTTCAAGCAGAGAAATCTGCCGTGACTTTAAGTGGTGTACAAAGTTTTACATATGTCGGAGCTCTGGCTGAGAAACGAAAACAAACCATGGATAGAACTCCTCTCTCTCTCTCTCTCTCTCTCTCTCTCTCTCCTCTCTCTCTCTCTCTCTCTCTCTCTCTCTCTCTCTCTCTCTCTCTCTCTCTCTCTCTCTCTCTCTCTCTCTCTCTCTCTCTCTCTCTCTCCTCACTCCAGGTAGTAGGGTACACTCTGGGCGTGGTTCCATCATCTTTGCTACTGGCTAATATAGTTGGCCAGTTGTTCTAAGAAGAAGGGAAGGGTTTTCCACATGTGTGCAATTATTCTGCAGGAATGATAAAGCTGCATCAGGCTTCGTTTTTATTGCATTTGATCGCTCCAAAGTCATTTCCTCTGAGAGAGAGAGAGAGAGAGAGAGAGAGAGAGAGAGAGAGAGAGAGAGAGAGAGAGAGAGAGAGAGAGAGAGAGAGAGAGAGAGAGGTGTGTGTGTTTGTGTTTGTTTGTGTGTGTATGTGTGTGAGTGAGTGAA
>CM060318.1:44319878-44334878 GCA_030674155.1 Stramonita haemastoma
ATTTGATGTCAGTGGTAAGAAACTCGCGTAGAGCATGGCAGCAGAGAGTCCTCAGAGGAGAAGCCCCCTTCAAACAAGTGTTTCGGGCCTTTAATCTTCCTTACACTCTAGGGAGGCCGGCCCACATCCAGTTCATGACTCTGGATGTCTCTCTGCTGCCCCTTCATGTATGTGGTGAGTTCTGATTCGGATTTGAATTCATGGTCTCTGGATATGCACACTTTTTTTTTTTCTTTTTTTTTGGGGGGGGGGATTAGCCACCTATGGTATTATGGGGTCATCTAGGTCTTATGCAGTTCACTTTTGTTCCTCCTTGACCAGATCCAGCTTGAACATCTCTCGGCTGCTTCTGTCATGGCTTTCAGGGCTCTGGTTTTTTCCTTCCCTGCAATCGAGAGCTGTTTCATGAGGTTGTAAGCCGATTCTCCCACAAACCCCCTGGCTCCGACTTCTGCAGCAAGGACTTTGACCTGATAGCCTTCTTTCTTCAGGCTGTTGGCCAGATCTGCATATTTTTCAGTCTTGTAGGCGTGAGATGCCTCCATCCTGTTCTCATATGGAACAGTCAGCTCTATCATGATCAGCTGCTTGGTTGAGTGGGAGTTGACTACTATGTCAGGTCTCATACCACTCTTGCTGATGATCTCGGGGTGGTTGTTCCATTCTGGGAGGTCTGCAGTGCACACCCAGTCGTCTGCTCCATCCAGCAGACTCTGCTTGCAGGTTCTGAATGGCACTGATGTTCGTGGCCATGAGTCTTTTCCTCCTGCCGTGAAGAAGGTTGCGGGAGCTTTTTGTGTCCTGATGTTGCCAATTGTGGAGCAGGTACTGAACCAGACTGCTTCTACAATCTCTTTTAGCACCTGGTTGTGCCTCCATGTGTACCTCCCTTGGGTTAAGGCTACCTTGCATGAGCTGAGGACATGTTCCACTGTTTGTTTTTTCACGGCAGAGGGGGCATGCAGGATCGTCTGCTTTTCCCCACTTCACCAGGTTTGCATTTGATGGTAGCAGGTCATACACGGATCTGAGAATGAAGCTGATCCTGAGAGGGGCCATGTGCCAAATGTCATTCCAGGTGAGACTTTTTTGGAGCGCACTCTCCCATGTTGTCCATTGCCCTTGTTGGCTCTGCTGGACTGCTTTTTGGAGTCTCTTTTGGTCTTCTTCTTTCCTCATCTCTTGAATGACCATGTCCCGTTTGGCTTTTCCTTTTGCTTTTGACCACCATTCTGTTTTTGTTGACCCTAGTCCTTGTCTGTTGGTCTGTGTGTGTCCTGTTATCTCTCTGATCTTGAGACTTTCTTTGGCAGAGTTTATCACCTCCTGGACTTTCCATTTTCTGCCGGTCTTCAGCAGGGGCTTGATTTCTTCTACCACCTTGTCATCTGTGTCCTCTAACATGCTTGTTATTGCATCTGTACATGTGTAATAAATGGCATGTAAATTTGGACAGAAATTATCCACAGCTTTGATCTTGAGCATTTGATGTCATATTATGTCTAAAAGAAATATATTTTGATCAAAGCAAAACTATCAGAGAAGGAGCTGCCATTCTAATCATGAGTAGATAACAACTTTATAAAAATGACACCCAGTTTCTCCCATTACTAAAGGTAAAAAAGGTAAATTAGTTTCATTAGATCTATCACTTTGCTTTTATGTAAATATGATATGATGTAAAATAAGAAAATATTACATTCTGACGTAAACATGACATAGCCATTAATTTTCATCTTCTGACAAACACACACACACACACACGCACGCACGCACGCACGCACGCACGCACGCACGCACGCACGCACGCAGAGAGACAGACAGACAGACAGACAGACAGACAGACAGACAGACAGAGATGAAGGGGGGCACAGGGATTGGAGATTAGGGCGCTCACACACACATAAACACGAACAGACTAGGATATCTATAGACAGAATGAGAGAAACAACACACAAGGTAGATCATAACAGAAGGATGAGGTCAGCAACAAGATACAGTAAAATTAAATAAATAAATAAATAAAATAAAATAAAAAAGGAGAGAGAGAGAGATGGAGGGAGGGAGGGAGAGAGAGAGGGGGGGAGGGAGAGAGAGAGGGAGGGAGGGAGAGAAAGAGGGAGAGAGGGAGAGAGTGGGAAAAGAGAGAGAGAATCAAGCAGATAGACGGTCAGAGAGAGACAGAGACTGACATAGCAGACGGACAGAGAAAGCGACAGACAGACAAACCGACAGACAGACACAGAGACGGAGAGAAAGAGAAAGGGATGGTACAAGTACAGAACAGCCGAAAAACGCAGAAGCTTAAGGACGTGAACTAAACAGCTCCTATCACAACACAGAAGTTGATATTTCATCGGCATCCTTACCCATTCACCCACCTACACATGGCTTGGGCTGGCAAATTATTGACAGAGAAAAAAGCTTATGAAGCTTACAACAGTATCACTTGATAGCTGAGAGTATCATTATGCATAAGAATACAGAGGAAGGAACAGAAGGAAATAGAATTTTTAAAAAAACGGGAGAAGAAGAGGAAGTAGAATTGAGAAGAAAAACTGCAGAGAAGAAGAATGAAGAAGAAGAAGAAGAAGAAGAAGAAGAAGAAGAAGAAGAAGAAGAAGAAGAAGAAGAAGAAGAAGAAGAAGAAGAAAGAAGAAGAAGAAGAAGAAGAATGAATCAATGAATCAATGAATCAATGAAGAAGAAGAAGAAGAAGAAGAAGAAGAAGAAGAAGAAGAAGAAGAAGAAGAAGAAGAAGAACAACAACAACAACAACAACAACAACAACAACAGCAACAACAACAAGAACAAGAAGAAGAAGAACAAGAACAAGAAGAACAAGAACAAGAACAAGAAGAACAAGAAGAACAAGAAGAAGAACAAGAAGAAGATGAATGAATGAAGGAAGGAAGAAGAAGAAGAACAAGAAGAACAAGAACAAGAAGAAGAAGAAGAAGAAGAAGAAGAAGAAGAAGAAGAAAGGACAACAATGCCAAAACAGACATATAAATAGTGTGAGAGAGAGACAGAGACAGAGAGAGACACAGACAGACAGACATACAAGCAGAGAGACAGGGACAGAGGTAGGAAGAGAGTGCCAAAAATCAGGGAAATCGTGAACAAGCTCCAAACAGAAGCGATCCCTTCCCACCCTCTTAATTACCCCGTAAACATGAAGCGATCAACCCACCCTCCTGTCCATAAACCCTTACCTAGACAACAAGCATCACCATCACCCAAACAACCACCCCCTACCCTCACCCCTCACCCTCTCTCTCTCTCTCTCTCTCTCTCTCTCTCTCTCTCTCTCTCTCTCTCTCTCTCTCTCACACACACACACAACACACACACACACACACACACACACACACACACACACACACACACACACACACACACTCACACACACACCTGATCTTTACGGGGCTGGCAATGGGAGGATGGCCAATATCAGCTGACAGGTGTGAGAGCGAGGGGAGGAGACTACTACCTTCATGCCTGGTAACTCTGAGTAGATTGGGGGGTGGGATGGAGAATGGCAAAGTTGCCGTCACACAGACACACAGACACACACAGACACACACACACACACACACAGACACACAGACACACACAGACACACACACGACACACACACACACACACACACACACACACACACACACACACACACACACACACACACACACACACTGGCACTTGCAGATGCTCAGGTAGCACAGGGAGGCAGATGAGCAGGAAAGAATAATCATGAATACACTCACGAATAAGTGCGAGCAGAAACACACACACACACACACACACACACACACACACACACACACACACACACACACACACACACACACACACACACACACACACACACACTTTCAACTATATGTTTTGCAGGCTTGTGTGAGAAATTAAACCGCAGGTTACAAAGTAAACAACTAAACTATAAAACAAAGACCAAACAAACATACAAATGTAACTCAAATGTATACCTTGTCTGGAAAATTTGACTTTGCTTTGAAATCCCTATGTTTTTTGTTTAAATCGTCTTCGAGAAAATATATTTTCATTTTCCCTTATTTGGAATTAGCGCCTCAGTGATGCTATGAAGAGTAAAAAAAAATTAGTAGTTGTTTACTCAGTGATATTTGCAAATAGCATTCCATCATACTTCCTTTTTGCTTTTGTCACTTCCATTTTGTTGCCATCACAAAATTTTATATAAATATGCAGAACGAGTCTGATCAACAATTCCAACAACCTAGTAAACTGTCAACTCCATGTTGAAAAAGGTACCAACCCCCACCCCTGCCCACATATACTAGCTAGCTAGGAGAAAACGCTAACAACGACGATAATGACGTCAACAATAAGAACAAACAATAACGCAAAATGTGAACAGCAAAACCAGAACCAGCCAGCTCTACGAAAATAGCAGCAGTAAAACTGGCATGTTTCCTTAGAGAGCATGCAGTAAAGCCATTTACCTTCGAAAAACGGTTACAGCTGAGTGTAAGACAATCCCAGTTTACCAATAAAACCGCCTTGTCAAAAAAAATCCAGAGTTTTGCGTCCATATATAGGCCTAGCAAACCTGGATAAAATCTAAGATTGACCTTTTTTTGTTAAAACTCAGAAATGTCTATCCTGCTTGTTGCCACTAACTTACTATTTTTGTATGCACTCAACACGGCAACCACAAATCATCAAACAACAGTCCTTCATAATTTTGAAATCCCTGCAGACTCCGTTTTTTACCGTAAGGATATATTTTGTATATATTTTCCTGTTCAAACAAACGTCTAGCTTTCTAATAAAGCCATCTTCTCCAGAAACATTCTCCCATCCCAATATAGACATACCCAACTAAGAAATATCTAAAACTGGCCCGATTTTGTTACCATACACAAATGTAAAACAGCATACCAATGGAGGTGCTGTTTTCTCCTCAATATCCTCCCTTTTAGTCACTTTTCCTCTTTTTGTTAGCACTGGAAGCTGCTACAAAAATCAGCAAAGCAAATTCCTACAGACTCTGAAGCCACTACATACCACATTTTTCTGCGAAAGTCTTTTAAGAAACTTTATCTGATAAAACACACGTCAGACACAGTATCCACTCAGCTATTGTTTTTGGCCTAAACACAGTACTGTATAGGTAGATCTCTCTCTCTTCTCTCTTCTCTCTCTCTCTCTCTCTCTCTCTCTCTCTCTCTCTCTCTCTCTCTCTCTCTCTCTCTCTCTCTCTCTCTCTCTCTCTCTCTCTCTCTCTCTCTCTCTCTCTCTCTCCTCTCTCTCTCTCTCGTGTCTCTGTCGTCTGTCTGTCTGTGTCTTCTGTCTGTCGTCTGTCTGTCTGTCTGTCTGTCTGTCTGTCTCTGTCTCTCTCTCTCTCTCTCTCTCTCTCTCTCTCTCTCTCTCTCTCTCTCTCTCTCCATTTATTTGTCTACCAGTGTGTGTTTTTGTCCTCAGAAACACAATAAAACATGAGTGTAAGTCACGCGCTCTTGGTCAGCTTCCTAACAAAACATCTTCTCCAAATAGAAGTGTACCTAACTAGCACATAATGTAGAACTAGCCTTCTTTCCTTAAAACACATACTGCCAATAGTATAGATACAGTATTTGGCATTTTCTTCTTTCCGTCCTTCTTTACCCAGCTGTTTGTTTTTGTTACACTTCAACGTCGCTATTAAAACCCAGCAAAAAGAATTCGACAACTTTTAAACTACCACTAACTACGTCTTACTGTGAGGATTTTTTCAAGAATTTTTTTTAAACATCACACATGACGTCAGACGTAAGACAGATAGAAAGAGAAGAATACGGACACAAAGGGATAGACAAATCAGAGACACAGAGAGAAAGACACAGAGACAGACCGAGAGGCTGAGAGGATTCTTTCCATCAAACCATCATGAAAAAACGAAAAAAGAAATATAGTGTGATTGGCAAGTTCAAAGAAAAACCAATGAAAACCTTAACAAAATCAATCATTTAACTACTTAAACAAATCACCACTCAACTATACAAATTGGTTAATCAATCAATCAGTCAACAATCAATCGATCAATCAACAAATTGAATAAATGCACATCCTTTTTACATGTGCATGTTTTCCAAATATACAAAGACAGCCACATGTTCGGACATTCATTTTCACATAACCATACCTATCATCAACCACAGGGAGAGAGACAGAGACAGACAGACAGACAGACAGACAGACAGAGACAGAGATACGGTGAAAGAAGCCAGTTTGGCAAATCTTTATACACACCCTAAGTAGACAAGATCATATCCCATCCACCTAATTACGCCGTAATCAACCCGGCCCCCTGTCCATAAACCTCGCTATAACGCACAAACCATTTCCCAATTATCAACCACCACCACCACCAACCGCCCACACACATACACACACACGCACATACACACACGCAAACGCACACACGCACACACACGCAAACGCACACACACACACACACACGCAAACGCACACGCACGCACACACACACACACACTACACACACACTGACCTTGTCCAAGGTTCTGTAGCACTGTAATCCCCCAGCTATAAACCTCCTGCCTATTCTTGTTAGCTGAAACTGGCGTTGGAAGATGAAGAAGATGACTGGTACCATCACACACACACACACACACACACACCACACACACACACACACACACACACACACATCACAACACACACATACAAACGTGTACAGTACGCGCACACACCACGGACACATACCACACACACACACACATACACATACATCACTCACTCACCACACACACATACACACACACCTCTTCACCACACACACACACACACACACACACACACACACACACACACACACACACACACATCTCTCTCTCTCTCTCTCTCTCTCTCTCTCCACACACACACACACACACACACACACACACACACACACACACACACACACACACACACACATACACACACACACACACACACCTGATCTTTACGAGGCTGGCAATGGGAGGATGGCCAATATCAGCTGACAGGTGTGAGAGCGAGGGGAGGAGTCTACTACTACCTCCATGCCTAGTAACTCTAGGTAGTTTCAAGTTGTGTGGCGGATTTTTGGCAAAGATACCATCACAAAATAACTCACAAACACACACAGGCAGAGAGGCAGGCTGGTTAGCAGGCAAGAGTGCACAGTAAATGTCTGAAATTGTAAATAAAAGTATATATGTGTATAGGCTGCCCACATACGCGTGCAGACTCACTCTCTCTCTCTCTCTCTCTCTCTCTCTCTCTCTCTCTCTCTCTCTCTCTCTCTCTCTCTCTCTCTCTCTTCTCTCTCTCTCTCTCTCTCTCTCTCTCTCTCTCTCTCTCCTCTCTCTCTCTCTCTCTCTCTCTCTCTCTCTCTCTCTCTCTCCTCTCTCTCTCTCTCCTCTCTCTCTTCTCTCCTCTCTCTCCTCTCTCTCTCTCTCTCTCTCTCTCTCTCTCTCTCTCTCTCTCTCTCTCTCTCTCACAACACACACACAGACACGCACACGCACACATACACACACATGCAAACACACACAAATACATACACAAATGCACACATATACACATACACGCACGCACGCGCGCGCGCACACACACACACACACACACACACACACACACACACACACACACACACACACACCACACACACACACACACACACAGCTCAAAGCCACAATACCTTTTTTCAACTGAAAAAAATGCTTTTTTGTTGTGCTTGAAATAATGCAGAAACTCTTCCAACCTTGGACATTGCAGGCTAGCATAAGAAATTTCACATTCAAGCTTTCGAAACAACCAAGCGAACCATTAAACAAAAACAGACAAGCACATGAAGGTAGCTTAAAGGAGGGCTTTTCTCTTGTCAATGAACGACCTTGGAAAGGTGGAAATGAAACTGTATTTTTTTTATGTTTTAGGCACATTTAAGAAAATGTTTTTTTTTAATCAGATCGTTTCTCGAATAGGCGCCGCAATGATTCCCAAAGTTTTTTTTGGATTGTCTAGTGAGACTAATACATAATTTTTCTTTCTGAACCTTTCTGGTCTTATAACATCCAGTTTGTCGTATCTCCGTATAAAACCACACAGGAATAATGTGACCACCAATTCCAGCAATTGTGAAGATCGTTTATCCCATACAAGACATATACGAGCAAACCAAAGCACAGATACAAGATAACAAAAAAAATCAACAACGACGAAGATGACGTCAACAACAACAACTAACAAAAAAGCAAAAAGTGAACGCCAAAACCAAAACAAGCCACCTGTACGAAAATAGCAGCAATAAACCTGGCAGATTCCCGTAGAGAGTAGTAAAGCCATTTACCTTCGAAAAACAGTAACAGCTGAGGGTAAGACACTCCCAGCTTCCAGATAAAATCATCTTGTCCAAAAACCTTTTTTTCTGTCCAAATATAGGCTTAGCAAACCTGGATGATATCTCAAATTGACCTGCTTTTGTTAAAACTCAAACCCTCTATCCTGCTTTTTTCCCCTTGTTATTTTTGTCAACACTCAACTATACAACCAAAAAAACTACCGGGCATTCCTACAAACTTCCAAACCACTACATGCCATTTGTACAGCGAGGATCTTTTCAAGGAATGTCTCTTTTCAAACAAATGTCTTGCTTTCCATTAAAAGTTTCTCTATCCAAATATAGGCCTACTCAACTGGGATATAATCTAAAACTGACTGGCTTACATTGAAAGAAAAAATATTTAAAAAGAGTAGATGTGTGAGGTATGTTTCCCCCTTCTCTATATTCCTCCTGTGTGCCACTGTTTCTCTCTGTCAATACTTCATGTGGTCATCACCAACCACCATAAAGCATGTCTACAGACTCTATTTTTACTGTGAAAGTGTATTTTTTTAAAGAAATTTCTCTTTCCAAACAAATGTCAGAAAAAATACTGGTTTACCCAGAAATTGTTTCTACAGGAACACAAACCTCCAGACGACTCTCTCTCTCTCTCTCTTCCCTTCCCACTGTAAATATAAAGACAATAGTAGCAGAGGAAAGGTTATGCGAATAAACAGTATTAATTTCCTAACCATTGTAAAAATAATATACTGATAGATAACCCTAGCAAATAAAATCTTTCAAATACATCAATTGGAGTATGTTTGAGGATTGATGATGCCCTAGGGTGGGAACAGATGACACGATTTACAAAACTGCATATGCACTGGGACTGGATATAAAAAGCACATGAGTGCTAATTCCGTTATTCCATTATCCTCGATATAAAAGAATAAATGAATAAATAAATTAATTAATTAAATAAATGAATTGAACAGGATCGGACTTAACTACTCCATAGTGGCTCCACTATGGCCTTTATCAACTTATGTGTTCCATTAAAAAAAGACATTGTGATAATTCTAAGCGTGTATCGTATTCACATGAAGGGCTGGATATTCTTGTGGCCGGCCCACTAAAACACTCATCAAAAGATGATGATAAACACAGAAAGAAAATGTGCTTCAGATATATAGTGTAAAAATGTTTAGAAGAAAATAAACACTTTAAGGAATCTGTGTGCCTTATGTTTAGGGACATTTCAATGGAATGCTATGGGGGTTATAGTGTGTACCTACCCAAGTGGTCATTCTCAGCCTGATAATAACGCAAACATTGCCAGACACATAGTGTTGACACTGTTAAGAGAGGATGAGGAAAAACATGAAATGGCCTTTATTTAAATCACAGAAAAGATACAGTTCTCCATTAAACCTTAAATATATATAGACAGACAGACAGACAGATAGATAGATAGATAGATAGATAGATAGATAGATAGATAGATAGATAGATAGATAGATAGATAGATAGATAGATAGATAGATAGAGAGTTAGATAGATAGATAGATATTCATATGATATATAATTATATATTATGTTTTATATAATTATATACAGATTATATATATATACATATACATATATATATATATATATATCCCCTGCTTTTTATCCGAACACAGGACTGCAGAACTAGGACAATATCCCCTGTTCTGTTAACACTGAAATCTGCAGAATAATGAATGTACGTGTGGGGAGGGAGACACACCATAGGTGGGGGGAGGGTTGGCTACTTTCCCTCGCCTGCAGTATTGCAATCACCATCACTTAACTCATTACTGCCCAGCATACCTTCCTGGCAGCTGGTGCCGAATACAAAGATAAATGCCTCTGGCACTGCACAAGGCAAGTAACAAAAATGCAGAGACAGGTGAGTTGTTTTAAATCTGGCACCTGCAGGAAAGCAGACCCATTGACATGCTTGATGCAGCGGTAGTGGGTAACTACTGAATACGGAGGACCTTATGAGTGTCGAGTTTGAGGATGATGTTAGACGTTTACGGCGTGCAGGTGGAGATAATCACATGTGTTGAGTGCATAGCCACCTGTGCATGGGAGAGTACATACACTGCATTTATGTGCAAAGTAATGTGCATGCAAGCATAAACTTGAAAATCTTGTGAGTACTTTAGCGCAATTTAATAATTATATGTGTGCACGTTCAAGTATGAAAATGTACATACAATAATTATAAAAAGATAAAAATAGCTGTCTGTCTTCTATCTTTCCATATCTCTGTCTCCCTCTCGGTCTCGGTCTCTATGTCTCTGTCTTTGTGTTTCTTTGTCTCTCTGTGTCTTTGTCTCTCTCTCTCTGCCTCTTTCTGTCTCTCCCTGCCTGTCTGTCTTAATACATGGAATTTGTATAGCGCTATCTCTTGTAAAGACAAATCAAAGCGCTTGCATTTGACCTACAGAGCCACAGATCATGCTGCCACCAGGCGCAAAGATCCCCAACTCCAACTCCCCGATTTTTCTTCAGGGATGGTGTCTAAACACGACACCTGTGTGCATGCTGGTTTGTTATAATTTTGTCATCCGCTCCTACCGGCACACGATGGCCTACTCTTCCGAAAGGTGGAACGGGGTTTTAACGTGTGCGCAAGATGTTCTGCGTGCATTCGCACACGGGGCCTCGGTTTCGAGTCTCATCCGAATGACTTTGACATTCAGTTCGATTTTTTCGTCAAACTGGGAAGAAAGGGCGAGGCTGGGTTCGAACCCAGAAACTCACGATTTACATATTGGCAGGCGAACGTCTTAACCATTCTGCCACCGTCCTTCCTTCTGTCTGTCTGTCTGTCTGTCTGTCTGTCTGTCTCTCTGTCTCTGTCTCTGTCTCTGTCTCTTCTCTGTCTGTCTGTCTGTCTGTCTGTCTGTCTGTCTGTCTCTCTCTCTCTCTCTCTCTCTCTCTCTCTCTCTCTCTCTCTCTCTCTCTCTCTCTCTCTCTCTCTCTCTCTCTCTCTCTCTCTCTCTCTCTTTCTCTCGCTCTCTCGTATCTCCATATCTGGTGTTGATGATTTAGGGGCATATTGTTGATTGGGTAAAATTGTAATTATGAGTATGATTATGTGACATGTCTTCAACTATACTTGTGACAATATGTATGGGTTTATATCTTATTAGGAGGAATTGACATTTCTCTTGCTTTTTTCCTTTATTCATTGACTTTTGCCCCTTCAGCAAGGCCTGGTATATAAAAACAAAAAGAAAACACAAAACAACCCAAGTTCCGGCTTAACCATTTACCCTCAATAACATATTCAAGTTTGAGTTCTCTGTCTGTCTTTCTTTTCGTCTGTCTGCTTGTTTGTGTCACTGTCTGTCTGTCGTGCATACGCACATACAAGCGAGCTTTACACACGCAGGTTGATGCACACACTTCATGCAAGCACACACCGACAGGGCAAAGTAATGATATTTGCTTACTCATGGAGAGCAATTCACAGGTTTATAGTAGAAGAAATATTTTCGATTCAGATCAAAATTCATCCTGAAAAGAGGGAAGCTGTCTATTTTGTAGTCCCTTTTATTGCTTTTGCTTTGCATTCGTTTTTAGTTTTTTTTTGTTTTAAGAGTTGGTTATAATCTTGTTTTAATCTGTATATAGTTGCACAATTCTAATCTTGCCTTTAATCCATGTTGAGGTGAAAGTTCCGATAAGACCACTGAGCTGTGGTCCGCTTAGCTCAAAACAATATTATCGGAATCGATTGGAGAAGGGGGGCTGGGGATTGGGAGGGAGGGTTGATTGTTTACTTTAATCTATCCTCGTCTTTTACCCCATGCTCTCTTCTGTCCACTCTGATCACATCAATCTACAAAAAGCACCAAAAAGCATTCCTGCATTCTTTGTAACCACTTCAGACTGCTCCACCTTACTGTGAAAATCCCTGGCTGAAACCCTTTCTCCCCAAACAAACGTTGATACGAACTTTGCCCTGTGCAAATACCAGCCTGCACAAAAGAAAGCAGGTCCATCTGCCTATTTATCTGTCTGTCTGTCTTTCTGCCTATCCTTCTGTTTGTATGTATGTACGTCTTTCTTATTGGTTTATTGGATATTGTTTTCTGTGCTGCTTTTCCTAGTGTGTCTATCAGTGTCTGTCTCTCTGTTCTTTAAACTCTTTTTCTGTGTCTTTCTCTCTGTCTTTTTTGTCTGTCTTTTAAAGTCTCTGTCTCTTTCGTGAATTGTTGTCTCCATCTCTCTGTCCCTTTCTGTCTGTCTGTCTGTCTGTCTCTGTGTGTCTCTGTATCTATGTCTCTGTCTCTGTCTCTGTCTGGCTGTCTGGCTGTCTGTCTGTCTGTCTGTCTGTCTGTCTGTCTGTCTGTCTGTCTGTCTGTCTGTCTGTCTCTCTCTCTCTCTCTCTCTCTCTCTCTCTCTCTCTCTCTCTCTCTCTCTCTCTCTCTTAATCTCTGCTCTTTTCCCCTTTCTTCTTTTCCCTCTCTCTCACTCCCATTTCTCCTCCCGCCTTTCCTCCCAACCCCATCCCTCCCCCCCCCCTTTTCCCCAAACAGCTCAGACTGGCATCTGTGGCCAGGTACAACTTTCTCTGGCACCGCAGGCAGGTGGAAAAGGGCAGAGACAGGTGAGCTGTTCATTTTATCTGGCAGGCACCTGCAGGATGAGAGGAGTTGCTGCCAGCTTTGATGGCTGTGGATGGAGGCCGCTGTAGGTAAATGGCTGGCTGGGGTGGAGTCTGCGTCTGAGGAGAAGCTCCGCGGATAGTGTACAGCTGTTTGTATAGAGTGTACTTCTAATTGCTTGTATTGGCTTTTTCCCTCTGCGTGTGTGTGTGTGTGTGTGTGTGTGTGTGTGTGTGTGTGTGTGTGTGTGTGTGTGTGTGTGTGTGTGTGTGTGTGTGTGTGTGTGTGTGTGTGTGTGTGTGTGCGTGTGTGCGTGCGTGTGTGTGTATGTGTGTATGTGTGTATGTGTGTGTGTTTATTTATTTTATTCTTTTATATCGAGGATAACAGAGTAAGCAAACATGTGTTTTTTTTCATCCGGTCCCCGTGTGTATGCAGTTTTGTAAATGTCATCTGTTCCCACCGACACACGATGGCCTACTCTTACGAAAAGCGGAACAGGATTTAACGTGTGCGCAAGATGGTCTGCGTGCGTTCACACACGGGGCCTCGGTTTAAAGTCTCATCCGAAGGACTTTTGGGGAGAGTGGAGTTGGCACTGATGTTAACTCCAGGAGAAAAATCTCCTCGACCGGACTCGAACCCGGGTCGTCAAATTGCCAGCACAATGTTCTGACCACTAGGCTATCCGCCCCCCTCCATCTGTGTGTGTGTGTGTGTGTCTGTGTGTGTGCACGTGCGTTCGTTTTTGTAGTATTCAACGTCTGTTTGCTATTAGGGGTATTAGGCGGAAATATAGGAATAGTAGGAGAAATAAAAGAAAGCATTGAGGAAAGAGGCAAAAACGAAAGTCATATTTTGAATCCTGCTTGGAGCTTGCATCTTAATACTTTTCTCACCTCACCTATCCCGTAGTCCTTTGGACCGTGGGTCGCCGATGAAGATTTTGCAACCAGCTTCCTCCACTCTCCGTGGTCCTCTGCTTTCCTTGGCAAATCGTTCCTCTCAAGGCCAGTCCACCTCTGATATTGTCCTCTCATCGTTTTCTCAGTCTTTGTCTCCCTCCTTGTACTGTTCCCTGTCAGACGGTCTTGGACAGTCCAGATGTTCGTGTGACGTGCCCCTACCACTTTAGTTTGCGAGTTTTTTCACTGCAGTCAGAAGCTCTCCACATGGTCGGATGGTGTTCTGATTCAGCGGTGCATTGTGACTCAATTTTCTCACTGTTTCATTCAGCAGCAATAAACCTTCACCGGAGTGAATGAAAATAACTACAGTGCGTAGTAAAACTGGGCCACAGAAGCAAAGGTCAGCTGTCACTCAAACAACACACCCAGACCCTCACCTGGAAACTAGGCAGTTTCCTCTGGCATTTCGTAGTACGCACTCCCCAAAAGGGGTCAAGTGGTCAGACGGGCGTGGCGGTAGAATGGATAGAGCGTTATTTTATTATTTGTTGTTGTTTTTCGGATTTTGTTTGTTGTTGTTTTTTCCTCGGCAGTGGCTCCGAGTTATTAACAGTGGTGAAATTTTGAGTATGCAACCGTTTTGCCCACCATTAAGGTATCTGCATTCCTACGTCCAGATTTCTAGGGTGGACGAGGCGTTTGATTCCTACACTTATGAGTTCAGAAGCCATCATGTTTGAGTCTCTGTGGTGCTTGGAGAAGCAAGTTCGGGAATATTTTGTTAAGCCATTTCCTAGTCCAATACATTGAAAATCCACCAGTTGCTTTGCTTTTGGTGTATGCACGGAACAAAAGATCAGTAGTTTATGCTTAAAATTATGTAATTTGCGCCCGTGTTTCAGAGTGGTGTAAACACAGGAGTGTACATATCATGCACACAGAGATTTACTAGCGCATAAGTTAGGCTTTGGCTACATACCTGCTTTTTGGGGAGGAGCGCTATAAAATAATCTGGAAGATATTTCATGTTTCCAGCCATGCAAGCTTAGGTAATAGAAAAGCTAAATGGGTAAACAAATGCACGAAGACGCACACTCATGCACGCCCA
>CM060318.1:44342378-44352378 GCA_030674155.1 Stramonita haemastoma
TGTGTGTACAAGCATGAGCACAAGTAGGTAATGGAACTCGACGTATTAAACAAGATTGAGCGTGCAAGCAAGCATGCATGTAGATCACAGAGCATGTTTTTGACATTGGTTTCAGCACCTCACTTCACCTATCTCGTAGGCCCGAGGACCGTGGGGGTACCACTGAAAATTTTGCAACCAGCTTCCTCCACTCGCCGCTGTCCTCTGCTTTCTGTAGCAAATCGTTCCACTATAGGCCGTCCAGGTTCTGAGTTTACACTCTCGCAATAAACAAATTTATTTATTTATTTATTTTATTATTTATCTTTTATATCGAGGATAACAGAATAAGCAATCATGTGCTTTTTTTCATCCGGTCCCCGTGTGTATGCAGTTTTTGTAAATATTGTCATCTGTTCCCACCGGCACACGATGGCCTACTCACGAAAAGCGGAACAGGATTTAACGTGTGCGCAAGATGTTCTGCGTGCGTTCGCACACGGGGCCTCGGTTTAAAGTCTCATCCGAAGGACTTTTCGGGAGAGTAGAGTCAGCACTGATGTTAACTCCAGGAGAAAAATCTCCTCGACGGGACTCGAACCCGGGTCGTCAAATTGCCAGCGCAATGTTCTGACCACTAGGCTATCGTCCCCCCCGTGACCCGCGCAATGGATGTGTCACAGTGCAATCCCGGAGTGGCAACCAACCATAAAATCAAATACCGCCCATATAGTACTAGATTGGTTGATACATGTATACATGTCTGCTGCGGTACGATACAAAAAAGATTCACCTAACCACTGTTACAAAGATATGTGCTTGCCTGCTTATAGCAAACATGCATGTGGGTGCTCAGTGCATGTATTTATCTTCATAAGCGTACATTGCAAAGTTTCCAATCTTCTTACACCGTGGGTCCCCCTCCAAAGCTGTTTGCCAATCGTATTACTACAGATGCTATCAAGTCAAGCCCCTCACCCAACGAATCAACTGTTTGACCAAGGAAAAGGCTTACTCAGCGTTTTCTATCAATCAATCCTAGCAACCTCCACTGTGCTCTCTTTTCACCTATTCTTCTCCTGCAGCCAATGTGAAACACTGATGTTTGGTTTCGCCCCAGAGTCTGTTCCCTCTCCACTGAATAATTCAATCTACCAGTGGAAGTGACCCGCGCAATGGACGTGTCACAGTGCAATCCCGGAGTGGCAACCAACCATAAAATCAAATACCGCCCATATAGTACTAGATTGGTTTATACATGTATACATGTCTGCTGTGGCACGATACAAAAAAGAATGGTTTTTGGTTTCTTTGTTTGTTTGGATTTTTATTTCTTTTCTGTTTTGTTTTTCGTGTTTCTTTTTTTTGAGATTTCAATTAAATCACCTTTTTTAATTTGAAGTCGAGTCACAAGGTCATATGTGATACTGGAAAGTAATATGTAACTGCATTGTTCGTTTTTCCTATTGGCCTTTTCGTTGGTGGTTAATTCCATTCCTTCCTTAGTGTCAGATAATCGATACGTATCGAATCAAGCCGTTGGGGAAGACACTGTAGAATGAGACAGTACGTAAATTACAGAGAGCTAGAGACTGACTTTTGGGGGTGACAGTTTACACGCAAGCCAACATTTTCGTTTCCTGGTTCTGTGTGAATCAAAGAAGCTCTCTTTAGGTTTTGTTGTGCACTTAATTGTTAAGTGACATATGTCCAGGTTTATCTCAAACTCATCAGTTATGAAAGTCTGTTTTCCCATCGCACTGATGATGGAATAAAGAACTTGTACGCAAAATTATGTGCATACATGCGTGAGTGTGTATGTGTGGGTGTAAGTGTGTGTGTTTGCGTGTGTGTGCATACATGTGTGCATGCATTCATGCATGCATGCATGCATGTGTGTATATGTGTGTAGGTTCTGTACGCTGGTATATGCATGCGTGCGTGTTTACATGCATGTGGTGTGGTGGGCATGCTTTCTACGTGCGTGCAGTTGTGCATGTGTGAAAGGTGTGTGTGTGTGTGTTGTGTGTGTGTGTGTGTGTGTGTGTGTGTGTGTGTGTGTGTGTGTGTGTGTGTGTGAGTTTGTGTGTGTGTGTGTGTGTGTGTGTGTGTGTGTGTGGTGTGTGTGTGTGTGTGTGTGTGTGTGTGTGGTAGCTGGGTGTGTGCATACCTTCATCCATGTGTTTGTATTCTGGGTGTATTCCTGTGCACAGATGTGTGTACTATTGTGCGTATATGTGTGTGTTTGTGTGTATGAGTGCGCACGGGTATGTGTGTCTTAAACTTATTACTTTTCCACTAAGATCTAATACTAACATTTCATTTATTTTATCGACAGTAGGCCCAATAACAAACGGAATTTTTGACCAAGGTTACTGTGGTTCACTTTAAATAGTAGCAATTTATTCATCCAGTCAGCCCTTTGACCAGTGTCTGGCCATTCAGACTTGTCGTTGATCTTTACAGTCCGAGCTTGGTTTCATTTCAACCATTCTTCTTCTCTATAAAATCCTGATCTGAGACTTCAGTCTCCCTACAGTCTCTCTGTACTCTTCCTACTTCATGATTCACTTTATCAATAGACATTATCGACAGAAGTAGAGGTCTTCTTAGTGCATTTCCATGACTCTCAACAAACCACAACGTTGAATGCCATACACCCATTACTGGATATTTATGTATGTCTGTTGTGCAAAACCATCAGAGGAAATGAGTGGGGGGCCCAGGGGGGGGGGGGAGATTGCTTATTTGGTTGGTTGGTTGGTTGGTTGGCTAGTGAGTTGGTTTTTATTTTAAATCGTTGTTTTTCTATTTCAAATCGACTATTTTTCCGATCCATGTCACGCAACAGAAGTAGGCATGACCTGTGGAAGCAATTCTGTTTTTCGTCTTTTTTGTCTGAACTCCTGTGTAGGTGTTTAATTCCACTTGTTTTCAGTGTCAGAAAATCGATAAGTATCTAGTCAGATGACTTGAATAGAAACTGGTTGCGCAAGATAGCGTCTAGTGCAGAGGTGGATTTTCAAATTTTGGTTCCTATTATTTTACATGCAAGTTACCTATCTAATCTTGTGTCTTTGCGACAGATTCGAACTTGTAACTAGCAAAGTCTGATTTTAGCTTAAAACATGTGCATTCCGGTCTTTGACAAATTGATATCTCAAGAAAATCTGATTATCCACTGCACTGAAGCAAAACCAAGTAACATGTTTAACGGTTACTGAAGTATCATATGCGTGTAAGCACAAGAATACACGCATGCACGGGCACGCGCGCGTTTGTATGTGTGTGTGTATGAGTGTGTGTGTGTGTGTGTGTGTGTGTGTGTGTGTGTGTGTGTGTGTGTGTGTGGTGGTGTGTGTTTGTGCGAGCGTGGGTGCGTGCTGGGCGTGCGTGTGTGTATGCGTGTGTGTGTTTTGTGTGTGTGCGTGTGCATTACGTATGTTGTGTGCATGTGTGTATGTGCGTGTGTCTATGTGTGTTTGTGTGCGTGTGCATGACGTGTGCGTGTGCTTGTGTGCATGTGCGTGTGTGTGTGTGCGTGTGCGCGCGCGCTAAGATTGATACTTTATGCATATTGTTATCACAGTTAAAAAATGCTTCAGGTTTTGGGGCAGTAATCGAGCCACAAAACCTGTTTGGAGCAGGACCACTGAGTTCATTGTTATCAGATCAAGACAAATCATTCCATCAATAAGCTTTCTCACCAGGTAGTCGGGTCGTTTCAGGGATTTTTGGGTTGTGTTTTGGTTTATTTGGTGTGTGTTTGGGGGAGTTGGGGGCGGGTGTGTATGTACGGAGGGGTGTGTGTGTTTGTGTCTTTGTGTGTGTGTGTGTGTGTCTGTGTCTGTGTCTGTGTGTCTGTGTCTATGGTGTTTGGGTTTTTGTGTGTGTGTTTTCGGTTCTTTTGTTGTTTTGTGGGGGTTGTGTTATTGTTCTGTCGGGGGGGGGGGGGGGGAGGGCAAACATGTTGTTTTTGTTTTTCAGGGGGATGGAAATTATCTAAGTTATTACCCTTTTTTTTCCCTGATTCATTACTTTTTCCACACAATCCCAGACTAACACTTCAGTGATCCCCCCAGTACACTATATGTACCCCTCCGAACTAAACAACTCTTCTTATCAACAACAACAAAACAATCCATACACAAGCGGTTTTCTTAGTGCATTCTGTGACTCACAGCTCTCCACAGCATCAAATGCTACCCACCTACTAGTGAACAGTCACACATGTCTGGTACAGTTCACCCCCACCAAGGTTTTGTTTAACTCTAAGATTGTGTTGTTTTTCCTGAGAGCCACGATTCTTTTTTTCAATTCGAGTCGCGTCAAAGGACTAGATGTAATATACTGGAAGCAGTGAACTTTCGCGTTTTTTCTTTTAACTGCTTCGTAGGTGTTTAATTCCATTTTCTCTCCTGTGTCAGAAAATCGATAGTATCCAATCAGTACACTGGCATAGAAATAGAGGCGCAAGGCACTCACAGTGCCGAATGTGGAGTTAGAGATTAAACTTTTGAGCTCATATATCACATGCTGGTTACCTACCTAATGCTCTTGTTTCTGCGCTAGGACAGAAGTTTTTACTTGCTGTGTTTGATTTCAGTTGAGAATACCCCGTGGGGATGCCGAGGGCTTATCAGTATAAATTGCACCCCCTACCTTTTGAAAACTCTGTGCTAGGAATTCTCTCTTTTCTATCTCTCTCTTTGTTTCTGCCTTGTCCCTTTTCTTCTTGTCACCTCCTTCGTGTCTTTTTTCTGCCTGCTTGGCCCATTCTCCTTCTTTTCTTTCCCACAAAGACATAAAAGTTACACTTTTCTCCCACGCCGAAGTCAGATGCTTTAGCTCTGAGTTTTCCGACGCTTAACAGCAATGCAACGCATTTTCACTCATATTACAGACAGCAATAGTTGTTGTCTTAGCGTTCAACAACGAAGAAGAACTTCAGTTTAATTCATGCACAATAAGATTTCAGATACACTTAGCTGGCCATATTGTGCGATTTTCCTTAAATTTTTCTTATGTCAAAACGAGAAACTGATATGTCTGTCTCTGGTTTCTTGTTGGCTCATAACGTGTCATCACACACCACACACACACACACCACACACACACACACACCACACACACACATCACACACACACCAAACACACGCACACCACCACACACACACATACAACACGACAACACATAGCACACACATACCACAACTACAACACACACACACACACAACACACACACACACAACACACACACACACACGCTCATAGCAGTCAGCTGGCTTAGCAACAATCATCTGGTATGCTTTACCAAGCACGTGCAATATGGATATTTGTATGCACGCATGTATGTAAGTGCGTGCACACAAGCACACACATACGCGCGCGCGCATGCACGCACACACGTACACACACGCACGCACACATACGCAAACACGCATGCGCGCATGAATACACACACGCACGCACACACACACGCACACACACACTCACAGAGTTAAAGAACTGGGAAAGAATTTATATCTTATTTTCAAAATACTGTCTCAGTCAGCACAGCCTTCTGCCACTTTTTCACATCGCTGACTCATAGCTGCAAATACATGACAAAGCGAAAGAAAGGGACATAAACGAACAAGCGTGTAAAAATATGTAAGATTAGAAAAAAAAAAAAAAGTCTGGCCTTTTGCAATGCTTTCAGGCTAAATAATGAAAGTGAAGACACATTTTTATGTATAACTTCTCTTCTCTTTACATTTTGTCCAGCCTTTCAGTCTTTGATGAGCATGCATGTGTCTACATCTGCATTTCAAAGCATTAAATTGCGTAATCTGACTACATAAACCTTGAAAAAATTCTAGATGTTGGAATTGTGTTAATTAAAATTCTATCTTTGTCTCCATCTCTTCTTGTCATCAGTTTTGACGTTCTTCTAACCAACATATTTTTACGTGGATTCTCTCAGTGGAATGTTGATTAATTAAAGTATAGCCACCCATATTTTTTTTCTGGCAGTTGTTTTCTTTTATAACACATACAAGTATGAAGTTCACTATGCTAAATATACCGCCCCGCTCAATGACTTGCTAGGAATCTAATGGGTTTCAGTTTTCCATAGGCAAATTTGGCAACATCATTAACAACATCACCGAATCATGTGGCATAATAATCCATAAAGTCAGCAGAGCCAGCGAATACCGGGGCAAATGCAGAAGAATGCATGCTATAGAACAATATAAATACAGCAAGCACTAGCATTTGCCACGCTATCCACTAAGTAGATTCCAGGTGTGCATGATAAAGCACACACTCCAGAATCAGAGAATGGGAATAAATGATGGAAAACAAGAGCAAAGCTAGTGACACCTTCATATTCATCGTAACAGTAGTCATGTCCAGTACCTGAACATTACAGAGTGTCGACTTGTATTCTACCCTTCAGTGTTTATCACACTCCTGTACCAGCTAATCATACTGTTTAGCAGTTGTAGCTCTCATTCACTCTTCACCCTTCACTTATCCGGTAGGCTGGTCGACCTTTGGGCACCACTGGAGATTTTGCAACCAGCTTCCTGCACACCTTGCGGTTCTCAGCTTTCCGTAATATGTCGGTTCACCCAAGGCCAGTCCACTCTCTGATGTTGTCTTCCCTCTATCTGCCTCTTCGTCTCTCTCCTTGTACTGTTCCTGTAGGACAGTCTTGGCCAGTCCAGATGTTCCTGTTACATGACTGTACCATTTTAGTTTGCGGTTTCCTCCCTGAATTCAGGAGCTCTTCAAAATTATGGTCCAGTGGTGTTTTCAGTTCTGGTTTTCATGGGATGTGAACTTTGTACGAAAAACCAAAAAATTTTCAAAAACACCCCATCTCCATTGCGTGAAAACTCCTTTCAACAGCTGCTGATTCAGCGTCTCATTACTAAATTCAAAATCTAAAAAGACTGTCCGAATCTGTGTTGCTGATCCACTAATGCTTAGGACATCAGTGAAGTCTGAGGTGTAAACTTATAGGATCATTATTTTCTGAACTTACCCAACACTGACATACTTTACGGAATCTTTGTATTTTTTCTCCTGCATCGTCGTCTTATGTCCTGCTCTTTGCTCTTTCATTAGATTACAAACATCTTCCCCGTGCATACTTGATATTCTGCACGTGTATATAAACAAAGGTCAAGTAAAAACCAAGCATATACACATATAAACTGACTTGGAAATTTTCCACATTTCCACGGTAATAAATTGGGCGCGGTTGAGATTCGAACCCACAACTTCAAACTATAAGAGTGAAAAGACTACTGTATCAACCGCTAGCCTGCTGTACCTTGCTTCATCTACAGTTGGCAGAAAGAAGGGAGATGGTAGGAGGGGGACAGACTAGGCAAAGATAGAGGAAGGGCGGGTAGAAAGCAGGCAGAGTTTCTCCGCACTAATTACTCACTGCCTACACATCACAGATGCTCTCTCCCTCTTCCAGCAGGTGCCAGAACAGATAGACAGACGGACGGACGGACGACAGACAGACAGAACTACTCACCTGTCTCTACTCTTCCTTTACCCGCTCTACAATGTAGCGTCAGAGAAGACTTTAGATGAATGGGGATGCTGGTTAATTTGTACTGACTTGCATTTAGCTCGAGAAGTCACGTTAACTAAAATACAATTATTTTGATAATCCTATGAAAGGCCATTTATGGATTTATGGAGTACCCCCCCCCCCCACCCCTCTCTCTCTCTCTCTCTCTCTCTCTCTCTCTCTCTCTCTCTCTCTCTCTCTCTCTCTCTCTCTCCTCTCTCTCTCTCTCTCTCTCTCTCTCTCTCTCTCTCTCTCTCTCCATTCACATTCACACACAGCACACAGCACACACACACACAACACACACACACACACACACACACACACACACACACACACACACACACACACACACACGCCTACATCTGGTATTATTCTATGTACTATCCCCCCCCCTCCCCGAAAAAAAGCTCCGAAAATCAGTTATCGACCAAAAGTAGGAAATAAACAGAAAACACAGTTCTATAGGTCTGCATCTGGGCATAGGTTGGAGAACGTCTGGTTCAGGTATGTTTACAGGTATGTATAGGATATCAGAGGGAAAAAACAGATCCTCTCTGTGGAATGCAAGTGTGTTGTTGCTCTCGGGTTTTGTTGTCTCCAGGGGGGCATTTGCTTGGTTAGTACCTGGTCCTGCAGGTATAATAAATATAAAACTCGTGGCATTTTTATTGTACGACATAGTTGTTTATGTTCAGGTGGTCAAAGAATTTAGGTATTAGGTAAAGAAGGTGTCTGAAGAACGAAACAGATTCTCTCTTTGGGACATATTAAGGACGTTAAATTGTATTCAACATTAAAGCTATGCAGTCGCTTATTTACCGTTACTTATTTACCGTTACTTTCATTATGATAAGTTTTGAATGTATATTTATATGCACTGGCTTATGTACATTCCCTTTATATAATGCAGCGTATTGTTACATACGATTTCTAATGTTGTACTAAGACACCTCATTAAACTATATGAATTGTCGAATGTAGCAATCGGTTAAGTTAGTGTTGCCAATCATTACATCTGTTCATGACTTTTTATCCAGTCCATGTAACGAAAAAGAGATTTTGTGAATTTAAAGAATCCGACTTGATTAAAATTTGTTTTGATTACCACAAAACGATGCTATATGTCATAAACATTGCCTTATTTGATTTCGTTAAAAGAAAAGATTCATAATCTAGTGTATAGGTCTTCCTGCCTGCCTCCACTGCATGGTACTGGAATGACTGAAGCAGCACTGAGGTGGGAAGGGCCCACTGGTTGAGGCAGGCAGGCAGATCTAGGTGTTAGTGATGTGGAAAGTACTCCATCTTTAATGGGGCCTGCCCACCAGCCACCTGACGCTAGCTAACCTGCCTGATATAAGAGATTGGCTGGGTGGGCACCGTATAAAGGTTATACTGCTAGCAAAGAAGAGAGAGAGAGAGAGAGAGAGAGAGAGAGAGAGAGAGAGAGAGAGAGAGGAGAGAGAGAGAGAGAGAGAGAGAGAGAGAGAGCACTGAAATGATTTAATGTACATTGGCCTTGGGCCACAATACATTATTTGGGCTTGGAGTGTACCAATGGGTTCTTTCATATCATTGGTAAAGCAAATGCATAATGAAATATGAATGACTGAGAAGAAAGACAGACAGACAGACAGACAGACAGACAGACAGACAAGTCGACTGACTGACTGACTGACTGACTGACTGACTGACTGACTGACTGACTGACTGACTGACTGACTGACTCCGCTAGATATTATTAAACTGAATGTACACATATACACATATACAAGTGTGTATTTTATTTCGTTAAGATTTATTACTTGAAACCATGTTTATATTAAGTTCATAATCTAAAGAGACAACTATCACTTGCGATTCTTTTTTGCTGAAGAAACACGTTTTAATGCTTGGCAATTTTTGTGATTCATGTTTTAAAGACAGATATTACATAGACTCTGCATGCTCTTCTCCTCGAGGTATCACTGTTCTTGTAGCATATCCGACCACCTGCGTGGCTCTCTCTTGATAAAACAGTTTTGTCCTGCTTTTGTTTGTTCTGTTATTCTTTGTCCTTCGTTCTGTTTTCTTCAAGAAACAAACGTATAGAGCTGGCATTTGCGAAAGCGCATGCAAAGACTTCTTATCTATCACAACAAAAAGGTTGCTTCTGGGAAAACAATGGTAATAAATGTATGAAGCTATGAGCAAACTGTTATCTATTAAATACCTAGAAAGGTTATTTCTCGAAAAACAATAAACATAAGCAATGCAACAGTATGAAATATTAGATACCTGTTATCCGTTACAGTAAAAAAAAAGAAAAAAAATTGTTTCTCGAAATGTTGTTTCTCGGAAAAACAATGCTCATTGCAGTGTAAAGTATGAAGCTATGCACTGTTCGTAGAAACAGGCCTGAGGAGAAACAACATTAGGCATGTGTCCGAGATTAAGCACTG
>CM060318.1:44357378-44372378 GCA_030674155.1 Stramonita haemastoma
GAGTTACATTTTAGCTTCTCCCATGTCCACTAGAGTTGATAGTTTTCAGTAGAGAGAGCATGTCATCATAACATTCGTCAGAAATAAAGGGGAAATGTGTGTAGTTTATCATCATCCAGCATGATTCAATATGGAAAGCTCCTAAAATAAAATCAGTATGATGTGATTATGTGATGACCAGTGGACTATGGAAGACTGTCCAATTGGTATACAAACTGTGGAAGAGACAGAGAGGGGGAAAGAACGTTATTAATGGGATGAGGAAAACATTGATCGCAACCCAACCCTTATCACCCCCTTGATACACCAAGGGAAAAACAACTAGCTAGGTTGGCTATAGATCTCTATATGCTTGGAATATGTCTACATACCTACAGTGTCAATATGTATCCATAAATAAATGCCGATATATAAATACTCTCTGTAAGGTGTATGACGCATATACGTGTTTGTGATAGTAGAATGAATATTAAAAGATTTGTGTAAAAACTAAAGGTACAGTATTCTTCAATGTAGCACTCTTTCAGCTCATAAAGGCAAGAGAGCAAGTGAATAGTAGGCAAGTACATGGAATATAGCTATATGGGGAAGAAGCCGCCAGACATCAAAGACGAGCATGTACCAGGGCTGCAGAGACTGCCAATCAGACATATTGATTTTTAGCTATGACTAGAAAGCTCGTCAGATTCTTCTGTTTCCAATTTCAAATCATATCTCTTCTGTTTCTGTTACGGCGCACTGTCACGTAGGTTTATAAACGTGTGGCTTTATGCTGTATTCTAGAGGGGGAAGCAGAAAAGGTATCTGATCTGATATTTGATCAAAATGCTAAGACTACATACTGAGGCGGAATCTTTATCAACGATACCATCCTTTTCATCTTGGTATGCTTCAATTAGGAGGATGGGGATCAGGTTTGTTGTCTCTGGACGTTGCCCTGTCCTGTTCCGAGATGTTGTTTTTTTCTCCATCTCTTTTTCTCCTTGACTTCATCACTCATACGCATACGCGCACGCACGGACAAGCACACACACACACACCACTCACGCACGCACGCGCACGCACGCACGCATTCATGCATACGTACATACGTACATACGTAAATACGTACATACGTACATACGTACATACGTACATACATACATACATACATACATACATACATACATACATACATACATACATACATACATAACAATATAATTATGTATAGTTATAATCAAAATTATATATATATATATATAAATATTTGTATATATATATGCACGGGTGTACATGCGCACACATACGCATTCTCGAACGCACACATACAAACACACACACACATACACACACGCTCACACGCACGCACGCACGCACGCACGCACACACACACACACACACACACACACACACACACACACACCACACACACACACACACATAATATATATATTATATATATATATATATATATATATATATATATATATATATATATATATATATATATATATTCACGAGTTTACAAATGTTAAAAAAAAACGATACAGTAATTTAAACAAGAGTAAGTCTTGTGTAAAAAAAAAATTGTTTTTCTTTGGCACTGAGAAACAACTGGTTTAACTAAACATAGCTTCAGAACAGAAAGATATAGAATACAACCAAACCAAAAGGGATGCGAATTTAACACCTCGAGCGTAAATGGTAAATGAAGCTGTGTTAATTCTGTGCACTCTCCAGTTTACACGATGTTATAGGCCTACTTACTCTTAGAGTTCAAAACTGCAAGTAACAAATCATGTCTACTTCTACTTCCCACATCACCAAAGAGCAATGGCTCTAAAGCACCACACAGTATCTGGGTCGATGCAAAGATCTGCCCCCATCAATCAAGGAAAGACAACTACGGTGGTATGACAACGTCACAAGATCCAATCGTCTGGCCAAACTGTTTGACAGGAAACCGCCAAGAATTAGAGATGAGGTGGTAGACAGGAAAAATGGTAAACGGACAACATTGCATGGTAAATACTTAAAGGTAAAGGTAAAAAAGGTAAAGGTGTCCCATAACCTACGCGGTTGTAGGGAAGCGAGGCATCAGAGACTTCATCTTCTGTAGGGGCCAGCATATTGAGGGCGGCGCCCATCTCCTCTCTCTCGTTGCTTTACCTTCACTGACCCTAAAGAGGGCAGGTACTCATTTACAGCTGGGTGAACTGGGGGGGGGGGGGGGGGTTGTGCTGAAGCCAAGGCGCACAAACGGTCATCCATCCAACTGGTAACCACACTCGACGCTGCTTAACTTAACTGAGGGAAAGCGAGCGCTCTGACCACTTAGCTATCCCGCCTTAAACTGTTCAAAAGACTAGGGCTTTGGTGCACAACCGATCGTCTGGAGGAAAGTGGAGAACAGCTCTTCTGTGCGGTGCCCCAGTGACTTTCAACAATGTTAAGGGAGAGATGAACAGAAGGAAAGAAGAAAATGGGAAAACGTATGCGTTGTCAAAAAACTTTTTTTTCTACTTATCAACAACTAAGATCTTGTTAGGTGATCGCTATAACCCGGATGTTACATTTATGACTGGTGTTCCACTAGTCGTAATTATTTGTTGGTTTTCATTTGTTATGCGGAAAGTCCTTTTGTCTCTTTTTTTGTAGGATATTTGTTTGCAGACTCTGTTATTCTATTTGGTACATTTATCATGACGTTAAAATGACCCTAAAATTCTGAATCACAAGATAGAAACTAAAAGAACATTGATCAACGCGTATCATGTTATTGGATCTTCTGTGTAGATAGTTGGTATTAGACGTGACGGTATCCTTGCTATATAATGCACTGTTGTAGTTATAGTGCTTCTGTCTTTTTTCTCATATATGTATTATGGTAAAACAAACCGATTTAGCCCACGTTAAAGGTAAAGAAAAATGAGCTCTAGTTGTGAATGGGTTTCTTAAATGTCATTTTTTTGCCAGTAAAGTGTTGGATAAAAATTTCAACTTTCAGTATGAAATTGACTTTTGTGGGGTCGAGATAGCTCAGCTCAATACCATGGTCATAGCACTCCCTTTCCCAAGTTTACGTTAAGCAGCATTGAGCGTGGTTCCCAAGTGGATGCGTGACTGTATGTGCGCCTTGGTTCCAGTATAGTCCACCACTTCACCCAGATGTGAATGTATACATGCCATCTTTAGGGTCAGGGAAGTTAAAGCAGCGAGGGAGAGGAGATGGGCGCCGCCCTCAATATGCTGGCCCCTAGAGACGCTGAGGTCCCTAATACCCCGCTCTCCAACGACCACATTGGATATTGGAACACCTTTACTTTTGACCTTCTATCAGATGCAGTTTAAGCAGGAGAAATTGCATTACTCCCGTAAGTCCTTGAAACTGACAACTCTCGTTGACTGCAATCTTTCTCGATTAGTGAAGAAATTGAAGCGTCTTAGTGTACCCTCCAACCAGCAAAGAACTCATCCTCGAGCATATGGAATGTCATCATGTAGAAAGATATTAATGGAAATGCAGAGAGACAGAGACAGAGAAAGACAGAGACAGACGACAGAGAGACAGAGAGTAGGAGAGATTCAGACAAACAGGCAGACAGATAGACTTACAAAGAGACTGGCAAACAGTAATACAGAGACAGAGAAGGACGAGAGAGAGAGACGAGACAGACGAGACGGAGAGAGAGAGAGAGAGAGAAGATGGGGAGAGAGAGTTAACCTACAGCGAGAAATGTGGGCCAGGCCATGATGAATGGTGAAGACAAGAATAGCTTTATTGTCTAATTCACACTCTTTGGAAAAGCCTCTTTTCTGATAAGAGATGGAATATGGTTTGGTTATGGAAGATCAATATTGCCTTTCACGGTTGCGCCAGCATTCTTTCTCTTTCAGTCAACCAAGATCAACAAGTCGCCGTCAAATTTGTCGTCGAGATAAAAGTTTCTATAAACAGCATGTAATAATCTGTAACAAGCACGAACTAGAGCGACCATATCATATGTAAGTGTTTGAGTCACTCTAGTGATTTGCATTTTGCGCAGCATCGGGTACTGGGAGTGTTATGAAGCTTAAACACTAAGGAACGTGTGTGTCAAAAGTGTGTAAGACCAAATAGTCTGCAATTTGTCTACAGCTGTTGTATATTGATTTAAATCAAAGTCATCTATTCTAACCCCTTTCAGTTATATGTTTTTAAAACCAGTCAGGACTAAATAGCAACATATTGGTTTGGTTTTATACCTCCTAATTAGATTGTGAGACTGAAAGTAGTGTCTTTTCTATTGCTGTTGCAGTGTATCAGAATCAGAATTTAAGTTAAAAGAGATCAGCTTCGAGTCACGTAAAAGGTCAAACAATGAGTTTTACTTCCACATGGATTTTCTCCATTTCCTGGACGTTAGTGTTGAACTATAGGTTTTAACAAGTATCAAACTGTATGAGGATGAAGACGATACGGCAGACAGAGAAAACGATGGGAGGACAATATGAGAGACTGTACTAGCTTGAGTGGAACGACTTGATATGGAAAGCTGAAATCCACAAGAAGTGGAGAAAGCTGGTTGCAAAATCATCAGTTGGCGAATGACAAGTTGGCGAAGAACTTTACCAAAAGAGTAAAGACGAGGGAATGGAGACAGCTGACGGGGTATACGTAAGCGGCTACAGTCAAGAATGATGGCACTGACAAGTGTGTGATCAAACTGTATCAATGCCAGTTTCGCAGAAGAAAATTACTCACGTTACCCTGTAGGTCCTTAAAAATCTCACTGCAATCTTTCTTGCTCACCTGAGGAATTGAAACAGTCTAAAAGTGCCCTCCCGGCAACAAGCAGTCATCCTTGTGCCTCGTGAAACAGCAACCAGTAGAGAGCAGAATGTACAGAGTATGCACAAGAGAGAGAGGACAGAGACAGAGAGACAGACAACACACGAAGACACTTAGAGACACACAGGCAGACACACAGACATAGACAGACAAACAGACAGAAAAACAGAGAAAACCAGACAGGAAGAGAAAGGAGAGAGAGAGAAGATGGAGAGAGAGAGAGAGAGAGAGAGAGAGGAGAGAGAGAGAGAGAGAGAGAGAGAGAGAGAAGAGAGAGAGAGAGAGAGAGCGGGCTAGGGTCATTAACCGTAAAGCGAGAAATGTGGACCAGCATGGATGGCGGGGCAAGAATGGTTTCATTGTCTGATTCACACACTTCAGAAAATCCTGTTTCTGACAAGAGATGGGATATGATTCGATTATGGACAATCAATACTGTCTCTCACGATGGCACCCACAGTCTCTCTCTCTCTCTCTCTCTCTCTCTCTCTCTCTCTCTCTCTCTCTCTCTCTCTCTCTCTCTCTCTCTCTCTCTCTCTCTCTCTCTCTCTCTCTCTCTCTCTCTCTCTCTCTTTGCTCTCCTTCTCGCTCTCTCTTTCTACCAAACCAAGATCAGCAAGTTAGCGTCAAGATGCACGCTAGCGACATAAGAAGCTAGGAAAAAAGTGCCCAGAATTAGTATATGATAATCCATACCAAGAATTTACTATAAAGGTGACAATACGGTTGCACTTGTTTGACATTCTGTAGTTGTTTGCATTTTTGGCGTATCACCAGGTACTGGGAGTGTTGGGAAGATTACACACACGAAGAAAAGTTTGTTTTCAAAGTATGTGAAAGAAATTAGGCTATAGCGGCCCACACTACTGTGGTAAAACTGATTGAAACTAAGAAAGCCGGTCCCTTTAATTTACAGAAACAATCTGAATCATAGAAGAAATAATTGTTCTGACTTTACAATCGCTGATGTGATGTGCCATACTTAAACTTTTCTTCTCATTTATGCAATAGTGCATAGAGTTATAATCATTTAAGCTAAAATCTTTTCGAACTAAGTACTGGGCCTACTCCTGCCAATACATTTTTTTTCTACATAGTGTTTTAAGATAAATGAAATCAACTTTTCAGTTTACATCAAAGGTCAAATTATAAGCCACAATTATGAAATGTATCCATGCAGATTTAGGTTAACAAATTTCTTACTCTACCAGTCTTTGAGTAAAGCGTTGAGAGCTCCCAATGACCATCAATCTTTCTTGATTCTTCAAGAAATCGAAATCGTCTCAGAGTACCCTCCAAGCAACAAAGTGTGGATTACCATTTTGTAGGAAAAAAAACATACACGGAAAATGCGAGGGGATGGAAAGAGAGAGAGGAGAGAGAGAGAGAGAGAGAGAGAGAGAAGAGAGAGAGAGAGAGAGAGAGAGAGAGAGAGAGAGAGAGAGAGAGAGAGAGAGAGAGATAAAGACAGACAAACAGACAGACAGCCAGACACAGGGACAGAGAGGCGAACAGAAAGATGAGAAATCTGGGGCAGGCTGGATGGTGGATGGAGAACGGTTTTATTGTCTGGTTCACGCTGTTCAGAAAGCCTGTAATTCTGACCAGAGCCAGACTGGGATTGGGTCGTCAAAATCAATAACGTCCCTTACAAGGGATCCCACATGCTTGCTCTTTCTGTGAGACCAGCATCAACTGGACACAGTCAAGTTGGACATCGGTGACTTAAAGAATTTGAAAAAAAAAGTTTCTAGAACGAATATAATGATGATACATAACAATAACTTACTCGACAAGTAATAGTATGACTACATAATGTTTGGCTTGCTGTGGCTGATAGCATTTTCAAAAGATTTAGGCAATAGAAAAGGCTTGATGACATCAAGAAATGCCGGACGTGACATGCACAGAGGGGCACAAGACAGGAACGATGGAAGCAGGGCTGCTACAGAGGGAGGGAGGGCTGCTACAGAGGGAGGAGGGCTGCTACAGAGGAGGAGGGTGTACAAGGGGAGGGCTGCTACAGAGGGAGGGCTGCTACAGAGGAGGAGGGCTGCTACAGAGGGGGAGGGCTGCTACAGAGGAAGGAGGGCTGCTACAGAGGGAGGAGGGCTGCTACAGAGGAGGGCTGCTACAGAGGGAAGGCTGCTACAGAGGGAGGAGGGCTGCTACAGAGGGAAGGGCTGCTACAGAGGGAGGGCTGCTACAGAGGGAGGGCTGCTACAGAGGGAGGGCTGCTACAGAGGGAGGGCTGCTACAGAGGGAGGGAGGGCTGCTACAGAGGAGGGAAGGGCTGCTACAGAGGGAGAGGCTGCTACAGGAGGGAGGGCTGCGACAGAGGGAGAGGCTGCTACAGAGGAAGGCTACGTCTGCAGTGAATGGACAAGGCCTAGGTGTTAAAACACTGGGGATTGGAGAGTATTTATGGTAATCCTTTGGAATGGTCGCGCGCAGAGTGATCTTTCCAAAGATCTCATGCGGGAGAAATGGTTTGCATTGAAGACGTGCTAGAATATATAGCTAGCAATCACACACACACACACACCACACACACACACCACACACACACACACACACACACACACACACACACACACACACACTTACACACACACGCGCGCGCGCGACCTGTAGTTAATATCTTTGATTCAGTACTGATGACATCAGCATCTTTCAATGAAAAAAATAACACATAATTTGAAATTGAAACAGAGAGACAGAGAGGAAGGAGATAGAGAGATATATATAGAGCAAGCGAGCGAGAGCGAGCGAGCGAGCGAAAGTAAAAGTCAAAGGGAGGGAGAGAAAGAGACAGATAGAGACATACAGAGCCTCCGATAGAAAGCTAGGGTTAAAGTTAGGTCAAAGAGAGAAAGAGACGGACAGACAGATAGAAAGAGACAAACAGACGGACAGATAGACAGACAGAAGAAGACAGAGATAGAGAGAAGGCAAGTGCAAAAACAAGAAATCAGGGCCAGAAAAAGATCGGAGGAAAAACCACCTTCATTGTCTGATCCATGCTCTTCGGAAAGCCGTTAATTCCGACAAGAGCCAGAGTGTAATTCGATTACGGAAAAAATCAATGCTGTCTCTCACAATAGCACCAGCTTGCTTGCTCTTTCTGTCAAATTAAAATCGACAATTTGCTGTCGAATCGGATATCATGGACATAAAGAAGCTGACAAAAAGTTTTGAAAATTAATATATTATATATACATATATATTTATTTGTTTGTTTGTATGTATGTATGTATGCATGTATGTATGTATGTATGTATGTATGTATGTATGTATGTATGAATGATGTATGTATGTATGTATGTATGTATGTATGTATGTATGTATGTATGTATGTATGTATGTATGTATGTATGTATGTATGTATTAGTATGTCATTCTCTCTCTCTCTCTCCTCTCTCTCTCTCTCTCTCTCTCTCTCTCTCTCTCTCTCTCTCTCTCTCTCTCTCTCTCTCTCTCTCTCTTCTATATATATATAATATAAATATATATATATATATATATATATATATAGTGTCTGAGAGGGTGGGATTAAGTGTGAATGTGTTGAGATTTTGTTTGACTTATTAAATTACCGTCCGATTTTGGAGAATTCTTATATGGGTTGACAAGGCCACGTAGAGGGGTAAAGTTTGCATCTATGTCTAGAATGAGGAATCTGTAATTTCATGCATTGTAAATGATTGCACACGCAACTCTTTTAAGTCAATATAAAACTGTACCCCAGGTGTTAACCCGTTTTGATAATTTAACAAAAATCATCTCGTTTTTAGCAAATAACTCATTTCGGTTTATTTACAAAAGTGCATGTGCATGTACATGTGTGTGTGTGTGTGTGTGTGTGTGTGTGTGTGTGTGTGTGTGTGTCTTTGTGTGCGTGTGTGTTGGTGCGTGTATGTGTGTGTGTGTGCGCGCGCACCTGTGCATGAGTGTGTGCATGCGTGTGTATGTCTGTGATTGTCTGCGTGCGTGCTTGTCTATGTGTGTGTGTTTACTTGTAATGTAAGCTTTGCATAATCATTGGAACACTAATGAAGACAGATACCAACATGCTATTTCCATCAGATATCTGTAATACCCCAGCGGACATGGATAGCCCAATCACTGGAAATCGATGCTATTTTTTACCATCGTTCAAATCACTGAAGATGGCACAGCATGGCTACTCTGATGTGACGATGCAACTGTGCATGAAGTGAAAAATCTAGCTCTGCAGGGCATAGGCCTAAATGGAGGAAATATCACATTTCCAGATTAGAGTGCTACAGTACCAACATAAAACGGAGAGAGAGAGAGAGGGGGGGGGGGTGAATGAATAAATGAATGTGAATGAATAGAATGAATGAATGATGAATGAATGAAATATTATTATTAAATTCATTCATTCATTCATTCATTCATTCGTTAATGATCTTTATTTCCAAGGGCTACAAATAATTATTTACATACGTTTTTCACTTGGTCATCGAAAAACTTTTAAGTTAAGAGAGATACAGAGACAGACAGAGACAGATAGAGACAGACAGGCTGGCAGGCTGGTAGGCAGGCAGGCAGATGAATCAAAACCGAACAAAGGCAAAAAAAGACCCCAACTAATAAAATAAAGAGCTCTATAAAAAGGTGAGCAGCAAGACGCTGCCCAAAATATATCTATGTTGCTGTTTAGAATAAAATGTTGATGGCACTTCTGCACTTCGTTTCACATCAACATGTTTACATCAGCTCGTTGCAGTTTGTTTGACATTTTTGCTGCCGAACACAGCCAAAGAAAATCAGCTGTATAGAGATAATGGTTGATTTCAACTACCAACTCTCTCAGTTTGCTTCCAATCTGTACTGCTTATTATCATTCTTTTGATATCTCGCTCTAGACAAAAACAAAACAACCCATTTAGATCTTTTAATGGAAATTCTCTCTCTCTCTCTCTCCTCTCTCTCCTCTCTCTCTCTCTCTCTCTCTCTCTCTCTCTCTCTCTCTCTCTCTCTCTCTCTCTCTCTCTCTCTCCTCTCTCTCTCTCTCTCTCTCTCTCTCTGTACGTGCGTGCGTATGTGCGTGTGTATGGTGTAGTGTGTGTGTGTGTGTGTGTGTGTGCGTGCGTGTGTTGGTGGTGTGGTGTGTGGTGTGTGTGTGTGGTGTGTGTGGTGGCACATCATGTATGTCTGTGAGGGAGAGGGGAAGGGAAGTTGAGAGTGGAGGATGGGCGGATGGTGGATTTTTTATGTGTGAAAACAAGTGCTTTTTATGTGCTTGTCGCTTCGTGAGCAGTCAGTGCGCGCTTTGTGTGTGTGTGTGTGTGTGTGTGTGTGTGTGTGTGTGTGTGTGTGTGTGTGTGTGTGTGTGTGTGTGTTGTATGTATATTATATATATATATATATTATATATATATATATATGTTGTGATGTGTGTATTGTTTGAATTTGTTGTGTTGTTGTGTGTTGTATGTGTGTGTTGTGTGTGTGAGTGTGTGTGTAGTGTGTGTGTGTGTTTATCAGTGCATGCGTGATCGCACGCAAGCCTCTGTGTGAGTGTGTATGTATTTAACAGTGCAAAATCGCTTTCTCATGACAAAGAAAAATGACGAAATCATTTGGATTGACACGCATGGAAACAAACGATGACATAGATGAATAGGATAGCACGGAAAGTAGAAACAAACAAAAGATGATGGGTCTGGTTTTCCAATCAGATTCTTATACTTGAAGCGATTTTTCTGGCTCGGTGATACTTGCAGTTTTCAGCAGTCGATCAACATGCCTAGGAATGTGATAATCAAAAAAAACAAAAAGGTAACAATGTGAGGAAGGATCAAAGAAAATCAGCACAAAAATGGAAGGAAATGTGTACAAAGTTTCAGAAGAAAGTAACGTTTTTTTGAGCAATGTTTACTTGGATTACGAAATGAGTATTCAATTTCTTGATTTTTTCAGAATTCTTAAATGATGTTATGGTGAGAAAGGTAAAGTCTTCCGAATAAACATGTTTTAAAACAAAAAGCAAGCCTTAGTTCTTTTGTTGTGTATTGCCTTTGGTGTTTGCAATATGTTCTCAAGTAAAATATGTCTTTTTGTATCTATTCATTTTATGCATGACATTTTCTGCTGTGCGATTTGTCGCTCCTTTGAAAAGTGGAATGTGACGTTATTGATATCTCTGCAAAGACAACAGATATCAAATCTGTAGCAAAAAGCAAAGGAAGTAAGGAAAAAGGGCCAGAGGCAAGGCTGATAAAAAAGATGTTAATGTCTTCACTGTGTCTGTTCATGCCATTTCAGATGCTTTTCGTCTATGGCATCTTGATCTATCTCAATTCAAACAAGCGGCCAAACATATAAGGTAATACGGTTAGAAAACGATTAGTCATGTTCAAACAGTCATCCATCCTTCAATCAATATCCATCCATCCATCCATCCATCCATCTATCATCCATCCACCCGACCATAATCCTCCACATTCATTCATCTATCCATTCACCCAGCTACATTCACCATCCGCCATCTATCCAGCATCCAGCCTGCAGGCCAGCAAACCAGGCATCCATCCTATCCATCCATCCATCCATCCATCCATCCATCCATCCATCCATCCATCCATCCATCCATCCATCCATCCATTCATCCATCCATCCATCCACCATCCATCCGTCCCAATCAGTAGATCGGTAAATGGTTCACTACTTTGTCTCAGCATATGATTAGCCAGCCCTTCAAGCAGTTAATGTCAGTCCATTAACCCATAAGCAGCAAATTAAAAGCATTTAAATTTCGTTCATTAATCAGTAAAGTCCGCTAAAGAAGCAGTAAACCAATCAATCAATAAAAAATGACACAAAACAAGATTCACGCGTAAAAGCTATATGAAATAACCCGACAATCATTAAGCCGCTACGGCAACTACTGTTAACGAGAATAAGAGCACATACGTATATATAATAATGTGTGTATTGTTATCATATATATAATATATATATATATATATATATATATATATATATATATATATATATCACACTAAAATCACAAGTTAACTTGATCAATCAGTTGATAAAAATGACAGATAAATTGATATAGATTCTACATGGATTAAAACCACAGTGTTCAATCTACTGACCAGTCCATAACTCTAATCCAATATACATGGAACTACACTTATGGATTGCTATTATAAAAATGACGAATAAAATATATTTGTTGTATAAACCATAAAGCACAATCTTATTTAGTTACTGATTAATGATACATGAATACCTACACACCTCATAAAACCACAAAATGCAATCTTTTGATCACCTAATGAGAATCACAAATCGATTTCTCCGAATCAGAATGCGGCTACCTAGTGAAGAAAACTGGTCACATACGCAAAATTCTCACCTTTGGTAAAACTTGAACCTCTAGCTGAGGAACAAAGAAAAAAGAAAAATAAATTAAAATAAAAATTGAATCAAATCAATATACATAGAATCAAAATTTCAAAGTACAAAAGCAAAATCATAGGCTAGCTTGTGAGACCAACTCCAAACCACGCGTCATGAAAACCGCAAAGAGCAGTGTTACATCAGTGACAGAATGACAGAATCCATATCCACGTCAGCTCCTCCTGTCTCGGGAGACAACGGCTTCATGCATAGTCACGTCAGCGACACCCACAAACCACAATGTATTGATTAGTTCGCGAACATGATCAAATCAACATACATGTAATCATAATCCACACAGTACAACCTACCAAAATGCCAAGTCATTTACTTGTAAATAGTTGCCTGCTAGACGAATGAATACATAATTATTCCGTGAGTGACGAATTTAGCGATACACTAGTCAGCTGATTTGTCAGAAAAAACACACTAAGTAAATATCCTCTCTGTCATACAGCCAGTCAGCCAAAGACATGCATTCTCTATTAGCTAGTTTGACAGGACATCCCTCTCTTCTCTTCTTCTCTGAAGTATGCTGGAATCATGGAATGTTGTGTGTGTGAAAGAGAGAGAGAAGGAGAGAGAGAGAGAGAAGAGAGAGAGAGAGGAGAGAGAGAGAGGAGAGGGGAGAGGGGAGAGAGAGAGAAAGAAAGAGAGGGGAGAGAGAGGGGTCAATAGAGAGCAGACAGACAGACAAAGACAGAAACAGACAGACAGACAGAGAGGGAGAGAGTAGCCAACTACATCCGTGAACACAGTGCAAACAGGAAGGTGGGTGGTAAGGTGAGGCAAAACAAAAAAACCCTGCTTTTAGGATGAGGGTGAAGAGACAGGAAAGAGAACGGGAATCAAGACGACAGCTTAGCCACAAGCCACTGGTGGTTTGGATTGCCTTGATCTTAGGACCATTCCATTGATGCTATTCATTTACCTAGCCTGTAAAGGCCAACAGTTTTGCAGAAAGAACTCTACGAGGAAGAAAGGTGGCAGGCCGGTTAAGATGTTCATCTGTGCCTAACAAGAAAACTTTAAAGTGTTTGTTCCATTCCCAGCCATGATGCCTTTTCTTCCCATTTTATGACGAGAAAATCGAATTGACTTGTCAAAGTCCTTTGGATGAGATTATAAACCGAGGCCCCCTGTGTGAACGTATGCAAACATCTCGCGCACACGTTAAAAACCCGTACAGCCTTTGGGAAGAGGCCAATTTTGTGTCTGTAGGAACGGATAACATTTTTACAAAATTGCATGCACGGGGTAAAATTCGGGGTAGAGCGCGGTCGGCCACAAGAGTAGCGCCACCCATTGTTTTCTTTCTTCTTTTTCGTCTGCATATGTGTTTTCCCTTTCAGAGTGGCTTTTTCTACAGAATTTTGCCAGCATAATCTCTTGTTGCCGTGGGTTCATCTCACGAGCAAATAAACGAGTATGTGTAATACACGAGACCTCGGTTTATCGTCTCATCCAAAAGACTAGCACTCAGATCACCACTCATGGTCTAACGGATGGGAGGGGGGGGGCAAACGGGGATCAAACTAACGCACACTGCCGACCTGGACTTTTCGCTTTCTAGGCAGGTGCGTTACTTCCAGACCACAGATCCACATCCATATTTTATGTCTATGTGTCTGCGTGTCTCTGTCTGTGTGGTCCTTTGAAAACAGCAGACACAATAGTTTGATCCGCCCTCCTCCTCCTCCCCCTATTTCTTTAATTAAACCTTTTTTTTTAGAATGAAAGTGCAATAACAGGAAAGAGAAAGTCAAACAAAAGTGTTGCCTGAGACTGCGCTTGTTTTCGTTCTATTGTTTAAGTTACAATAATTATCGATTCCATTTTCTTTGCTGCCTATAACGGCAAAGGCTTATGAAGAGCTTGGTTTTGTTTGACGTTTGCTGTAGACTTCATGACTGTCGTCGTTGTTATTGTTGTTACTGTCGTTGCTGCTGTTGTTGTTGCTGTTGTGATTGTTATTGACTGTTGACGGTTCCTCTGCTTAACTACCAAAGAGGTCTCACAAAGAATGCACTCTGTCTTACTCATACAACACAGGACTTACAGTCAGGCCATAAGCACACTCTATGAGAAGATTGCATGTATGATGTTTTCAAGAACCTTACCACATAGGGCGGCCATATCTTGACTTCAGAGACTATTGATTAGCATCAAACACTTTATTTCTTTTGGAGACAGACCGATTAAAAAAAAGTCTGTATTGATTTATTTCGTTGAACTTAATCAGATCAAAAGCTATTCCGCTGTTTTCTTTCTCATTCTCTATGTCTATTTTGTCAGTCTGCCTTTTCACCTGTCTGTCACTCTCAATCTATCTGTCACTAACTAACTAACTAACTAACTAACTAACTAACTAACTAACTAACTAACTATAATATAAGTTTATGATTTTTAGTTAATAGTTATATAGTTAAGTATATATATTATATATATATCACCATGTATATAATTATATATGCAATACAGTATAACATAAATGCACGCATGGGTGTATAATTGTGTGTGTGTGTGTGTATGTGTGTGAGAGAGAGAGAGAGAGAGAGAGAGAGAGAGAGAGAGAGAGAGAGAGAGAGAGAGAGAGAGAGAGAGAGAGAGAGAGAGAGATTTGGCCGGAAATACAAAAGCTGAGAACGTTGTTTCAAGGAAAATTCTCTGGGCCTCTCTTTTTATAAACTTAAAATAACAAGAATCCCAAGGTTTCCAACTGGTTGTAATTAGAATAACAGCAAGTGCAC
>CM060318.1:44377378-44387378 GCA_030674155.1 Stramonita haemastoma
TCTCTCTCTCTCTCTCTCTCTCTCTCTCTCTCTCTCTCTCTCTCTCTCTCTCTCTCTCTCTCTCTCTCTCTCTCTCTCTCTCTCCTCTCACTCTCCTCTGTCCCCCCCTCTCTCTCCTCTTCTCTCTCTCCCTCTCTATGCCTCTCAGAGTATAGAAACCATGGTGAGCAGTACTGACGGCCATGTCTGATGTGTGTGTTTGCAGAACTCATCGGCAGCACCAAGAGACTCAACGTCAACTATCAGGATGCAGAGGGGTGAGTAATTACTCGTTGTCCAATATCTATGTTTTCTCCATTATCTGTGTTTTGTCTTTGTTTGCTTGCCCATGCATGTCTGCACACTGGTGTCCTATAAAGACATCAATTCTGAAGTCGGAATGCGGCTACCTTAAAGTTGGGCGAAAAACGCTCGCATATGCAAAATCTCACCTTTGGTGAACCACAAAGCTGTAGTCGAGGAACAGATATCTCCAATATGAACAAAGTGTAGTTTACTAGAAGAAAAAGAAAGCCACGTTGGGGAAAAAATAGTAGAGAGACAGAGATAGACCGTGTATAGCGACGTACAAAGAAAGAGAGAGAAAGACAGATAGATGGACAGACAGACAGAGACAGGTAGAAAGACACAGGGAATATAGAGACAAACAGAAAGACAGACATACGATCAAGCAGGACGCCATACAAACACGCCGACTGGTTGCCACACAGACAGAACAGACATTGAAAATAATATACTTTTAGTTTGAAAAGGGTAGAAATTATATCCTTCAATTCATACGGGTCGGCAATCTCTCTGAAGTTAACTGAAGATGATGGGGTGGGTTTCCATATGATCTCAGTCGAAGACAGAAAAAACAACAAAAAAGTAAAATAAAAAATATTTTTAAAAAGGTTTGGGGGGGGGGAACAATCTAATTGCTATGTCTGGCAATTCAGGTCTCAAAATATCAGTCTGGCATTTTAATCTCTTTTTTTCCCGTAAATGCTGCGTCATAGCTTTTTATCTGTTCAAAAATTTAGTCAAACAAACAAAATGAAGATAGAATTAGAATGGGGAAGCAATTAAATACTCGCCCATGCGGGGGTACTCAAACAAGAAATGTCTTTAGTGCAAACAGATCAACTTGTTCACAGTGCACAGCAGCAGCATCATGCCCCAAATTTCAGATCCATATAATACAACAGGCTGAATTTGAGCATCACAGATTTTTAAAAGCAGTGTAAGAGATTCATCGTTTAATGATGTTAGTTTCTTCATTATACACAATAACGTACATTTTACTCTGCTTACAAGCTCCCTGCATATATATATATATATATATAGAGAGAGAGAGAGAGAGAGAGAGAGAGAGAGAGAGAGAGAGAGAGAGAGAGAGAGACAGAGACAGAGAGAGAGACAGACACAGATAGACAGACAGACAGACAGACAGACAGGCAGGCAGGCATCCAAAGTTTAAAGTTCTCATCTCCCCTGGAGAGTTAAGTTATACCAGACCACGGCCTCCCCCAACAAATATGATCAGTCCTCTTCTCACCTTCATGTGAATGCACCGCCCCAAACACGCCATCAGTACATTATGTTTTACTTTCTTTGTTTCACACTTAGCTGCTAATTAAGCCAACGAAGTAAGGGATTTGGGGTCAGGAGTTAATCAGGGGCGGGGGCTTAGACAATGATGTGTGATGGTGTGTCATCTTTTCTGACGTGCTCATTGATTTTTCAGTTAGAACCGTTTAACGTTAGTGCTGTGTTGCAGGAGGTCAAAATTAATGAGTTCATGAAAAAAAAAAGACTGAATGTGTTCGAAGCACACTCTCTGTCTCTGTCTCTCTGTCTCTGTCTGTGTCTGTCTGTCTGTGTCTGTCTGTCTGTCTGTCTGTCTCTGTCTCTGTCTCTCTCTCTGTGTCTTTCTCCCTCTCTCTCTGTCTTTCTCTGTCTGTCTCTCTGTCTTTCTGTCTCTCTGTCTCTGTATCTCTCTGTCTCTCTGTCTCTCTCTCTCTCTGTCATCATACTTGTATACTTTTCATGTGCTTCTTGCACATTCATTATCTTTGGTCAAGTTATTTTACCTCCCACAACAAGCCATTATTTACAGTGGTTGTAACTGAAAATCTTCCAAAAGGTGAAACAGATTTTGTAACATGTGCACAAGATGTTTTGGATCTGTTTACACATGGGGCCTCAGTTTACAGTTTCATCTGCAGGACTTTGACATTCAGTTCCATTTTTTCGTTAATCTAGGAAAAAGGCAAGGTTGGGAATTAAACCCAGAACCTCATGATTTACCTTTTGGCAGGCAAACGTTTTGACCATTCTGCCACCCTCATTTTCGAGAAGGAAAAAAGAAATAGAAAAATACTTATGGCTAGCACATGCCGAGCAGTGCATTCACATGAACGTGTGAAGAGGACTGTTATGTTTGATGAGTGGGTCAATATTTCAGGAATGTCTGTGCTACTTTTCCTGGCATCATGCTCAAAGGGGGGAGGGATGATATTGAACTCTGGGCAATCTGGGAAGAGTCATTGACCTCTCTCTAACTGAATTAGTGTCGTTACTTTTTCGCAGAAATGTTGTGAACACGAATCAGTATGTGTAGATCATGCTCATTGCAGGTATTGTTGTATATGTGTGTATGGTTCTGCGTTCATACGCAACTTATTAATCATGTAAATGAATTGTGCACGTGCAAATACACACGCACACATAATGTATATATATATATATATATATATATATATATATATATATATATATATATATATATATATATATATATATATATATATATATATATATATATATAAACACACATACACACGCATACATATGAAGATGTTTGTTCATTCTCTCCTCCTCTCTCTCTCTCTCTCTCTCTCTCTCTCTCTCTCTCTCTCTCTCTCTCTCTCTCTCTCTCTCTCTCTCTCTCTCTCTCTCTCTCAGTGGTCTCAAACTGGTCCTTCTGAAGAAAACAACCTTGCTAGAAGGGGGATTATACTCAGTTAAATATCCTTCCCCTACACCAAAGACTAAAATATAAAAAAGGCATCATGATGTTTAAGATACTGACAGGAATTGTCCCCACATCCTTAAAAGACAAATTCCCAATGAATCATTCCAGAAATACGGTAAAGCCAAGTGTCCCAATCCCAAGAATAGACTTGTTCAAAACTAGCTTACTATATTCAGGCCCTACGCTATGGAACTCCCTCCCTGACTCAATTAAACAGCATCAATCATTAACAACCTTCAAAAATCACCTTCTAATCTACTTGATGAATCAAAAATAACAAACCACACTTCTCCCCTCTCAAACTATCTGCCCTCTCCCTCCTCACTTCTCTCAGATTATGATGATCTTATGACTATAATCATAAGACTAAGTGAGGTGTGTGTGTGTGTGTGTGTGTGTGTGTGTGTGTGTGTGTGTGTGTGTGTGTGTGTTGCGCGCGAGTGTGAGTTGGGTTTTTTTTTTGTTCAAAAACTGTGCTTTATGGGACTTATTTTCATAATAGATGGCGGGATTGATGTTTTCAATCATTTAACCTCATCATATTCTCATGCTTGCTCTTTAATTATTGCGCCCTTTTTTTTTTTCTTTTTTTTTTTCTTTTTTTTTTTGCTTGCTTTGATTGGTTTTTGTTTGTTTTTTTGTACTCAAATCAAATTCTTCATTGATTCTTACTTCATATTTTCGTTTCTGAATGAGTGCCTTTTTATAACATTACCTTAATATTGTATCTCTGTCTTATTTCTTACCTGTTGTTGTTGCTCTTTCTCACCCTTTATCAAAATCTTATGTTTTAAGGGACATATTTTGATGATAGATGGTGGTGGATTGATGTTTTGAGTCATCTAACCTCATCATATTCTCATGTTTTATCTATAATCATTGCGCCTTTTTTTGTTTTGTTTTTTGTTTGTTTGGTTTTGTTTTGTTTTGTTTTGTTGTTGTTGTTGTTGTTGTTTGTTTTTTTTGTTTTTGTTTTTTGTTTCTTTGTTTGTTTGTTTGCTTGTTTATTATTCAAATCAAAATCATCATTGATTCTTACTTCTTATTTTCGTTTCTGAATGAGTGCCTTTTTTATAACATTACCTTAATATTGTATCTCTGTCTTATTTCTTACCTGTTGTTTGATACTTGGTGTGGTTTGCTCTTGGTAATTGGATCATTATAATTGTTCTTGTTTTAGTTGAGGCTGTCTTTTTATCTTGATGTTATCCCTGAAAGGGGCGGGGACTGGATGTAAAAAAGCACATGAGTGCTTATCTATTATCCTCGAATAAAAGAATTTTGCCTTGCCTTGCCTTGCCTTGCCTTGCCTTGCCTTGCCTTGCCTTGCCTTGCCTTCTCTCTCTCTCTCTCTCTCTCTCTCTCTCTCTCTCTCTCTCTCTCTCTCTCTCTCTCTCTCTCTCTCTCTCGTCTGCCTGTCTGCTGTCTGTCTGTCTGTCTGTTCTGCTTCTGTCTGTCTGTCTGTCTGTCTTCTTCTTTCTTCTCTCTCTCCTCTCTCTCTTCTCTCTCTCTCTCTCTCTCTCTCTCTCTCTCTCTCTCTCTCTCTCTCTCCTCTCTCTCTCTCTCTCTCTCTCCTCTCTCTCTCTCTCTCTCTCTCTTCTGTCTGTCTGTCTGTCTTCTGTCTGTCTGTCTGTCTGTCTGTCTGTCCTGTCTGTCTGTCTGTCTGTCTCTCTCTCTCTCTCCTCTCTCTCTCTCCTCTCTCTCTCTCTCTCTCTCTCTCTCTCTCTGTCTCTCTCTGCCTCTGTCTATCTGTCTGTCTGTCTGTCTGTCTGTCTGTCTGTCTGTCTGTCTCTCTCTCTCTCTCTCTCTCTCTCTCTCTCTCTCTCTCTCTTCTCTCCTCTCTCTCTCTCTCTACCTCTCTCTCTCCTCTCCCTCTCTCCCCTCCCTCGCTCCCTCCCTCCCTCTCTCTCCCCTCCCCCCTCTCTCTCTCTCTCTGCCTCTGTCTTGTGCTTCGTGCACATTCATTCCCATCCATCAGTTCCCTTGACCTGCAACAGCCATTAACGTTAAGTGGTTCTAACTGACGATCGATTAATCATGTCAAATGAGATGACACACCAACACACCACACTGTCTATGTGCTTTAGCCCTCACCCCTAACCCAGAAATCGCTTATCGCTCGGTTCGCAGGTAAGTGTGAAAAAAGAAAGAAAATATAATGAACAGACAGCACGCTTTGGGGCAGTGCATTCACACGGAGGTGTGAAAGGTATTGATATGTTTGATGTTCAGGTCAGTCTTTCAGAAATATTTGTAAGGTGTGCTTCTCTTATTCATGTAATGGGCTTTATACATCCAGTCCCTGCGCATATGCAGTTTTGTGAATTTTGTCATCCGTTCCTACCGGCACATAATGGCCTACTCTTACGAAAAGCGGAAAAGGTTTTAAACTGTGCACAAGATGATCTGCATGCGTTCTCACACAGGACCTCGATTAATAGTTTCATGTGATGGGTGTGTGTTGTGTGTGTGTGTGTGTGTGTGTGTGTGTGTGTGTGGTGTGCATGTGTGCGTGTGTGCGTGTGTGTGTTTGTGTGTGTGTGTGTGTGCGTGCGTGCGTGTGTGTGTGTGTGTGTGTGCGTGTGTGTATGTGTGTGGGTGGGTGGGTGGGTGGGTGGGTGTAGAGAGGGGGCTGCATAATTTTCAAAAGGGAAATGATAACTTTGAACTCTAAAAGTTTGTGGAACGATTAATTGACCTCTTCTGTTTTAAATAATTTCTTGGCTTTTTTTAATAGAAGTATTGTGGACTAGCACCTCTATGCTTTCTACATGCTCATGTGAAGCGAAGGTTGGGGATGGGTTAGCTTAGTGGTCAGTGCACTCACTTTCCCCATGTAAGGTTACGCAGCATTAAGCGTGGTTACTAAGTGGATTGGGTGACCTTTTGTGCGCCTTGTTTCAGTACAGTTCCCCAGTTCACCCAACAGTAAATAGGTACCTGCCTACTTTACGGTCAGGGAAGGTAAAACAGTGAGGGAGAGGAGATAGGCGCCGCCCTCAATATGCTGGCTCCTAGAGAAGCTAAGTTCTGATATCTCGCTCCCATACTACCAAATAGTTTATGGGATACCTTTACCTTTACAACGTAGATTTGCGTGTTGTCTACATCTACATGATTCTACTTTTATATACAAATGTGAGTGTGAATTAGTGTGCACATGTACGCATACACAAAAGCATGCACGGTGCACACTCTACCATATTTGTCATGCACTCCATGTCGCTTCATTCTCTTTCATTAGTTTAGTCTTGTTTCCATCAGTGAGCCATTAGCCCAAGTGGTTCTGAACGAAAATCAATGATCCCGTCAGATAGATTGACACATGAGCACACGACAGTATCGAAACCCCTTCTTCTATCCCCATCAAACACACACACACACACACTCACACACACACACACACACACACACACACACACACACACACACACACACACACACACACCTTTGCAGAGCTCTTTCGGAGTCAGTTTGAGGTCCAGTCAACTGTGTACGTGTCTTCAATATTTCTCATGAAGCAAATAGTCTGAATAATACTTGATAGAAAGGCATTTTCAATCAATATAGTTTAAGGTTATCATCAAGCAGATATGCAATGTGCAGACTTAGAGTGTATCCAGATATTAAAGTCAGTATCTTACCATTTTCGATGAATTCACCATTGATGATTCTTTCATGATTTTATCCGCTACATGACCTCTCTCTCTCTCTCTCTCTCTCCTCTCTCTCTCTCTCTCTCTCTCTCTCTCTCTCTCTCTCTCTCTCTCTCTCTCTCTCTCTCTCTGTTGCACATTCTGTGTGCTGATGGGACTAAATGACAGCATTTACAATACTGCATGCATGCAGGAACTGGCTGTAGAATAGCACATGAGAGTTTAGTCATTATCCTCCAAATAAACGAATTTCAATTTAATAACACATTTTAAGCTGTGTTTTTTTCCTGTTTCCAACACTGTCTCCATCTTGATATCTATGTCACTCTTGTTCTACATTTTGTGAGCATTCATTCTTTTATTAGTTTATTTCTATCTCTTTCTACAAGCCGCCAGCCCACGTGGCTCTAACTGAAAATCAATGATGATATCGGAGGAGACTACACACGAACACACCACACTATCTAAGCATCCTATCCACCGCCACAGGTCTCTAATGTTCCTCGTGTTCCTTTCCCGAAAACAAGAAACAAAAACACAATGTTCAGCTCGCTTATTTGGGGCAGTGCATTCACATGAAGGTGCGAAAAGGACTGATATCTTTGACGGTTATTGTGGTGTAATCCCCAAGGGGAGATAAAACCTTTGAGCTCCGAAAGTCTGGGAAGAGTTATTGACATTTGCTCTTTGATGGAATTTCTGAGCTTTTCTATAGAAGCATTATAGACTAAAATCAGCATTCTTAGCGCATGCTTACACACACATGCATGTGACATGAACATGCATGCTTCTGCATCCATGGACAAATATATACATACAGGAAAGTCCACATGTAGACACACAGAAAAATACGGGGTTCATACACATAAACACACACACATTCACCCACACACACGCTTGCGCGCATGCGCGCGTGTGCATACCCATTTACAATTTATCTTGAATCAATTTAATATCAGTATTTTGTGTCTTCAAAGATTGTTTTGAGGCAAAATGTTCCAACAACATATCTATGCTATTAGCGCATATATCTATGGGTTCGGAACAGTAAACGAGTTTTCGAATTACCTGGTTTTGAAACACACACACACACACACACACACACACTCTCTCTCTCTCTCTCTCTCTCTCTCTCTCTCTCTCTCTCCTCTCTCTCTCTCTCTCTCTCTCTCTCTCTCTCTCTCTCTCTCTCTCTCTCTCTCCTCCTCTCCCTCCTCTCTCCTCTCTCCTCTCTCTCTCTCTCTCTCTCTCTCTCTCTCTCTCTCTCTCTCTCTCTCCTCTCTCTCTCTCTCTCTCTCTCTCTCTCTCCTCTCTCTCTCTCTCTCTCTCTCTCTCTTTCGTGCGTGCGTGCGTGCGTGCGTTTGTGTGTGTGTGTATGTGTGTGTGTGTGAGTTGGGGCTTTTTTGTTCAAAAACTTATGTTTTATGGGACTTATTTTGATGATAGATGGTAGTGGATTGATGTCTTCAGTCATTTAACCTCATCATATTCTCATTTTTGCTCTTTAATTATTGCGCCTTTTTAAAAAAAAATAAATTTCAAATCAAAATCTTCATTGATTCTTACTTCATATTTTCGTTTCTGAATGAGTGCCTTTTTATAACATTACCTTAATATTGCATCTCTGTCTTATTTCTTACCTGTTGTTGTTGTTCTTTCCCACCTTTTATCAAAATCTTATGTTTTAAGGGACTTATTTTGATGATAGATGGTGGTGGATTGATGTTTTGAGTCATCTAACCTCATCATATTCTCATGTTTGATCTTTAATTATTGCGCCTTGTTTGTTTTGTTTCGTCTTGTTTTGTTTTTGCTGGGGCTTTTTGTTTTGTTTTCAATGTTTGTTTGTTTGTTTTTATTCAAATCAAAATCATCATTGATTCTTACTTCTTTTTTTTTCGTTTCTGAATGAGTGTTTTTTTTTTATAACATTACCTTAATATTGTATCTCTGTCTATTTCTTACCTGTTGTTTGATACTTGGTAAGGTTTTTTGCTCTTGGTAATTGGATCTTTATAATTGTTCTTGTTTAGTTGAGGCTATCTTTTTATCTTGATGTTATCCCTGAAAAGGGCGGGGACTGGATGTAAAAAAAAAAGCACATGAGTGCTTATCTATTATCCTCGAATAAAACAATTTTGCCTTGCCTTGCCTTGTCTCTCACTCTCTCTCTCTCTCTTTCTCTTTCTCTTTCTCTTTCTCTGTCTGTCTGTCTGTCTGTCTCTGTCTTTCTCTCTCTCTCTCGCTCTCTCTTTCTCTCATTTTACTTTCTCTTTCTCTCATTTATTTTTTATATCTCCCACCCTAGTGAATGTCTGTTATCTGTAAAACGTGGAGCACTACCAGTGCCTGAGATATCGTCTTGCTCATTAGCACAGATTTCTGTGTGGGCGGTAAAAGCACAGAGAGAAGAGTTAATGACTGACCTGCTTCAAAGGAACCACCTCCTACTGTTTGTCTGTTTCTATGTCCATGCCTCTGTCCATTGGCATGTTTGTCTGTCTGGTTTTTTGTTATTTTCTGTTCTTGTTTTGTTTATTTTGTTTTGCTTCCACATCCTCTGTGATGTCTTTGTCCTACCGTTCCACTGCCACTAATTTCAATCTCTCTGCCCCAGCCTTGCCCAAATTTGTTATGCCACATCCCCAGCGTCAGGAGTACACAGGGAGCCCATCAGTATCAGGCCGCCGTGGGGCCCAGAGGAATCCTGCAGTACTGCTAGGTCATTTTTGTGGTGTTCAGTAGTGCCTCTTCAGAGCTAACATACGCAGGACACCACCTACTTATAAAACCCCTGCTAAAGACAGTATCAGCTCAGTCGCGGAGCCAGACTGAGTGAGTCTCCCATCCGAGATGGCGACCACCCCAACGTCCCTCCCTCCAACGACCTTCTCCCGTAAAGCTCCAACTGTGAAGGCTTTGACACAAAATTACCTCAGGCACAGAACTGTATAGGGAAACCGAAACTGACGTCACCATGAGATCAGAGCAACTACGCCACCAAATCAGAGGCAGTTTTTCTTTTATTGTATGATGATCAATCACGATGAGGATGATGATATGGTGCTACTATACAAGTGTATGTGTTTTTAGACCTCTTGACAGACTGAACCGTGCGCTGTCTATCATGATATATCCTGGTGTCAACCGGGCTTGAGAGATATGGATACCTGCATTGTTGATCAGGTGATTTGAGCAACACTCTCAAACTCGTATCTGTAAGGAGGATGAAGCTCGACAGTGTGGTTCCAGTTTTCCCAGTGAGCCCAAAGAAAACTCATTGTGGGTAGAAGACTAGAAGGCGGCCTGAGTCCGATAAAATCATCAT
>CM060318.1:44402378-44407378 GCA_030674155.1 Stramonita haemastoma
AAGTTATTATTTGCGCCAACATGCCATGTTACGTCCTGCCTCTCTCGTATTCAGCGGCAGGACTGAATACGTGAGAGGCAGTACGTAACATGGCATGTTGGCGCAAATTCACTTCCTCCGACCGAACTGATCAGATTCATCATCTCTTTTTTTTCTCCCTCTTCAAATTAAAGTGATGCGGTTGGGTGTACTTTACATTATCGATGGTGTGTATATGTGTGTGTGTGTGTGAGTGAGCGTGCGCGCACGCGCGGGTGTTTGTTGTGTGTTCCTGTAAGAGAACATGAACATGAACATGAACAAGATTTATTCTTCAGGCCACCAGCCCCAAGAATGGGGTAAACAAAGCATAGCAAAGCAAAGCAAATAATGCAAAAATAAAATGAAACCTCATGACATATATGGCAACTGCTAAAACATATCAAGTGTGAACATGTGTCCTTTTAGATTAAACTAACCTCCTTTAAATGATGTTATTTGTTTGTCAAGTCTCCAAGTTTTCAACAAAATCCTGCCTTATTTTTTAAGGGATTGAAAAGATATAAACTTAGCCTACGAATGGTAAATACAGAGCCATATTTCAACACATTTACGTATGGTTGATCGATTGGGACCAAGTACTTATACCTTAGATTTTCATACAGAATACAATTTCTTATAAAATGTTCTTCATCTTCCACTACCTTACACAACTTACACATGTAGTCAGTATCCTTCTTAAAAGTTCTCCTGAAAGATGATCCATTAATTGGTAGCAAGTCGAGACGAAGCTTAACTAAACAATCCCTAAAACATTTTATATCCATGTATTCGAAATAAAGTTCACATCCAAAGTCAGCTTTAAACAGTCTATATGTCTGATATATGTCTTTAGCCACTATAGAGCCATTCCACTCTTGTAAATATACATCTATCATTCTTTGCTTAAACAACGATATAAAAGTATGTTCACAACCAACTCCTTGCTCCAACCAGGCATACCCAAAACCAAGAGTAAACAAGGTATGTTTAAGTAAAGTTACCCAGCATGTTTTGGCCATATTCGTCCAAGTTAACAAGCATTAGATAAGCTTGCTTGGGAAGTCTATCTATGTCCATTTTTAAAAGCTTAAACCAGTATCGAATGCACCTGACTGCACTGTTTATATATAATGGATAACGTCCTATTTCTCCATAAACAAATTTATTTGGTACCCTAAGTGGAACGTTTAGAAAACGTTTACATGCCATGGTATGTATCTTTTCAATATTGCTCAGTCTATGAAGACTATGTTCCTGTAAGAGAGAGAGAGAGAGAGAGAGAGAGAGAGAGAGAGAGAGAGAGAGAGAGAGAGAGAGAGAGAGAGAGAGAGAGAGAGAGAGAGAGGATTTATTAAACTTTGAAAATTTATCTAATTTATCTCTCATTAAACTTTTCTTTATCAATGATCGCTCAAGATGAACCCTAATTATCTGTTACTTCCTTAGATTGCTGTTAATGTGTTGTAAGGATTTCTGATATTATGATCTCTAATCTCTTGGTATTGTTATTTAGTGATGTGGGCTGTGTGTTTTCTGTGTTTTATTAATTGTCATACTTTATTTATTGTTTTCATATATGTATAGTGACAAAGAGATAACAAGACTAGGCTTGGATAAAATGTGTATCCTAAGGCCTTCCCTAGCCATTCATTCATCCATTCCTTTTCCTCTCCTCTCTCTCTTCCCTCTGACACTCTCCCTTGCGTTATAATATATGATATTACCATTATTATTCTAACAAGTGCTCGGTAACAAGAGAGGATGGTGAATGTTTAACTGCCGTTGTTGCGTCACTGTACATTATCAAATACGTGGATACATCTGTTTTAGGAAACACATATAAGAGAAAAATCTGTACACTTGGGAATGACAGATTATTCATTCAATTCTGTCTCTGTCTGTCTGTCTGTCTGTCTGTCTGTCTGTCTGTCTGTCTGTCTGTCTGTCTGTCTGTCTGTCTGTCTGTCTGTCTGTCTGTCTGTCTGTCTCTCTCTCTCTCCTCTCTCTCTCTCTCTCTCTCTCTCTCTCTCTCTCTCTCCTCTCTCTCACACACACACACATAACACACACACACATAACACACACGCACACACAAACACACAACACAACACAACACAACGCATACAGTAGCATAGACAGTAATGTGCGAGCTACATTCAGAAGTCAAGAAAATGGTTTCTAAGGCATTAGTACGAGCAAGATTTCAGTGGAAGGGACCAGGGAAGGTCTTGAAACCATAAAGTCCAATTCTCCTAAGTATCTTGAAACCATGAAGTCCAATTCTCCTAATATTTTGAAAATATGAAGTCCTATTCTCCTAAATATATAGAAACCATGAAGTCCTTTTCTCCTAAATATCTTGAAACCATGGAGTCCAATTCTCTAAAATATCTTGAGACCATGAACTCCAATTCTCCTAAATATCTTGAAACCATGAAGTCCTATTCTCCTAAATATCTTGAAACCGTGAAGTTCAATTCTCCTAAATATCTTGAAACCATGAAGTCCATTTCTCTTGAATATCTTGAAACCATGGAGTCCAATTCTCCTAAATATCTTGAGACCATGAACTCCAATTCTCCTAAATATCTTGAAACCATGAAGTCCATTTCGCCTAATATCTTGAAATTATGAAGTCCAATTCTCCTAAATATCTTGAAACCATGAACTCCAATTCTCCTAAATATCTTGAGACCATGAACTCCAATTCTCCTAAATATCTTGAAACCATGAAGTCCATTTCTCCTAAATATCTTGAGACCATGAACTCCAATTCTCCTAAATATCTTGAAACCATGAAGTCCATTTCTCTTGAATATCTTGAATATATGAAGTCCAATTCTCCTTAATATCTTGAAACCATGAAGTTTAATTCTACTAAATATATTAAAACCATGAAGTCCAATTCTCCTAAGTATCTTGAAACCATGAAGTCCAATTTTCCTGAAGATCTTGAAGTCATTAATTCCAATTCTCCTGAAGATCTTGAAGTCATTAATTCCAATTCTCCTGAAGATCTTGAAGTCATTAATTCCAATTCTCCTGAAGATCTTGAAATCATTAATTCCAATTCTCCTGAAGATCGTGAAATCATTAATTCCAACTCTCCTGAAGATCGTGAAATCATTAAGTCCAATTCTCCTGAAGATCTTGAAATCATTAATTCCAATTCTCCTGAAGATCTTGAAATCATTAATTCCAATTCTCCTGAAGATCGTGAAATCATTAATTCCAATTCTCCTGAAGATCTTGAAATCATTAATTCCAATTCTCCTGGAGATCGTGAAGTCATTAAGTCCAATTCTCCTGAAGATCGTGAAATCATCGAGTCTATATCTTTTGAAGATCTTGAAATCATCGAATCCAATTCCCCTGAAGATCTTGAAATCAAGTCTAATTATCCTGATGGTCTCGAAATCATCAAGTCCAAATTTTAGGAAAGGAAGACGCTTGGGGGATAATGTAAAGCAAAAATTAAAAAAAAAAAACTCCCTACAAAATGTGAAAGTTGAAATTCGCTTTCAGCTATATTTCTTTTCATCTCTGATGTTGTTGTTTTTTAATCAAATTTGTGTTGTTTATTTTATTTAGGGTTTTCGGGGGGTTGTTTCGCTTTTTTTCATTTTTGTTTTACAATAAAGGAAGGAAACGTGTACAGGTACATACATTCATTCATGCATGCACATGTACACGTGTGCAAGAAAGCATTCATACTCTCTCTCTCTCTCTCTCTCTCTCTCTCTCTCTCTCTCTCTCTCTCTCTCTCTCTCTCTCTCTCTCTCTCTCTCTCTCTCTCTCCTCTCTCTCTCTGTCTCTCTCTCTGTCTGTCTGTCTGTCTCTCTCTCTCTCTCTCTCTCTCTCTCTCTCTCTCTCTCTCTTCTCTCTCTCTCTCTCTCTCTCTCTCTCTCTCTCTCTCTCTCTCTCTCTCTCTCACACACACACACACGCACGCACGCACGCACGCACGCACGCACGCACGCACGCACAGGCGCGCGCGCGCACACACACACACACACACACACACACACACACACACACACACACACACACACACACACACACATACACACACACACACAGAATACACGCAGTCACGTACTAAAGATCATTTTAAAATCGATATAATTGCTACAGCAGCAGCACAAAGAGGAATGGGTCGGGGAGCACAGAATAGTTTTAAACTACAAAATTCGAATTCTCCTAAAAATAAATTTTTTAAAAGAGTAGGTGTGGACAGTGGGGTGGACCAGGGGAGCGAGGGAGCTAAAAAGCTAAAAGCAGAGATGTTAGCCAATAAGTCAAAACCTAAAAGTTAAAATTTGTTTTCAACTGGATTTCTTCTTTTTTTTGTAAACTTGTTCCCTTTTTTCAAAAACAGAAAATGGATATGCGTGGGATCAATGTGTCAACAGTGTAAACACCCACGAATACACACATACACGCATCCAAGAACACACACACACACACACACACACACACACACAAACACACACACACACACACATGCACGCACGCATGCGCACGTCCGTGGCTTCTGCCCAATTTAATGGAAATCTTGCTCAATCATTCAATCTTCCTCCTTACCGCAGTACAGCCAGAATCACTTCAGACCGGCCTGCTTTAATTGGTTACAGTACACCAGTCACTGCTGCAGTAAAGTGGTAAGAAGATGCGTAGATTTCCCTTTCCTTTGACTCTCTTTCTTTTTTTTCAAACTTTTTTATTCTTTTTTTTTTGGTTACATAGTTATACAAGAAGAAAAAAACATATAAACGGTTTTGTTGACAGTGAAAGAGCACAAAAAAAGAAAGAAACTGAAAAAAAAAGAGAGGAACAAAGAAAGGAAGAGAAGATTGACTCTGTCTTTGCTTCCTTTCTTTCTTTCTTGTCTTTGATTTTTTTTTTCTTTTATCGTTTTCTCTTTTTTCTTTCTTTCTTTTTACTTTCTTTCTTTTTACTTTCTTTCTTTTTTTTCTTTT
>CM060318.1:44412378-44414878 GCA_030674155.1 Stramonita haemastoma
TGTGTGTGTGTGTGTGTGCATGCGAGTGAGTGTACATTCGAATTTGTTAAAAACTGTAAATTGCTGTTGATTGCTTGTGTGTTGTGTAGGTCGAATGCAAGCGCTTTGATTTGTTTTTACAAGATATAGCGCTATACAAGTTCCATTTATTATTATTATTATTTTTTTAATTATTATTTTATATATATATATTTTTTTTTTTTTTTAAATTTTATTATGTTCAGTGACAGGGTGGTGGATGGGTGCCATATAGTCAACAGTAGACTGCTTCTTTTCTGTCCCTTCTCCTGTGAGTGATACCTACCCTCCCCATCCAGGGACAAGTTGACTTCCATTTGTGGCCTAGAATCTGGAGAAAAAAAACACACCAAAAATCAGCAAGTTGAGCTTTGTAGACTGCCTCTGTGTTTGAGAAATGAGTTTCCACAACATGCAACTTAGGTTCTGCCTTTACTTTTGCAAAGCATGGAGGAACATCATGTGGCTCATACTGCACTGAGCATTGACGGTCCTGATAATGAGGAGGAGGTTCTGTCTGAGACAGAAAAGTGTCAGGCATTGTGTCCCCAGTAACCTCTTGAATGACAATGCCATGAGTGGAGTGGGTGGTGTTGGCTCCTGATGGAGTTTCTTCGTTCAGGTCAAAGTTATCCCAGCAAAAATGGATAACCTTGTTCTCTGTCAAACTCACTGTTGAAGGAAGAAGACTTGCGCACTGAAGTACAGAATTGGCCATAGCAGTCTCAAGTCGCACAATGGTTTTGTATCCAGCAACATGACCAAACCTATTCAACAGACTTATGATTTCAGAGCTGCCAGTTACATGTCTGACAGACATTCCAAGCAAAACATGTTTAGGCATTTTCCACTTCCTTCCTGTCACAGATTAGCATATGTCCTGGGCAATTAAGGATGCCAATCTGGTGGTTTTGGGTTGCTCCATAGAGCTACTCTTTCCAGATAGCATGTGTTTTTAGAAAGTCTGTGAAAATATCTGGAGGTTTAACAGCATGAGACTGAAGAAATTCTGCAGAAGGAGGCCATGGCATATCAGGTGTTGCCCTGAAAGCATCCATAATGTATCGGCGAAGAACATATGCAGATTCCTCAAGACGTCTTTCTTCTGAAGTTGCTGACACAAATGCTGTCTCAACTGCCTGACCCTGGCAATAATAAACAATAAACAAGATCACTGCGGTGGTTCGGAGCCCAGAATTGAATTCTGAAGCCAAAATGTCTCATTATTTTTTTCTTTCAGTTTGTAAGTCTTGTATCCTGGGTTGTAGAAGTCAGGATAATGTTGTTGCATGTATTCACAGTACTTCTCACCTAGCATGGTCATTCTCTCCACCTGTGAACCTCTGATTATTGCTTTTTCATCATACTCGCATATGTACTCAAATGCCCTCTCCTATGCCTGTAGCTGCTCAGTAGTTTTCTGGTCTGTTGATGTTTCAGCATGCCTGTCTTCACATCTCAGATAGTCTTTTCTACAACCTTCGTGATAGTGAGCTTCAAGTACTACAAGATCTGTATCTTGATAATGAGTGAAAATGTCATCTTGTTTAGTTTTGGCTGCATCCTGTATAGACTGTTTTGCTGTCTTGGTGATACATTTTCCAAGTTTTCCAAAACATGGAACCCCTTTTGAAACTTTCTTTTTAAATTTCTTCTTGCAAAAAATGCAACTGTCTTTTGGAAGCAATGGGCCTGAAGTAGTGACGGTCCTTTAGGTTTTGATGGTCCTGCAACCTCTTCACTACCTGTCTCACGCTTTCTTTTCCTGGCAAATTTCACACTTGTAAACTGTGCATAACAGCTTCTGTGATAACCATGGCGTGTAAAGTCAAGGTCTCCTGGAATACAATTACAAATCTCATTTAGTCTATGACATGTCACATCTGAAGAACGTCTCAAGTGAAGAGACTTTTAAATAGTTTTTTTTGTGCTTTCTTCAGTTAGTGGAGTTACAGTCTTTTCTGTTATTTTGGAAATGAATTATACAAGTTCTCCCACCCCTGGAAGTTTTTCTTTTGCACTTAAATGTACTTTTGAAGGTCACTGGATGTTCATCTGCCATGTTGAAATGTTCATTTTATACAGGAAACGTCACATGGGGAAGATGAAATACACTTTCAGTGAGAGACTGCACACTTGCCAGTGACTCCACTCTCCTCAAAAGTCTTTCGGATGAGACTGTAAACCGAGGCCCCGTGTGCGAACGTACCCAGAACGTCTTACGCACACGTTAAATCATGTTCCGCTTTTCGTAAGAGCAGGCCATTGTGTGCGGGTGGGAACAGATGAAAATATTTACACAACTGCATACACACGGGGACTGGATGAAAAAAGCACATGAGTGCTTATTCCATTACCCTCTAAAATAAAAAATAAAATAAAAATAAATAAAATGACCTGAAACATGATGGTTAAAATGGATACTAAAAGTACTACTCAACAGTTTGCCTTATACCCAACGTTTGTGGTGGAGGACGCGGAA
>CM060318.1:44427378-44444878 GCA_030674155.1 Stramonita haemastoma
GAAAGAAAGCAAGACACACAGATAAGAAAGAAAAATAAGAACAGAAAAAGACAAAGAAATGCAAAACAAAAAAACAACAGAAAGAAACAGAGAAACAAACTTAAAGAGAGAAAGAAACAAACATACAAGGGAAAAAAACAGAAGAAATAAAGAGCCAAACAGAAATACAACTTATATTAAAAAAACCAACTATGTTAAGGTCAATTTCCTTTTCTCTGTTCCCTCCATTTCCTAAACGCCTGTTAGTGACACCTCTGTACATCTTCCAGAATGCATGTCCTGTGCACTAGCTCTCTGAAACACTTTCACATTTCTATCCACAAACAGGACGCAGACAGAGAGAGCTAGAGAGAGAGAAGGGGGCAGAGACAGACAGACGACAGACAGACAGACTGACAGACAGACTGACTGAGAGAGCTATATCTATATACAAAAAGAGAGAGACAGAGGGGGAGACAGACAGACAGACAGACAGACAGACAGACATATATGGAGAGAGAAACAGACAGACAGAGAGAAAGAAAGACAAAGATAGAGACAGAAAAAACAAAGACAGAGAGAGATAGAAACAGAGACAGACAGAGAGAGACAAAGAGAGACAGAGAGAGAGATTTCTCCTTTATGAACGTCTTCTGCAAATGTTAAAACACCATCAACCTTTCGTAAAAAGAGTAGGCCAGCTATGGTCAGTGGTATGGCTAACTCAAACATACCTAGCATGCAATTTGCAACGTGCAGAGAGGCATGAGCACAACCAGGACCAGCTTACATATTTCACAGTGAGAGAGACAGACAGACAGAGAGAGAGACAGACAGACACAGGCAGACAGACAGACAGTCAGACAGCTAGATAGACAAACATACACACAGCCAAAGAGTAGATTCCAGCAAATAGTAACTCACTTTTGGCTTTCTTACTGAGCTATAGCTATTCACTCGGTTTCTTCTACACCTGTTTTAAAGCCATATCTTCATCTTCAACTGTCACCAATCCTTGCAGAGACAGAGAGTAAAGCAAAGGAATAACAGAATTTAACTCTTTTTTTCAAGAAGCCTGTTTTTAACAGATCTGTTACGTCTTCGACATTCAAAATATTGTGCAAACAGACAGAGAGACATACACAATACACAGAGAAGGGACATTTTGAAACATATACCAGCTTCTAATCTAGATTCTTCAAAAACCAGTTTTTAACATATCTCTGCATCTTTAAAAGCTAATATTTTGTGCCCTCTGAAACACATCCAGTTATAAAACCACAAACGTAATGAGGAGATAAGATTAATATCAGAATTTTCACACAACTAGTAAAATATGGGTCTCCACTTCTCTGCATTGGCTAACTGGCATGCGTGCATGCGTGCGTAGGTGTGTGTGTGTGTATGTGTGTGTGACTGTCTGTCTGTCAGTCTGCCTGTCTGTCTGTCTTTCAGTCTGTTTGTGTCTGTGTTTCTGTATCTGTGGTGGTGTTGATGGTGGTGGTGGTGTTGCCGCTACTGCTGCTTCTTTTGCTGCTACTTCACCTGCTACAGTGGCTAGTACTGGTGAAAAACACGAATCACCTGAAACAAAATAAACAAACTTGTAAAGGACAAGAAGAAGAGGTGTCAAAAGAAGTAAAAGAGAAATTTGTAGTAGTTGAAGAAGTAGTAGTACTGAATGATGGTGATAATGATGATGGTGGGGTTGTGGTGATGGTGATGGTAATGATGATGATGATGATGATGATGATGATGATGATGATGATGATGATGATGATGATCATCATCATCATCATCATCATCATCATCATCATCATCATCATCATCATCATCATCATCATCATGTTGAGGATGTTCATAAAATGATTGGTAAATAAAAGAGGGGCGAATAAAATGAACTAATGACGTACAAAATAAACGAATGAATGAATGAATGAAAGATTGAATGAAGCGAGGAATGAAAGTGGTAAACTACATTATCTATCTGTTTTCAGTTCATCCACGTTTTAAACTTTTCATGGCCCCTAACTGACAAATAACGGCACATTGCACACTGTAGTAGATCTGTTTTTAAACCGTAAACATGATGAGGAGATAAGATAAGAAGGTATCATTTCTCCGCTTGAATTATTGGGTGCTCAGGCTCTTAACACTTTATGTGTTCTTATTTTCGTTTTCCTTCTTTCTTTTGTTGCTTCTTTTTCTTCTTTCTTCTTTTTTCTTCTTTTTTCTTTTCTTTCTTTCTTTTCTTTTCTTTCTTTTTTTCCTTTTTTTTTTTTCTTTCTTTCTTTTTTTCTTATCTTCCTCTCTACTTTTCCTCTTTTTTTCTTTTCTTTTTATTCTTTGATTTTTTCTGTCCTTTATCTGTTATTTCCTTCTCTCTTTCTTTCAGTTCTTGTTTTTTTTTTCTCGTTGTCTTCCTTAGCTGCCTCTCTGGCCTGAAAAAGAACGTTATCTTGAAACTGAAAACCTATTGCTGAAGATAGACCGAGAAGTGGTAAATTTGTAACCCAGTTTTTATCTTCACTTCTGCCACGCTAATATTACCACTGAGATACTTCTGTTTAAAAATTGAGATAACGCTTTTTTTCTTTTATTGTTGTTGTTTTTTTAACCACCTACGCATTGTTTCTGCGCACATTTGCGCGAATGCACGTGTACATAGATAAGCACGTACGCATGCACACATATACATACATAGTCATACGAGTCTGCACATAGTTCCACACGCACACTCGAGCGTGCGCACGCATGCAAGCATGCACTCACGCGTGTGCGCGCACACTTACTCACACACACACACGCACTCATACATACACACACACATACACACACACGGGCGGGGAGGGGGAGAGAGAGAGAGAGAGAGAGAGAGAGAGAGAGAGAGAGAGAGAGAGAGAGAGAGAGAGAGAGAGAGAGAGAGAACAATATTGTTTTAGATAGAACATTGCCACTAAAAACTCTCACGTTCCGTGGGTTCTTTAACATCTTTTAAAAAGTGTATGCTTTACCACTTTAATCTGTCCCAGACACATTATCTGAAAGGTTTTTTTATTATCTCTATAATGCTTCTGAAATGGTTGAGTGAAGAAGTCAAGTGAAGTTAAATATATGTTTGTTGTGCCTTAGGATCTCAGCTAATCCTGGCAGCCGAAAGACTAACAACATCCACAGGGTCTCAGTTGATCAACACTGACAACAGACTACCACCCAGATTTATAGTATTCGCAGGGGATCTCACTATAAAAAAATTAGTCCCGGCCGAAGAACTAAGCACCCAGTTTTTTATCATTGTCATTTTACATTATTCACTTGGGATCTCAAGTGATCGTCACAAACAAAAGACTGGCACCCAAATCTACAGTATTCACGGGGAATCTCAATTGATAGTCTCAGCCAAAAGACAAATTTACTTTATTCACAGGGACTCTCTATTGGTAGTCTCATCCAAAACACTAAGCACCAAAGTTCTGTACAAAGACCTCAGCTGGGTTTTTTTTCCCGGTCAAATTTACATTATACACAGCATGACCTCAGTTGATTGTCTCAGTCGAGAGACTAGCACCCAGCAGTGTGTGTGGTGTGCAGGTGGTAGAGCAGCTGCTGAAGAGCAACCTGTGTGAGAAGCTGCTGGAGGACAGCCCCATAGACAGACTGGACATCAGCAGAACCACCTGTCTGCACCTGGCCGCCAAGAATGGACACAGTGATGTCATCAGGTCAGTACTGACATGACCCCCCTGCCTGCTGGATGTCACTTTGACCGTTTCCTTTGTAGTCTGTAACTGTTAAAGTGTCCTTAGGTTTCAGTCATATTTGTGTGTATATATATATATATATATATATATATATATATATATATATATATATATATATATATGTATATATATATATATATATATATATATATATATATATATATATATATATATATATATATATATATATATATATATATATATATATATATATATATAAGTGTGTGTGTGTTTTGGATGATGAGCAAAGGTAGTGAGATTCTTCTTCTTCTTCTTCATCATCATCATCATCATCATCATCATCATCATCATCATCATCATCATCATCATCATCATCATTCTTTTGTTTTAAAAGTGTTTAGGTGTTCAAACCCCATCAGACACATTGACGGTGTTGGTGTGTGTGTGCACAGGTTGCTGATAGAGAGCGGCATGAACATTAACCGGGCCACTCTGCACGGCACGTGTCTTCACGAGGCCGCCCTGTGTGGGAAGATCGAGGTGGTCCGGCTGCTTTTGGAGGTGAGGCTTGTGAGTGACTGGATGATTGCTGGCTTGATTCACTCATAGATTTGCTGGTCGCTTACTTCGTTGGTAGGTTGGCTGGTTGGATGATTGCTTTTAAATGAGGGTGGGTTGGTTGTTTGGCTGATTGGTAGGTTGGTTGTTTGTTTGGTGAATGGGTTTCTTGGTGGATTGCTTGCTTGTCTGGCTGGTGGGGGGTTAAGTGGTTTCATTGGTTGCTCGTTTGCTTGCTCGCTAGGCCGGTCAGATAGCTGGATGGCTGGCTCTTTGTTTGGCTGGTTGGTTGGTTGGTTGGTTGGTTGGTTGGCCGGTTGGCTGGCTGGTTGATTGGTTATTTGGTTAGCTGTTAGCTTTCTTTGCTGACTTGTATGTTTCGTTTAAAGGTTTTGTCCTGAAAATGGTGTATTGAGACTCGCGACACAACCAGACAGACAAAATAGTGGGAAAATGACTATTATTAATATCAAGAGCTTATTCTGTATTGTTTATTTGTATATGTTTGTTTTTTTACCTGATGGTGCGTGCAGATATGATTTAAGACGAGATTTCTTGAGAAATGCTAATCACCAGAACAAGTGAAGAAAACTGTTCCTCGAATCATTTTTGGGTCAAAGCTAATCGGATTTTTTTTTGCGTTTGGTTTTGTTATTGTAGTTGTTGTCGCTGTTGTTTATTTCTTTCCTTAGTTCTTATATTTCAATTCATACTCTTTATTTTACGACTCGTTCATTTCAAGTCGTAGCAAATACATTATCATAGCAATACTGTCCTTAAAAAGAGCAACAAAAGTTGTTGATTACATTAAGAAAAGAAACTTGATGGCTATGCTCATGGTTTTCTTTTCTATTGATGATTGTTGCTTAGTAGTTAGTGTACGTGTGGGTGGCTGTGTCCGTTCTTTGTGTAAATAAGCGCTGTGCTTGGCAGGGCAAAATGGAATGTTAGCTTCCACCTCATAATGAGCATTAACGCTGCCGAGAGTGCTTTCACACACGCGCACCCACGTCTGCTATTTCTAATGGTGTTACATTTCATGAACCCCCAGGGAAGTTTCTTGAAATAGATTCTTGAAGCCTTAATTCTGAAGTCTAATTTATCTTTCACGTTCTTTTTTCTTGTTTCCCATACCTTCTAAGGTCCTTCATATACACATGCACACAGGCATACGGATGTGTGCGCGCGCACGTGCGCATACACACACGCATACAAACATACACACACGCAGGCGCACGCATGCTCACACACACACATACATAAACACATTCACAAGGATGAGACTATAAACCGAGGTCCCGTTTCGAAGTTATGCAGAAAATCTTGCACACACGTTAAAACCTGACCCGCTTTTCGGAAGAGCAGGCCATTGTGTGCTGGTGGAAACGGATCGCAAAAACTATAAAACTGCATAATAAACATGGAGACTGGATTATAAAAAAAAAGCTCATGTTAACTTATTCCATTGCTCTCGAAAAAACTTTTTTTTTCTTTAATCCAATAAACACACACACACACACACACACACACACACACACACACACACACACACACACACACACACACACACACACACACACACACACACTGGGGGCATGCACGCAAACAGGCATACCCCACCTACACTTATGCATACTCTCTCTCTCTCTCTCCTCCTCCTCTCTCTCTCTCTCTCTCTCTCTCTCTCTCTCTCTCTCTCTCTCTCCTCTCTCTCTCTCTCTCTCTGTCTCTCTTACGATCAGAGGCACAGAAAACAAAAACTCCTACAAACAAAAGGGAATTTCTAATTTTAAAACAAGCCCTGCATGCACCAACCTCCACCCTAACACCCACTCCCACCCCTACACACACAAATACACTCACAAACACACACAAATACACACACACGCGCGCACGCACACACACGCACGTACGCACGCACACACACACACGCACACACACACATAGACACACACACACAAAACACACACACACACACACACACACACACACACACACACACACACACACACACACACACACACACACCACACTCCTTAACACCAAATGTGCCTGAGAGAGACGAAAAGACAGACAACACAGACAGAACATGGCGATACCCAACGAGAAAGAGTGAAAAAAGCGATTGCAATCTTTGAGTTTATTACTACCTACACATTGCGCACAGTTTGTGAGCAGAAGCCCTCGATGAAACATATCATAAACAATGTGGAATGGGGTCTCTACGCTTTTGCTATACCTAATCTGCCACATAATCTGCTATAGAATGTCTCTACAGATGCGTTCAGTCACTCTTTCGTGCATGAAAACTTACCTGAAAGCACATGCAAGTACACACATAATTATACACATGCATGCATACGCACTAATGGAAATACACGCGCATACGCACATATGTGCACGCACATGCGCACATACATACACACGCGCGTTCGCTCAGGCACAAACACACACACGGGAGAGAAGATACACTCACTCATGCATGCACAACACATGCGCGCACACTCACGCACGCACACACACACATAAATTATGCATACACAAACACACACACATACACATATACACACATACACATAGACACACACACGCACACACACATACACACAGACACACGCACGCACGCACGCACTCACACACACACACACACACCACAGAGCACGCTGGCATGAATGCTAACTTGTATGATAAAAACAATATATGTACAAGGAATTTAGATGGATGTGTGTGTGTGCGTGCGCGCGCTTCTCTCTCTCTCTCTGTCTCTCTCTCTGTCTCTTTGTCTCTGTCTCTCTGTCTCTGTCTCTGTCTCTCTCTGTCTCTCTGTCTCTCTGTCTCTGTCTCTGTCTCTGTCTCTGTCTCTCTGTCTCTGTCTCTGTCTCTCTCTCTCTCTCTCTCTCTCTCTCTCTCTCTCTCTCTCTCTCTCTCTCCTCTCTCTCTCTCTCTCTCCCTATCTCTCTCTCTCTCTTTGCCAATCTGTTGTTGTCATACTCCAATCAAACGGCAGTTGCACACGCTAGTGCATATGTCAGCGTGCATACCACAACGGCTGAGTGCATCCATAGCTCCTTGTTTCATGGTTATGCTACAAGTCTGGCATAAAAGAACTACAAAGTCATAAATCCATCCTGTTTATGGCTTCTTTTTTTCTTTTTTTTACTGCGTGTGCGCCTCTTTACAAACTTACGCAATCTATATGTAACAACACATACACCGTTCATGTTCTTATTTTCTGCTCTGCTAAACTTCCCTGTCTATGTCTCTCCGTCTGTCTTTCTGTCTGTATCCCTCTGTGTTTTTGTCTCCATGTCTGTCTGTTGTATCTCTTTTCTTTTGCTGTCTGTCTGTCTGTCTGTCTGTCTCTGTCTCTCTGTCTCTCTGTCTGTCTGTCTGTCTGTCTGTCTGTCTGTCTGTCTGTCTGTCTGTCTGTCTGTCTGTCTGTCTGTCTGTCTGTCTCTCTCTCTCTCTCTCTCTCTCTCTCTCTCTCTCTCTCTCTCTCTCTCTCTCCTAGTCCATTTTTTCACCCTCCCTCCCTCTTCCCTCTCCCCCCACCTTCCTTTCTCTGGTAATGTGGTTACATGGTGCATACAGGACGTGTTTTATTACTCGGTATTCCAGATTGTTTCCTCCTAGGATTTCTGTGTCTGTGCTTGTGTCCGATATTTTCTTTGGGTGGAGAGAGAGAGAGAGAGAGAGAGAGAGAGAGAGAGAGAGAGAGAGAGAGAGAGAGAGAGAGAGAGAGAGAGAGAGAGAGATCGTTCTAAACTCGCTCTACAGATGCATGCAGGAAAAAGAAAAAAAATGGGTAGGCGCTGCACTTGTGGCGACGCGCTCTCCCCGGGGAGAGCAGCCCGAATTTCACGCAGAGAAATCTGCTGTGACATAAAGTGGTACAAAATACAAATAAACTCTGAACTCTGAATTCTGAAATGGTTAAGTTGCACATCGGCCTTAGGCCACAATACAATGTAGAGAGGAAAATCGGACAATATCTCATATAATAGAAATGTAGAAATGTATAGCTGCATGGCAATAGAATGACGGAAAGGACAAGAAAAAAGTGCAACGATGGCTTATTTGTCATAATGTTTCATCATCTGCCGAACACAAATATAATGTAAGATGGTAAAATCGTCCGGTTATGTACCTGTTCCCAAGGTGTTGTTTTGCTTTTTGATGGATTTTGTTTTGTTCCTTGGCTGGAGCTCCGAACTTCACCAAAGATGAGAGTGTGCTTATGCAACCGTTTTTGCCCACCACGAAGATAGCCGCATTCCGACTTTGGGAATATGTTTTTTTATATCAAAAGATATGTTTAAAAAAGTCAATTTTATTCCCCTTTAAAGCTTACGTGGAGTGCAAAATAATGCATTGTATATGCATTACTTTATCGTATGTCTCCTGTTCAGCCAACAAAAATAATGTATAACCGTTTTCAAAAATTGAACACCGATGTTCAGGGACACCCTTATGAAAAAAGTGGAGATTCCTGCATTCTCTGGTATATTCCATCTTCCTGTTTGTTTGTGTAAAACGTGGACACTGGCAAGCAGTCTAGAAAGAGGAATTCAATCCATGAAAGGCGTTATTGCAAGATAATAAAAACAGCATGCACTCAGCATATCGTCAAATAAAGTTTCCGAACCATCATATATGATACTGGTCCATACGCAGACCTGCTGGCATCGATTAAGAAAAGACAAGTCTGTTGATACGGCCACGTAACAAAATCCAATGGCCTTGCTGAAACAATTCCCTAAAGAACAGTAAACAAAAGGAGACGGAAGGGTGGACAAAATCAAAAATGTGGATTCACAAAACTACGGACTGGACAGGGAAAATCTTTTACACAGACCGTGGCCCTGGCACACGCGTACGGAAAAAATGCAAGAATCTGGCGAATAGTCCTTCAGGACAGTCCTCAACGACTTCTGAAGGAGTTTAAGAGAACAAGTTATTAGGAAGAAGAAAGAGAGCTAGTGTCAAAACAAAATGCATTGAAAGTAGCATGACTGAACGAGTCACACAGATTGAAGGTGAGAGCAATCGACAGTATAACTTGACTGGGATTGAGATGTAGACCTAAGTGTAGGGACCGGTTATCTCAGAAAACACGTACATATCTTTCGTTGCATACCCCTTCTAGTCCAGTCAAATTAAAATTTGACCTCAAACTAACTGCTTCGAAATATTTAAGTGCAGGAATCGGTTCATTTGGCCATTTTGTTCATGCACACAAAAATCTAAAACTGTAGATGGTTCAATCTTTACATAATTAACAAAAAACTTTTAGAAAAAATGGGGGTTTTATGTCGGGGACGCAAAACAGACCAACTGCGCGGGATTTGTGCACCGGCACAAATTCCGCCCTGCGTGCCTGCGAAATTTCCCTCCCGTTTCTCTTCTGGCTTGCTAGCAGACGACGCGATGATGGGAGGAGGGGGCAGTTTAGAGTAAGCATGAGTGAAGCGGTGTAGCCTAACTGGTACGTCCAGGGCAGCTGGCGTTGGGCTGTTCTTTCGTTGAAGGGGGAAGGAGAAGAGTGTTTATGAACTAAAAGCAGTTGTATGGAGCCATAAATGGTGTTGGCTTGTGTTTGTGTGATAATACTGGTATTGTGTTGTGTGTGTGTGTGTGTGTGTGTGTGTGTGTGTGTGTGTGTGTGTGTGTGTGTGTGTGTGTGTGTGTGTGTACTACTACTACTACTACTACTACTACTACTACTACTACTACTACTACTACTACTACTACTACTACCACCACCACTACCGTCACTACTACTACTTCTTCGTCCACTAATTCTACTCAACAATATTGATAATAATGATAATACTACTAACAATTAACATTTTATTATTAAAATCATCGTTTTCGTTATCACCATTATTGTTATTATTATTATTATTATTATTATTATTATTATTATTATTATTATTATTATTATCACTATTACTAAAGTAGAATTGTTTAAACCATCTAAGTCTGTTTTGTTTCTTGATCAGATACCAGATAGAGACTGTTGCATTATCTTTAATCATGGATTTTGCAGTAAGGACACAAAAGTTATCTTACGGAAATACGGCAAGCAGTCAACAAAGTGGTGTCAACAGTGCTTCAATTGGCAATGTTGTACATGCTGGCTGTGGAGGAGACTATTACAACAGAAATGTTACAGCACAGTTTCTATGGAGAGGACAGGCTGATAAATCTCCACAACAAAAACTTGAAAAAGGAGACTTCTGACTGCAGTTTCCACTTTCAGTCATGCAACTCAGTGTCTGTTCTGCCTGAAAGAGAAAATTGGTCAGTAAAGGTGAACATGAGGACTGCATAGATCTCATAACAGGGACAATAACAGGTTCAATACACAGGGGCTGACTCTTGTAGCAGCAGGAGTGGTGAATGGCCAAAGAAAGTTACACCTAAGCTGGAATGTTTACAGGACTGCTTCGCAAGAGATGGTGCTTTCCACAATGTCTGTAATTTCCAGACCAGAAAACATATCCCTAAAGTATTTTCAGACACTGATCATGAACCAACAAGAAAAAAAATTGAGAAAGCCAGCAGACCAAAAGATGACACTTGTTTTGCTGCATTTCAGGATATTGTTACCTACCTGGAAAACAATGTCGCTGAACACATCATTGTTTGAGACCTTGTTAGAATGATGGAAGACACCCTAACCCACTATATGTAATCTGACAACAATGGCTCTGCACATAGTGCAATCAACATGAAGAAAATTGCTTAGACATTTTGGTGACAGTAAAGCCTTCAGACGGAAAATCAGCTTATACGACTCTAAAGACAGCAGTCTCTGCCACCCTACTCAAGTTAGAAAGAACAGACAAAGGCTGACAGTGACTGTGAATCCATTTGCCTGATAAAAACAGCAGCTACTACTGTGAGGTGTCATTATGTCCATATGTTGCAACAAAGATGAGTACATGACTCTAGCTAACTGTCTAAAAATTTACAGTGCAGTTTTTTGCCCTTTAGTCTTCATGGATAAGTACAGAACTGAAAACCACATCTATTTGTCAGTGCATTGTGTAGGCTACAAGACCAAAAACATACACTGCTCCACTTCAAGTTCATTTGGCTGTACAGATGCACAAAACATTTGGATCCAGATTTTCCTTGAACACACTGAACAGACTTACATTCTGTTCTTCATACTTAATATACAGAAACTCTATCTCAATGCAGCTGTCAGCCAATGTGTGAGCCTTCCCCAAATCACAGAAGGAAAAACTCTTCAGTCTGTAACAGACAATGCAGACCACAACGCAGCTCATTTTAGATGGGGTGGCTCTTTTCATGGAATGGAAGAAAAAAAGAACAGGAGGGTATCCAGGGAAAAAAAGATGAACAACAGGGAATCCAGTGCACTTCAGAAATAAGGTATGTTAAATCTTGTGCATATAAACAACCCCTCAGCAACAAAAGAATTACTCCAAGTAAAAATATGATTATACAAGTGTACAGGCAGACAGAACTATGTGTGGCACAGCACTGCTAACAAAATCTCATTGGATAAATCAGCCTGAACTTTACATAAATAATTCTATTGTGACAAGAAGTATATTTTTTGGTAAGTTTGGTTATGAGACATTCATGTAATTATACAAATTCTGAGACTGTAAGGAGGCGAGTGAATAAATAGTGGTTTGTGGTATGAACTGCATTAATTCTTAATTACAAAGAGGCAGTGCAATCTGCAGTTCAAGCCTACGCTAATCCCTGTTGTAGTTCTTGATAAAGGTAAATTATAAAATTTTATTTTGTAAAATTTCAGAGTGAAAGTCAAGTTTACTGCAAATGCTTATGAAGAAAATAACCTTATATATCTACATTATCCAGATACATTATGTTAGGAATGTAAAAGAAAACAACAACCTTTCGTTGCAGATCTGACTGGAACACACTGGGTTCTTTGTGTTTCAAGAGCATTTCTGACATAGCTGCTGTTGATAATATCTTGATACACCTTGAAAGATATCTTGGCCCCCGAAGTCTTCTCAACCAGCAGGGCATAGGTTGATGCAAGCACCTCATGATGGCGTGCACCCAGGGAAGTTGGGTGTTTTTCCTGCCCATGACTGCTATGAGTTCATACATCATGCATCTACTTTACTTTGATCTTCATCTCCAATCAAGTACAAAAGTTTGCAGTGATGTATGTGGTAACTTTCTATCAGTCACTGTACATGGAAGCCCAGGCAATTATAAATAGTGATCCCTCTGACAGTTTCATCAGATCTGTTGTCCTTCAGCTGTGATACTTCCACACTAGGATGAGTTTCCTAGGAACCACTGGACATGTACTGAAAGGGTATGAACATGTGTACACCTCAAATGCTATTTCTCACATTTATTATGAGTGGGAAGTCTTACTCCCGTGCTGTTCGAGCATACTCTCTCAGGGATGATACCCTCAACACCATCTTCACAGCTCCTGCATACTACATGCCATGGATCCTGGTTTACCATGATATCCCATCACCAGACTAAATCTAACACAGCATGATTCAGCCAGTGTGTGACTTCCATTTTAGTGTTAGTTTTTGAAGTATGATACAAGGTTGTACCACCAGCACAATTTCCTTTTCTGAAAATTCCATAAGAAAACGCGACAACAGCCAAAATCCCCATCACTTCACCAAAGTGTATTACAGTCGCATACGTATACGCGCTCGCGCATGTGCGCACGTGCGCGCTCGCGTGTGTGTAAATTAAAATTTGTTAGCACCATTTGTGGTTGGCATTATGTTGAAGAATAGGTTGAATGCAAGGGTTTGATTTGTTTTCACAAGATGGGGGGAGGGATAACCTAGTGGTCAGAACACTGCGCTCGCAATTTGACGTCCAGGGTTCGATTCCCGGTCGAGGGGATTTTTCCTCTGGAGTTAACATCAGTGCTAACTCCACTCTCCCCAAAAGTCCTTCGGATGAGACTCTAAACCGAGGCCCGGGTGCGAACGCATGCAGAACATCTTGTGCACGTGTTAAATCCTGTTCCGCTTTTCGTAAGAGTAGGCCATTGTGTTCCTGTGGGAACAGATGACACGATTTACAAAAACTGCATACACACGGGGACTGAATGTAAAAAAAGCACATGACTGCTTATTCTATTATCCTCGATATAAAAGAATTTTTAAAAATTGTTTTAATATAGATCTAGCGCCATATAGATTCTATAATTATAATATCATTGATAATAATAACAATAAACAATACTCAAATCTCAAAGAAATAGTAGTCTTAATCAACAATCTTCTATTGTTTATATAATAGATTTGTCCCACCACTGTGCAGAAACAACTGTCACGGATACAGGCAAAACTAGGAGTTCGGCTTAGAATACGGGGTCTCTAAAAATTTAGGGGGTAGGGGTAGAAAACAAGCAATATCTTTTTTAATTATTTGTTGATTGCAACTGTTCTTGGTTTTTTATTTACAGAAGAGGTCATACTAGCTTTCTATGATAAACATGTTTCATTAATCGTGTATGAAACACATACAAATGGGAAAAATATAAGCATTTTGTTCAAATCAGCAAAGAATATTAACTATTTTTGTCCCCAAAATGTACAAAATTGATGAATTTCCTGCCTAATTTTGTTTTAAAAAACATCTATGACCTGTCAGTGATTGTATATAGTTGTTCTAATGATTATTTTGTCAAAGTCATAGTCATAATAGTAGTTTGTCATAATTTTTTTAGTCACAGGAATTCAGTGAGGGGGTACCTCATTTGAAGTGAAATAGCTAATTCGTTGAACCATATATTCTTTTAGATTTTTGATATGTTATCCGTGGATGTCTGACGATACCGAATCAGTTGAGTTTGCTTTCGAAGCAGTTTGTTTAAGGTTCGGCCGAATTTGGGGCTTATTTGACTGGACTATTCACCTCCCTATCACCTGCGTGAGGGGTCGGGGTATGTTTGGGATGGTGGTGGTGGTAGTGGTGGAGGTGGTAACGGTGGTGGTGGTGGTGGTGGTGATTTGGATTTTAGGGAAAAGGTTGTAGAGGTTGTGGTGGTTGTAGTGGGTTTGTGAGTTTAAGTGGTAGTATGGGGGTGGTGGTGTGGGGACGGTGGTGGTGGTGATGGAAGGTGGAGGAACATTATTTCTTACGTAAGCAGTTAGGAGATTATCAGTTCTGGTAGTAAATTTGGTGCTTTTGTATCTGTGTTCTTGTCTTCTTGCAGAGAGAGAGAGAGAGAGAGAGAGAGAGAGAGAGGAGAGAGAGAGAGAGAGAGAGAGAGAGAGAGAGAGAGAGAGAGAGATTGGGTATAGACAGGGAGGCATGCAATGCTGATATTAACAGTGAGTATGCGCGTTCCCACCCCTTCACTCACAACACACACACACACACACACACACACACACACACACACACACACACGCAAGCACGCACGCACGCATATACGCACATACTCACGCACGCACGCACTCATGCACACGCACGCACGCATGCACATACACACACACACGCTCAACAGACTTGGAGACAGGAGCTGCATCATAAATCCATACCTTCGAAAAACATACAGAAAAGGCCTAGATAACAAAACTTCATTTTGTGATGGCACACATACACACACACATACATACACACACATACATACACACATATATACACACACATATTATAGACATACAGACACAAAGACAGACACACGGACAGACTCACGGGCAGACACACACACACAGACGGACAGGCACAACTAACCAACCATCTTCCTGTATCACAGAGGATGATAACCATGACATTACATAACACAGCAGATCCAGATCATGTGGCCGTCAGTGCTAGTTGGTATCATAGCAGTGTAGTGGTCATTACACCAACAATGGCTGGAGTGCTGCGGTCTGACGATGTGTCCACTTCATGAAGCCAGTCTCAGCTAGATATCTTCTCGGCCACTCTGGATATGCTGTATGGGTAACAGCTTGCCCTCCATGCTTACTTACCCAGGCTTTGCACTCTAGAACCTAGAGCAAAACTCCATAGTCTTTCGAGACTGACGGATGCTTGCCACTCTGGATGGTAGTAGCTAGATATTTTTGTACGCCACTAAGTAGAGAAGACATAGACTGCATTCAGTATTTGAGTGATCGTTGCCATGTCCCAGTCTTTGGGGAATTCTCTTTCCTTCTCAGCTGCTGCACTGGTTTTGGTCAGCTGGAAAGAAGTGTAGCCCCTCTTTCCTTGTGAAACTGCCCCACATGAAAGCAAGGACTAGACACTCTAATAGGATTCGGAGTTGGTGCTTAAGATTTTTTTAGAAAGAATTTGGGAGTATATAAGGAAAGGAATATGGAGAAAGGGGAGAGGACAGGAGAATGTCTTTATGGATGAAACTTCCTTCCAGTATATCTTCATCATCATCATCATCATCATCATCATCATCATCATCATCATCATCGTCATCATCATCATCATCATCATCTTCTTCTTCTTCTTCTTCTTCTTCTTCTTCTTCTTCTTCTTCTTCTTCTTCTTCTTCTTGAGCGAAAATACGTTGCGCTGCTGTTAAGCGCCTGACTGGTCAGGCTCAGCGCATCCGACTTCGGCGTGGTAGAGTATCGTTATCTTTTAAATCTTTCTGAAAAAACGCAGGAATGGACCAAGAATGCAGAAAATATATACAAATAGGAAGTGACAGAAAGAAAAGAAACAAAGCAGAAAGAAAGAGAAGGTACAGAGGATGGAATCCTTAGCACATAATTTCCAGAATGTGGGGATGCTATTTATACTGACAGCCCCCCCCCTCCCCCCTCCCCCGGCATTCTTACGTGGGACTTCTAACGTATGACTTGGATTTTTAATTAGTACCACTCTAAACTTTGAGAATAAAAGTAATCTATGTGTTCTAGTAACCTGTTCTCTGCTTAGCGATAATACTTCATCAAGTCCGACAAATTTAAGCTAAATAGTATCTTCTCTTCAACTCATTTACAGAATGTATTGTGACCGTGCGTAAGAACAGCACAAAACTTGTACCATGAAAGCAGCTCTGGTCTTAGGTGTTTATACTCACTAGATTCTTGAAAGAAGAAAAAAAAACTATGGCCACAATAAACACTTACCGATTAAAACTGAATGGATACATCATACATAGCCTGTAAGTGTTATATTAAGTATAGAAAAATCAGTACCAAATGCAAGTGTTTTTTTTTCCTGTGAAAGATCAGCTTTCTAAGCTCCTGAAACATATAACGTAGTTAGGTAGAAATATACATGCAAGCATGCTCCCTGTATTCTGCAGGAAAATGAATACCGCACCACCTTTTTTTCATTGTTTCCTTTATCTGTTAGCCCTCTGGCAATATCATAAGTGTGTGTGTGTGAATAATAAATATACACACAGATAGATAGATAGATAGATAGATAGATAGATAGATAGATAGATAGATAGATAGATAGATAGAGAGATAGAGAGAGAGAGAGAGAGAGAGAGAGAGGGAAGAGAGAGAGAGAGAGAGAGAGAGAGAGAGAGAGAGAGAGAGAGAGAGAGAGAGAGAGAGAGAGAGAGAGAGAGAGAGAGAGAGAGAGAGAGACAAGGCAAGGCAAGGCAAAATTCTTTTATTCGAGGATAATAGATAAGCACTCGTGTGCTTTTTTACATCCAGTCCCCGAGAGAGAGAGAGAGAGAGAGAGAGAGAGAGAGAGAGAGAGAGAGAGAGAGAGAGAGAGAGAGAGAGAGAGAGAGGTGTGCGTGTATGTGTGTGTGCGTATGTGTGTTTCTGTTTGTGTAACCCTATTTTTTTCTTAAAGTCTCAGACTACGATATATCTTATGGCTGTGTCGACATACACTAGCTGTTTTACTCCCTTCACCTTCTGATTACGCCGCATAAAAAAGTCCCTAATGCCAGAGGTGCACTTCCCAATTGGAAACTGGGCCAATTTAAGCTGTCCGCTCAAGAGTTCTTGATTTTATTTACTGGGACGATATCAACAGGGTATTTTTTTTTTAACTAGTTGGAGGTACGAAACCACCTTTTTAATCTATTTTCTTTATTGCAGAGTGGAACAGACGTAAACAAGAAAAACTCCTTTGGGCAAACGGCTCTGGATATTGTCAACAAGTTCACAACTTCGCGAGCTGGTCGGGAGTTAAAGCAACTTCTTCGAGGTAAGTCTCTTTCGTTGCCAGATTGTTTGACGCTTGATAGGTTGCTTGCTGTTTTCTTCACTAATGATTGATTTGTTTGTTGTTGTTGTTCT
>CM060318.1:44449878-44455729 GCA_030674155.1 Stramonita haemastoma
TGTTTTCTGTTTGTTGGTTTGTTTTTTCAAATTCATATGCAGATCAGTAGGCGTTAGGCGTATTAGTTTTCCTTTCAAGTTAGATTCTCTTTCCTTAAAACTGTTTTGCTAACTGTTCTGTGTGTATGTGTGAGTGCGTGCGTGCGTGAGTGAGTGTAAGCGTGTGTGTATGTGTGTGTATGTGCGCACGCGCGTGAGTCTATGAAATATCACACTAATTCACACTGAAATAATGGGAGTAATTGCTTACCAGTCTCTTGATGTCTTCCGGCAATTAACCCAATGTATTCTGAGGACAGTTTGCGGTACATCAGAGGATGGTGATGCAGAAGTCGACAGCTGACATGCTACAGTAACTAACTCATCAGTGAGACTGCTCAATCGGACGAGAGATGCTGGGAAAGTTCTGTGGCTGGCATTAGTGCCACCCTTGCTTTGCTGGCAGTGCAAAGAGGGTTCACTTAATCAACAGCTCGCAGTACGTACCTCTTCATCTTCGGTGAATGCTCAGACAGCAATTGCTGTTGTCTGTCATGTGAGCGAAAATGCGTTGCGTTGCCGTTAAGTGTCTAACAAGTCAGGCCTATTGTATCCAACTATTTGGTATGACGTTTCTTACTACAGTTTACGTAAAACTTTCCGCTATTCTGCCTCTACGTCTGTCTGCTTTCTCTATCTGTCTGTCTGTCTGCCAATCTGCCTTTCTGTCTTTCTGTCTGCCTTTCCGTCTGTCTCTGTCTGTCTCTATCTGTCTGTTTCTCTCAGTTTATCTGTCTCTATGTGTCTCTGTCTCTCCCTGTCTGTGTGTCTGTGTGTCTGTCTCTGTCTGTCTCGCTGTCTCTATCTCTGTCTCTCTCTGTATCTCTCTCTCTCACAACACACACACACACACACACACACACACACACACACACACACACACACACACACACACACACACAACCACACACACCTCCTCCTCTCTTCTCTTCTCTTCTCTTTTTTTCTTTCTTTCTATTCTATTCTATTCTCTCTGTCCATATTATTAACTGATTCATTTATTTATGCACGAAAAAGATTATGAAGATAATTGTGCAGATGCTGTTATAAACACTTAACGCAATTTACTGGAAGAGTACCCAGTTTCTATCAGTTAAGTTACTGTGGGAGTATCACATTTTGACAGTGTATGAAACTGCTTAGGCACAAAACTGATATAACTAGAGAACTCTTGTACATAGTTCTTTCGTGCAGTGCACCCAATATCTCATTGGGAAAGATAGAAGGAGGAAGAAAAAAAGCAAGAAAAATTGAAAGAAGAAGGGGGAAACGATGAAGAAGGAGAGAATGAGGATGCTTCTGCTGCTGCTGCTGCTGCTGCTGCTGCTTCTGCTGCTGCTGGTGATGATGATGATGATGATGATGATGATGATGATGATGATGATGATGATGATGATGATGATGATGATGATGATGATGATGATGATAGCGACAACGACAACGGCAATGGCAATGAAGAAGAAGAACAATAAAAACAAAAAAGGAACGCATACCAGGGGGTATCTATTTAAAGACGCCACTATTTTGAAGTGAAGAACTTGGCAACATATTGTATCTTATGTTTACTTTTTTCTGAGATGTTTTGACAATGTCCTGCTCTTTCTCTTCTCATCCCACTCTCTATCTGTGTCTATGTTTCTGTCTGTCTGTCTGTCTGTCTGTCTGTCTGTCTGTCTGTCTGTGTGTCTGTCTGTCTCTGTCTCTGTCTCTCTGTCTCTGTCTGTCTCTCTCTCTCCCTCTCCCCCACCCCCCCCTCTTTCTCTGTGTATTTGTGTGTGCGCGTGCGCCCATGCGCACGTGTATGTGTGTTGTTGGTTTTTTTTTTAAATATTTATTCTTTAATTTCGAGGATAATGGAATAAACACTCCCTGTGTGTATATAGTTTTTGCGTTCGCACTCGGGACCTCGGGTTATAGTCTCATCCGAAGGATGTTTGGGATGAATGGAGTCAGCACTGATGTTAACTCCGAGGAAAAATCCTCTTGAACGAGATTCGAAGTGTGTGTATGTGTGTGTGTATGTGTGTGTGTGTGTGTGTGTGTGTGTGTGTGCGTGCGTGTGTGTGCCTGCGTGCCTGCGTGCGTATTTGTCTGTCTGTCTGTCTCTCTGTCTTTGTCTGTGCGTCTTTCTGACAGACAAAAAAAAACAGAAAGAGACCAAGACTGCTAGCAATAAATCACCCAAACCAATCAGTCATAGACATTTTCAGCTGTAGACTCCCCGTTTCCCCTCCCAACTAATGTTCCTCCCATTCAGTAGCAATAAACGAACCACACTAACCCCGGTCCTGATTTAGCACTACACGTCTTCTGCCGCTTGGTAAAACACAGTAACTCCACTTTCCGAATTTCTGTGAAAGCCCATTGGGTAGTAACAGTATGTGTATGTGTGTCTGTAAATTTGAATTTGTTTAAAACTATTCGAGATAGGTTGTATGTGCCAGAATAGGTTAAATGCAAGCCCTTTGAATTTTTGTTTTACAAGATATAGCACTATATAAAATCCGAATTTGATTATCATAATTTTTGATGATGATGATGATGATGATGATGATGATGATGATGATGATGATGAGTGTTGTTGTTATTATTGTTACTATTATTGTTACTATTATTGTTATTATTATTATTATTATTATTATCACCATCATCATCATTAGCAAAAAACTATAAGTCCTGATATGGCCATATGACTGAAAAAAGGTTTACATTTTGCCAGAAACGTTTCGGGATAAAAAAACAAAAAGAAAAAAAATCTCTAGAAATGTGTGAAACTGGAGTTGCTACGTTTTACCCAAAAAGCTGCCTAACAGCGGTTGACTAGGTACTTTCACGGGCGAGTTGCTGAACCGTGTAGTAAAGTGAGTGACTGATAACGGCCTAACCAACCTCACCTGCTGCAGTCATCGTCTGTGCTGATTTGCTTCATACCCGAAGCGTCCAACGGTTTGCCCATACAGACTACGTGGAGATTAGCGCTGGCGTCAAAGATAGAATCTGGAGATCATTTCAGGGTTGTTCACCTTGCAGAGAAAGGTTAATCCTTTACTTAGCGTTTTTTATGTCATTGTATTTTGTTTTTTGTTATCTGCTTCATGCACTCCAACAACTTTTAGAGGGTTTTTGGTCTTTTGCATTTCAGAATTACATTTTTTAAGATAAATGAAATTTGCATCTCTGTGATATTACTCAACTAATGTAAAATGAAAATATTTTACTCTCATACACACTTGCATGCGCGCACACGCACACATACACACACACACACACACACACACACACACACACACACACACACACACACACACACACACCACACACAACACACACACCACACACATCCCATCCAGTCACAACAAATGGAACAAACTAACCCAAGTCGTCATTTAGCAACTGAAAACTGCCCTTGCATACTAACTCTAAATTCCAATGTCTGAAGAAACTCTTTTTTTTTCTTATTAATCTTATCATTCCTGAAAAAAATAAAACATTTGTTCTAATCCCTGTTAAAGGCATATTATAACCGATAAAGTTCACGATTGGATGTAGAAGTTTAGGTATTATACAAAAAGGTAGATTTTTTTTTAAACCTTGAAAGAAGGAATTACAGCGTTTTTACCTGCAAAATCTTCCCCCTGCTGGCAGACGTGGTACTTTCACGGACGAGTTGCTGAACCGTGCAGTAAAGTGAGTGACTGATAACGACCTAACCAACCTCACCTGCTGCAGTCATCGTCTGTGCTGATTCGCTTCATACCCAAAGCGCCGAAGGGTTTGCAAAAGTACCCCTACAAACGTGTGCGCAGATTTGCCAGTGTTACCGGTAGAGGGTAGAATCTGTTTGCGGTTATCTATGGGTTTTTCAGAAAGGTAAATACTAGTACTTTTTTTCAGGGGGGGGGGGGGGGGGGTTTATGAACTTGCTTTGTGTCCTTCCTGTAAGTGAATACACGCTACTTATACAGGCTACACACCACCTTTAATTTTTGCTACTTTTCCTTCTGTTTTCCTTTATTACTCTTTGTATTTATACTTATTGTACTAAGACATCTGCAGAAATAAAGAAACACCTTTTGTGGAAAACTCTCCTCTGACATAAAACTCATATGATTTGGCATAAATATGCTAGGTTTAATTTTGTTTCAGAAAACACTGTATCCCCTCAGTCATTTGTTATTTTCTAGCTTCCTAACCATAATATACATGCGCAGGGTCAACATTGTAGGAACACAAGCAATTCTCATGTGATGATCATTTCCAACTTTCTTGTGACTACCTGGTATTGATGTATGCCCTCGATCCCCAAAACAGTTACACAGTGCATTTTTTCCCTACTTTGAAATATATGAGAAAATCAGAATATCATGTTATTTGTTTGTTTATTCTTTCATATAGAGGGTAATGGAATAAGCACCCATGTGCTTTTTTTATATCCAGTCCCCGTGTGTATGCAGTTTTGCAATTGCATTTGTTCTGATTTGCACTCTGCAGAGGATACGACATGCCCTGGAAGCTAAAGGTGAAGTGCAGTCTTTACATACTTTCTGTCTTGACTGTTGGGGTGTGGTGACTGACTCTCTGATACCATCTGACAGGACTTGGAGCCCTTGACAGCTATAGTACATTTTCTCTAATACTGTAGCTCTACGGTCAGCATGTCTTATTCGTAATCTAAAGGGCGAAGCGTCAAACAACTTCTGAGCTTTTATGTGAGAGATTTTTCCCCTGAGAATAAACATTGGCTTTGATTCCATTCCCCTGCAAGCTTTTATTTTAACATTGAGGCTATATTTTGAGATACTGCATCTTGCATATGTCAAAAAAGCGTTCTGTCTTTTGAATGGCAATGTGTGTGTGTGTGTGTGTGTGTGTGTGTGTGTGTGTGTGTGTGTGTGTGTGTGTGTGTGTGTGTGTGTGTGTGTGTGTGTGTGTGTGTGTGTGTGTGTGTGTGTGTGTGTAGTGAAAACTCCTCGTGGCTTAACACATTTACAAAATAAAAAATATGGTTGCTAGAATATACTCTCTCTCTCTCTCTCTCTCTCTCTCTCTCTCTCTCTCTCTCTCCTCTCTCTCTCTCCTCTCTCTCTCTCTCTCTCTTCTCACTCTCTCTCTCTCTAACTTCTCATCTGCTTACCTGCAGTGTGCGTCATCTTACCGTCTACATCTTTTTTCTAGTCTGTATATTTTCTTCTCGTAGTTTTGGCGGTCTATCTTTAGCCTTTCAGAAGCGAAATAAATTATATTAGTGTTTCCTGTTTGCCACAGAACAGAAATGGTATTGTCTGATTTTTGGATTCCAGATTCCATGTCTCTATGTCTCAGAGTCTCTGTCTCTGTATTTGTTCCCAAACTGCTGCTCTTTCTCAGGTGTGCTCACGAAAGCATAGCGAATTCTCGCTTGCAACTCATTTGTTCACGCATATCCACAAACATACGTAAGCGACTAGCATACAGGTACGCACGCACACACACACACACACACACGCACGCGCACGCACACGGATCCTGCCTGTAAGCAGATTCTGTGTCTTTCTGTCTGTCTGTCTGTCTGCCTGTGTCTCTGTCTGTCTGCCTGTCTGTCTGTCTGTCTGTCTGTGTGTGTGTATGTGTGTGTGTGTATGTGTCTGTCGGTCTGTCTGTCTGTCTGTCTGTCTGTCTGTCTGTCTGTCTCTCTCTCTCTCTCTCTCTCTCTCTCTCTCTCTCTCTCTCTCTCTCTCTCTCTCTCTCTCTCTCTCCCTCCCTCCCTCCCTCCCTCTCAGAATCCACACCTCATCAGCGTACCAAAACAGCTAAACAAACAAACAAAGGAAGG
>CM060318.1:44455829-44458329 GCA_030674155.1 Stramonita haemastoma
TTTTATCAATTATGCAAATGAATTGTGCATGTGCAAATACACACATGCACACACACACACACACATATGCACACACACACACACACACACAACACACACACACACACACACACACACACACACACACACACACACACACACACACACACACACACACACAAACGGCCTGCATGATATTGTAGCCTACAACAAATTTTTTTCTAGTGTGTTGTTTTTTCTGTTTTCAGTCTATTTGTTGTTTCTTCTTTTAATTTTTTCATTAATTTTGTTAAAGTTATTGTCATTGTTAATGTTGGGGTTATATTTGTTCATGATCCCCCCCCCCCCTCTCTCTCTCTCTCTCTCTCTCTCTCTCTCTCATCTCTCTCTCTCCTCTCTCTCTCTCTCTCTCGTTGTCTCTGTTTCTGTCTCTGTCTGTCTGTCTGTCTGTCTGTCTGTCTGTCTGTCTGTCTGTCTCTCTCTCTCTCTCTCTCTCTCTCTCTCTCTCTCTGTCTCTGTCTCTGTCTCTGTCTTCTCTCTGTCTCTCTCTGTCTCTCTCTGTTCTCTCTCTGTCTCTCTCTGTCTTTTGTCTCTGTCTCTGTCTCTCTCTCTCTCTCTCTCTCTCTCTCTCTCTCTCTCCTCTCTCTCTCTCTCTCTCTCTCTCTCTCTCTCTCTCTCTCTTCGTGCACATTCATTTCCATCCATCAGTTCCTTTGACCTCCTGCATTGAGCCATTAACGTTAAGTGGTTCTAACTGACGATCGATTAATCATCACGTCAAATGAGATGACACACCAACACACCACACTGTCTATGTGCTTTAGCCCCCACCCCTAACCCCGAAATCGCTTATCGCTTGGTTCGCAGGTAAGTGTGAAGAAAGAAAGAAAATATAATGAACAGACAGCACGCTTTGGGGCAGTGCATTCGCATGCAGGTGTGAAAGGTATTGATATGTTTGATGTTCCGGTCAGTCTTTCAGAAATATTTGTAAGGTGTGTTTCTCTTATTCATGTAATGGGCTTTATACATCCAGTCCCTGCGCATATGCAGTTTTGTGAATTTTGTCATCCGTTCCTACCGGCACACAATGGCCTACTCTTACGAAAAGCGGAACAGGTTTTAAACTGTGCACAAGATGATCTGCATGCGTTCTCACACAGGACCTCGATTAATAGTTTCATGTGATGGGTGTGTGTGTGCATGTGTGCGTGTTGTGTGTTTGTGTGTGTGCGTGCGTGCGTGTGTGTGTGGGGGGGGGGGGGGGGTGTAGAGAGGGGCGCTGCATAATTTTCAAAAGGGAAATGATAACTTTGAACCCTAAAAGTTTGTGGGAACGATTAATTGACCTCTTCTGTTTAAAATAATTTCTTGGCTTTTTTTAATAGAAGTATTGTGGACTAGCACCTCTATGCTTTCTACATGCCCATGTGAAGCAAAGGTTGGGAATGGGTTAGCTTAGTGGTCAGTGCACTTACTTTCCCCATGTAAGGTTACGCAGCATTAAGCGTGGTTACTAAGTGGATTGGGTGACCTTTTGTGCGCCTTGTTTCAGTACAGTTCCCCAGTTCACCCAACAGTAAATAGGTACCTGCCTACTTTACGGTCAGGGAAGGTAAAACAGTGAGGGAGAGGAGATAGGCGCCGCCCTCAATATGCTGGCTCCTAGAGAAGCTAAGTTCTGATATCTCGCTCCCATACTACCAAATAGTTTATGGGATACCTTTACCTTTACAACGTAGATTTGCGTGTTGTCTACATCTACATGATTCTACTTTTATATACAAATGTGTGTGTGAATTAGTGTGCACATGTACGCATACACAAAAGCATGCACGGTGCACACTCTACCATATTTGTCATGCACTCCATGTCGCTTCATTCTCTTTCATTAGTTTAGTCATGTTTCCATCAGTGAGCCATTAGCCCAAGTGGTTTCTGAACGAAAATCAATGATCCCGTCAGATAGATTGACACATGAGCACACGACAGTATCGAAACCCCTTCTTCTATCCCCATCAAACACACACACACACACACACACACACACACACACACACACACACACACACACACACACACACACACACACACACACACACACACACACACACACACACCCTTTGCAGAGCTCTTTCGGAGTCAGTTTGAGGTCCAGTCAACTGTGTACGTGTCTTCAATATTTCTCCATGAAGCAAATAGTCTGAATAATACTTGATAGAAAGGCATTTTCAATCAATATAGTTTAAGGTTATCATCAAGCAGATATGCAATGTGCAGACTTAGAGTGTATCCAGATATTAAAGTCAGTATCTTACCATTTTCGATGAATTCACCATTGATGATTCTTTCATGATTTTATCCGCTACATGACCTCTCTCTCTCTCTCTCTCTCTCTCTCTCCTTCTCTCTCTCTCTCTCTCTCTCTCTCTCTCTCTCTCTCTCTCTCTCTCTCTCTCTCTCTCTCTCTCTCTCTCTCTCTCTCTCTCTGTTGCACATTCTGTGTGCTGATGGGACTAAA
>CM060318.1:44470829-44480829 GCA_030674155.1 Stramonita haemastoma
TGTGTGTGTGTGTGTGTGTGTGTGTGTGTGTGTGTGTGTGTGTGTGTGTGTGCCAAACGTCCACGAACTGTATTTCTGTATCGAATTTCAGTGTAAAACTGTTCTTTGTACTTAACTGTGCCATCTCTCTCTCTCTCCTCTCTCTCTCTCTCCTCTCTCTCTCTCTCTCTCTCTCTCTCTCTCTCTCTCTCTCTCACTCTCTCTCTCTCTCTCTCTCTCTCTCTCTCTCACACACACCACAACACACACACATACACACATCAACACACACACACACAAGCACAACACAAAACTCTCTCTCCTCTCTCTCTCTCTCTCTCTCTCTCTCTCTCTCTCATCTCTCATCTCTCTCTCTTCTCTCTCTCTCTCCTCTCTCTCTCTCTCCTCACCACACACACACACACACACACACACACACACACACACACACACACACACACACCACACACACACAGTGTTATGAAGAACAAATCGACCAAATTATGCACCGCCGGCTGACTCTTTTTCGGGAATTCCCGTAAGCTATAATTATTTTGAAGCCAAAGGCTATTAGTACCTGTAACTTTCTCTTTCTTTATCTCAACCTACTGGGAATACCCCCACCTAAAAAGGTCAAAACGATAATCATACAACTAAGCAGACCGTTTTTGTTTTCTTTGGGGGTGGGTTGTATGATAAAACATCAAATATTCCTATATAAACGTTGTCAAGATGAGCTAAATTTAATGAACAAAATGCAGTCTATTTGCACCTTTTTGATAACAACATTTTGAACTCTTAAAAACTTTGTTTATGAAAAAAAACCTGCAACAGATATATATGCATACTTTTTATACCCAAGGTCTGGTTTAGGGCATTCAGTTTAGTGTATAAAAGAGAACGAGGCCTACTTCTGTAATTAGGAGACGGTGATCAGGTCTGTGGGGGTCGGGGCCAAGACTCAGTTGTCAGATGTAGACCTAGTACATTCGGCCAATAGAGGAAAGACGCGTATCTAAGCTTAGAATTAGGATTGCCAATAAATGGTGTAGCACCTATTGTGTCGACCGCAAGTCGAAGTTATTATTTGCGCCAACATGCCATGTTACGTCCTGCCTCTCTCGTATTCAGCGGCAGGACTGAATACGTGAGAGGCAGTACGTAACATGGCATGTTGGCGCAAATTCACTTCCTCCGACCGAACTGATCAGATTCATCATCTCTTTTTTTTCTCCCTCTTCAAATTAAAGTGATGCGGTTGGGTGTACTTTACATTATCGATGGTGTGTATATGTGTGTGTGTGTGTGAGTGAGCGTGCGCGCACGCGCGGGTGTTTGTTGTGTGTTCCTGTAAGAGAACATGAACATGAACATGAACAAGATTTATTCTTCAGGCCACCAGCCCCAAGAATGGGTAAACAAAGCATAGCAAAGCAAAGCAAATAATGCAAAAATAAAATGAAACCTCATGACATATATGGCAACTGCTAAAACATATCAAGTGTGAACATGTGTCCTTTTAGATTAAACTGACCTCTTTTAAATGATGTTATTTGTTTGTCAAGTCTCCAAGTTTTCAACAAAATCCTGCCTTATTTTTAAGGGATTGAAAAGATATAAACTTAGCCTACGAATGGTAAATACAGAGCCATATTTCAACACATTTACGTATGGTTGATCGATTGGGACCAAGTACTTATACCTTAGATTTTCATACAGAATACAATTTCTTATAAAATGTTCTTCATCTTCCACTACCTTACACAACTTACACATGTAGTCAGTATCCTTCTTAAAAGTTCTCCTGAAAGATGATCCATTAATTGGTAGCAAGTCGAGACGAAGCTTAACTAAACAATCCCTAAAAAATTTTATATCCATGTATTCGAAATAAAGTTCACATCCAAAGTCAGCTTTAAACAGTCTATATGTCTGATATATGTCTTTAGCCACTATAGAGCCATTCCACTCTTGTAAATATACATCTATCATTCTTTGCTTAAACAACGATATAAAAGTATGTTCACAACCAACTCCTTGCTCCAACCAGGCATACCCAAAACCAAGAGTAAACAAGGTATGTTTAAGTAAAGTTACCCAGCATGTTTTGGCCATATTCGTCCAAGTTAACAAGCATTAGATAAGCTTGCTTGGGAAGTCTATCTATGTCCATTTTTAAAAGCTTAAACCAGTATCGAATGCACCTGACTGCACTGTTTATATATAATGGATAACGTCCTATTTCTCCATAAACAAATTTATTTGGTACCCTAAGTGGAACGTTTAGAAAACGTTTACATGCCATGGTATGTATCTTTTCAATATTGCTCAGTCTATGAAGACTATGTTCCTGTAAGAGAGAGAGAGAGAGAGAGAGAGAGAGAGAGAGAGAGAGAGAGAGAAGAGAGAGAGAGAGAGAGAGAGAGAGAGAGAGAGAGAGAGAGAAAGAGGATTTATTAAACTTTGAAAATTTATCTAATTTATCTCTCATTAAACTTTTCTTTATCAATGATCGCTCAAGATGAACCCTAATTATCTGTTACTTCCTTAGATTGCTGTTAATGTGTTGTAAGGATTTCTGATATTATGATCTCTAATCTCTTGGTATTGTTATTTAGTGATGTGGGCTGTGTGTTTTCTGTGTTTTATTAATTGTCATACTTTATTTATTGTTTTCATATATGTATAGTGACAAAGAGATAACAAGACTAGGCTTGGATAAAATGTGTATCCTAAGGCCTTCCTAGCCATTCATTCATCCATTCCTTTTCCTCTCCTCTCTCTCTCTCTTCCCTCTGGCACTCTCCCTTGCGTTTATAATATATGATATTACCATTATTATTCTAACAAGTGCTCGGTAACAAGAGAGGATGGTGAATGTTTAACTGCCGTTGTTGCGTCACTGTACATTATCAAATACGTGGATACATCTGTTTTAGGAAACACATATAAGAGAAAAATCTGTACACTTGGGAATGACAGATTATTCATTCAATTCTGTCTCTGTCTGTCTGTCTGTCTGTCTGTCTGTCTGTCTGTCTGTCTGTCTGTCTGTCTGTCTGTCTGTCTGTCTCTCTCTCTCTCTCTCTCTCTCTCTCTCTCTCTCTCTCTCTCTCTCTCTCTCTCTCTCTCTCTCTCTCTCACACACACATAACACACACACACATAACACACACGCACACACAAACACACAACACAACACAACACAACACATACAGTAGCATAGACAGTAATGTGCGAGCTACATTCAGAAGTCAAGAAAATGGTTTCTAAGGCATTAGTACGAGCAAGATTTCAGTGGAAGGGACCAGGGAAGGTCTTGAAACCATAAAGTCCAATTCTCCTAAGTATCTTGAAACCATGAAGTCCAATTCTCCTAATATTTTGAAAATATGAAGTCCTATTCTCCTAAATATATAGAAACCATGAAGTCCTTTTCTCCTAAATATCTTGAAACCATGGAGTCCAATTCTCTAAAATATCTTGAGACCATGAACTCCAATTCTCCTAAATATCTTGAAACCATGAAGTCCTATTCTCCTAAATATCTTGAAACCGTGAAGTTCAATTCTCCTAAATATCTTGAAACCATGAAGTCCATTTCTCTTGAATATCTTGAAACCATGGAGTCCAATTCTCCTAAATATCTTGAGACCATGAACTCCAATTCTCCTAAATATCTTGAAACCATGAAGTCCATTTCGCCTAATATCTTGAAATTATGAAGTCCAATTCTCCTAAATATCTTGAAACCATGACCTCCAATTCTCCTAAATATCTTGAGACCATGAACTCCAATTCTCCTAAATATCTTGAAACCATGAAGTCCATTTCTCCTAAATATCTTGAGACCATGAACTCCAATTCTCCTAAGTATCTTGAAACCATGAAGTCCATTTCTCTTGAATATCTTGAATATATGAAGTCCAATTCTCCTTAATATCTTGAAACCATGAAGTTTAATTCTACTAAATATATTAAAACCATGAAGTCCAATTCTCCTAAGTATCTTGAAACCATGAAGTCCAATTTTCCTGAAGATCTTGAAGTCATTAATTCCAATTCTCCTGAAGATCTTGAAGTCATTAATTCCAATTCTCCTGAAGATCTTGAAGTCATTAATTCCAATTCTCCTGAAGATCTTGAAATCATTAATTCCAATTCTCCTGAAGATCGTGAAATCATTAATTCCAATTCTCCTGAAGATCGTGAAATCATTAAGTCCAATTCTCCTGAAGATCTTGAAATCATTAATTCCAATTCTCCTGAAGATCTTGAAATCATTAATTCCAATTCTCCTGAAGATCGTGAAATCATTAATTCCAATTCTCCTGAAGATCTTGAAATCATTAATTCCAATTCTCCTGGAGATCGTGAAGTCATTAAGTCCAATTCTCCTGAAGATCGTGAAATCATCGAGTCTATATCTTTTGAAGATCTTGAAATCATCGAATCCAATTCCCCTGAAGATCTTGAAATCAAGTCTAATTATCCCGATGGTCTCGAAATCATCAAGTCCAAATTTTAGGAAAGGAAGACGCTTGGGGGATAATGTAAAGCAAAATTAAAAAAAAAAAAACTCCCTACAAAATGTGAAAGTTGAAATTCGCTTTCAGCTATATTTCTTTTCATCTCTGATGTTGTTGTTTTTTAATCAAATTTGTGTTGTTTATTTTATTTAGGGTTTTCGGGGGGGTTGTTTCGCTTTTTTTCATTTTTGTTTTACAATAAAGGAAGGAAACGTGTACAGGTACATACATTCATTCATGCATGCACATGTACACGTGCGCAAGAAAGCATTCATACTCTCTCTCTGTCTCTCTCTGTCTCTCTCTGTCTCTCTCTCTGTCTCTCTCTCTGTCTCTCTCTGTCTCTCTCTGTCTCTCTCTCTGTCTCTCTCTCTGTCTCTGTCTCTCTGTCTCTCTGTCTCTGTCTCTTCTCTCTCTCTCTCTCTCTCTCTCTCTCTCTCTCTCTCTCTCTCTCTCCTCTCTCTCTCTCTCTCTCTCTCTCTCTCTCACCACACACACACACACACACACACACGCACGCACGCACGCACGCACGCACGCACGCACAGGCGCGCGCGCACACACACACACACACACACACACACACACACACACACACACACACACACACACATACACACACACACAGAATACACGCAGTCACGTACTAAAGATCATTTTAAAATCGATATAATTGCTACAGCAGCAGCACAAAGAGGAATGGGTCGGGGAGCACAGAATAGTTTGAAACTACAAAATTCGAATTCTCCTAAAAATAATTTTTTTAAAAGAATAGGTGTGGACAATGGGGTGGACCAGGGGGGCGAGGGAGCTAAAAAGCTAAAAGCAGAGATGTTAGCCAATAAGTCAAAACCTAAAAGTTAAAATTTGTTTTCAACTGGATTTCTTCTTTTTTTTGTAAACTTGTTCCCTTTTTTCAAAAACAGAAAATGGATATGCGTGGGATCAATGTGTCAACAGTGTAAACATCCACGAATACACACATACACGCATCCAAGAACACACACACACACACACACACACACACACACACACACACACACACACAACACACACACACACACACACAACACACACACACACACAATGCACGCACGCATGCGCACGTCCGTGGCTTCTGCCCAATTTAATGGAAATCTTGCTCAATCATTCAATCTTCCTCCTTACCGCAGTACAGCCAGAATCACTTCAGACCGGCCTGCTTTAATTGGTTACAGTACACCAGTCACTGCTGCAGTAAAGTGGTAAGAAGATGCGTAGATTTCCCTTTCCTTTGACTCTCTTTCTTTTTTTTCAAACTTTTTTATTCTTTTTTTTTGGTTACATAGTTATACAAGAAGAAAAAAACATATAAACGGTTTTGTTGACAGTGAAAGAGCACAAAAAAAGAAAGAAACTGAAAAAAAAAGAGAGGAACAAAGAAAGGAAGAGAAGATTGACTCTGTCTTTGCTTCCTTTCTTTCTTTCTTGTCTTTGATTTTTTTTTCTTTTATCGTTTTCTCTTTTTTCTTTCTTTCTTTTTACTTTCTTTCTTTTTACTTTCTTTTTTTTCTTTTTCTTTTTTTTTCCTTTTTTCTTTCTTTCTTTTTTCTGCCCTTCTTTCTTTTTTGTCCTTTCTTTCACTTTTTAAAATTTTTATCTTATTTAATACCACTTTATGTCACAGCAGATTTCTCTGCGTGAAATTTGGGCTGCTCTCCTCAGGGAGAGCGCGTTGCCACAAGTGCAGCGCCGACCCATTATTTTTTTCCCCTCAGGGATGGTGTCTAAACACAACACCTGTGTGCATGCTGGTTTATATATAAATTGTCATCCGCTCCTTTTTTTGTCATCCACTTCTTTTCTTACGAAATGTGGTTTGGCTGGTGAAGTCTGCAGTCTGTCGTAGTGACCCCGCCAGTTCCAACAGTTTTTCATGGAGTCCTACTAGGCTGGGCCACTTCTGGTGTTGAAGGTAGAAACAATAGAGATGGGATAGGAGCTTGCAGTGTCCTATTCCCTGCAGTCTGTAGTTTGCAATTTCAGCGGCTCTATCTAGCTCAAGAATGCCGTCCTGTTTGTTTTCTGGCCCGATGTCCAAGCACTGGCACCAAGCTTTCCTGAAGCTGTTTCTCAAGATTGTCTGTCCTTCACTGCAGAACACTGGCTGGATTGGCTGCTCTAAGCTGCTGCCTTGGCTTGGATAGGTCGTCCTTTTCTTTGTTACTCCCTATGCCACGAAGGGCGGGGATCCATTGCAGCACAACTACAGTTGTCTGGCTGAGGCGGCTTAGCTCTTGTCTGATGTCTCTCAGGATCTGCCCTTTCTTTCCCTGGCACCTGGAGACTCTGCAGGATGGACTTGCAGTCAGTCAGGAGCACTGTGTTTAGCTGGTGGGTAGTGTGTCCTCCTGGTTGAAAGTCAGGGTTGCAAGTAATACAGCACAGGCCTCAGCACGGTCATTGGTGGTCAGGGTGCCTGTGCCCAGAGACTTCCTGATGGTTCTGTCATTATGGAGTCTGATATATTATGCCCCAATTCCTCCATTTTTCAATGCTTCTTCGAGCAGTTCATTATCCTTGGGGAAAAAATCGAATTGAACAAACTCTGTGTGTGTTTGTGTGTGTGTGTGTGTGTGGTGTGTGTGTGTGTGTGTGTGTGTGTGTGTGTGTGTGTGTGTGTGTGTGTGTGTGTGTGTGTGTGTGTGTGTGTGTCTGTCTATCTGTCTGTCTGTCTGTCTGTCTGTCTGTCTGTCTGTCTGTCTGTCTGTCTGTCTGTCTGTCTAACAGCGGTATGTGTTTGTGAATGTATGTGTGTTTGTACTTATTTGTATAAATGTGGGTGTGTTTGCTTGTATGTGTCTTCATGTATGTGTGCATGTCTGCACATGTGTGAATGTACGCACGTAAGTGCCCACATGCACATCCACCTGGATAAATATTTGTGGATGTGTTCAGCTATATTTGTGTATGTGTGTTGATAAGTGTGCATGTGTGCTCGCTTAACAGTGTCGCTATTTTTGCACTTGTGCATTCCAGAATTATGCATTTATGTGAATAAAATCTGGCTTTGAGCAAAACCTACTATAATTCTGCTCTTTACTCTTTGCGAGTTCCAGAGTGAACGTGAAACATTAGTCCCTACCTGTTTATGTCAATATCAATGACAGAATATTGCTGGGTGGCGCTTTTAAATAACGCTTGCTATCTCATCGATATGTGTCCATCTCTGTCACCGTTGTCAGTCCACATGTATTGCTTCACAGCAGTCAGTCTCTTTCAGGTTTTGCGTGGGTGTCGTTCTCATCAAGTGTTCTTGTCTCTGGGGGGATGTTGTCTTCTTTCCAAATGATGACAATCAGAACGCGAGTGTGGACACCACGCGCGCTTAAGCTGATGAGAGACAGACAGACAGACAGACAGACAGACACAGACAGACAGACAGACAGACAGACAGACAGACAGACAGACATAGACAAAGAGAGAAAGAGAGACAGAAAGAGAGAGAGAGAAACAGATTTTTTTGTTTTGTATTTTGTATTTGGAACAGATAGATGGACATCCACACAGACGGACAGACAGACAGACAGACACAGACAGACATACAGGCAAACAGAGACACAATGACAGAATGGGAGAGAGAGTAAGAGCCGCAAGCAGACAGACGAAGATGGGGAGATAAAGACAGAGACAAAGATAAACGCAAAGACAAAGACAGGACAAAGATGAAGAGCATACACACACACATACACACATATGCACACATACACACATACACACAAACAATCACGGGCACACACACACACACACACACACACACACACACACACACACACACACACACACACACACTTGACTTGACTTGACTTGACTTGACTTGACTTGACTTGACACACACACATACATACACACACACTCACATACACACACACTCACATACACACGCACGCACGCACGCATGCACACATGGGGAGACTAAAAGAAAAGAACAGGCGGGTTTTCATGAGAGACTAAGAGACAGAGACAGAGAACGAAACAATAGGAGAGACTGAGAAGAGAGATCCAGACGAAAGCTAAATGGAACTTTCAAGTTTAGTTTGGTTTTTCATTTCATGACAGGTTTTCCCATCACATATATATATATATATATATATATATATATATATATATATATATATATATATATATATATATATATATATATATATGTGTGTGTGTGTGTGATAGGTCGAATAGCAAGGATAGAGGACAGGGAAAATAGAGGAACAATGTACGACAGCCAGGCAAAGGAAGACTCAGGTGAAAACAGCAGCTGGGCGTGGGTTGTTCTTTATTTGGTCACCGCTCTGCTCCGCTCCTATGCTTTGCTGGACCCTAGGCCTACTATGCCTATTCTGCACTGACTAACTACACTGACCCCTAAATATATACCCTCCACACGGACTGCAAAGACAGCGCCGCGCAGGAGCAGACAATTTGGCCACTTTCAACCTAAAATGGAGGACATTTGTTTTTCCTTACGCAGCTTCAACAGTGATTATCTCGCTGTCCGCGCAACAGAGCTAAACATGTTATACATCAAAAAAAACTAGGAAACACAAGCTTTAAAATGCATTAATGCACTTTACACAACAACTATCTAACTGCGAGCTAAAGGCAATTAAAGCCTCTGAGTCTACACACTTTTAACAAGTTTTCACTATAACTTTCAATAATAAAACACTAAGAGTCCAGCAGAGCCTAATACTTAATGTATATAAAAGGAAGAATATAATTCACAAATTGTATACATATGCATATTATTAGCTAGCAGTGTCCATGAGATGAGATATTAATAATTAAATAACGATGCGAAAACACAATTTCCGATCTACTGCGTGCGCATCAGCATTGCATAAGCCTTGCTTACGAAGCAGTCGTACATCGAAAAAATGAACAATCTCTAATAATACAAATTATCTATATTAACATAATCCGACCTAATATTCATTCATATATAAACCCAAAATATACCATAAATCAATAATTAAATGTCTGCATTTTATAAAATTCAATTCGACGAGATTCAAATTTGTTAAAACAAAGAACGAGCGTTAGGCTGACCGTTAGGCTAATCATCGTGTTCAAACCATCATATGCCTTACAATCTATTACAACCTAAATTAAATTATATTTCATTTATCTAAATAAAGTTTATTACACACGATTCTCAATCGCACACTACAATATATAAAATATTTCTTTACTTATAAATTAGAACTGCTTTTGCCGATCATGAATTCAATGTTCTTATACTGATATGATGTAATAAATAAAAATACTAATTTACAATGAAAATAGAGAATTTTCACAATGGTTGACTTGAATCGAGTCAAGATCAGTCCTTCAACAATCATATCCATGAATATGAATAAATAATATGATTTATTAAAGTTGTTATTAAACATTTTCTTTTCTATGTCAGGCTGATCCTTTGTGTTCAATATGCAAGGTAGAGTTCTCTCTCTTGATAA
>CM060318.1:44493329-44495829 GCA_030674155.1 Stramonita haemastoma
TATTCACACGGTTTCTTCTACGCCTGTTTTAAAGCCATATCTTCATCTTCAACTGTCACCAATCCTTGCAGAGACAGAGAGTAAAGCAAAGGAATAACAGAATTTAACTCTTTTTTTTCAAGAAGCCTGTTTTTAACACACCTGTTACGTCTTCAACATTCAAAATATTGTGCAAACAGACAGAGAGACATACACAACACACAGAGAAGGAAAAATTTGAAACATATACCAGCTTCTAATCTAGATTCTTCAAAAACCAGTTTGTAACATATCTCTGCATCTTTAAAAGCTAATATTTTGTGCCCTCTGAAACACATCCAGTTATAAAACCACAAACGTAATGAGGAGATAAGATTAATATCAGAATTTTCACACAACTAGTAAAATATGGGTCTCCACTTCTTTGCATTGGCTAACTGGCATGCGTGCATGCGTGCGTGCATGCGTGCGTGCATGCGTGCGTGCGTAGGTGTGTGTGTATGTGTGTGTGACTGTCTGTCTGTCAGTCTGTTTGTCTGTCTGTCTTTCAGTCTGTTTGTGTCTGTGTTCCTGTGTCTGTGGTGGTGTTGATGGTGGTGGTGGTGTTGCCGCTACTGCTGCTTCTTTTGCTGCTACTTCACCTGCTACAGTGGCTAGTACTGGTGAAAAACACGAATCACCTGAAACAAAATAAACAAACTTGTAAAGGACAAGAAGAAGAGGTGTCAAAAGAAGTAAAAGAGAAATTTGTAGTAGTTGAAGAAGTAGTAGTACTGAATGATGGTGATAATGATGATGGTGGGGTTGTGGTGATGGTGATGGTAATGATGATGATGATGATGATGATGATCATCATCATCATCATCATCATCATCATCATCATCATCATCATCATCATCATCATCATCATGTTGAGGATGTTCATAAAATGATTGATAAATAAAAGAGGGGCGAATAAAATGAACTAATGACGTACAAAATAAACGAATGAATGAATGAATGAAAGATTGAATGAAGCGAGGAATGAAAGTGGTAAACTACATTATCTATCTGTTTTCAGTTCATCCACGTTTTAAATTTTTCATGGCCCCTAACTGACAAATAACGGCACATTGCACACTGTAGTAGATCTGTTTTTAAACCGTAAACATGATGAGGAGATAAGATAAGAAGGTATCATTTCTCCGCTTGAGTTATTGGGTGCTCAGGCTCTTAACACTTTATGTGCTTTTATTTTCGTTTCCCTTCTTTCTTAGGCTGCTTAATTTCTTTCTATTTATTTTCCTTTCTGTCTGCCTGTCTTTTTTTCTTTCCTTTCCTTTTCTTTTCTTTTCTTTGTCTCTTTCTTTCTTTCTTTCTTCATATCTCCCTCTTTATTTTTCCTCTTCTTTTCTTCTTTTTTTATTCTTTGATTTCTCTGTCCTTTATCTGTTATTTCCTTCTCTCTTTCTTTCAGTTCTTGTTTTTTTTTCTCTCTGTCTTCCTTAGCTGCCTCTCTGGCCTGAAAAAGAACGTTATCTTGAAACTGAAAACCTATTGCTGAAGATAGACCGAGAAGTGGTAAATTTGTAACCCAGTTTTTATCTTCACTTCTGCCACGCTAATATTACCACTGAGATACTTCTGTTTAAAAATTGAGATAACGCTTTTTTTCTTTTATTGTTTGTTTTTTTTTTTAACCACCTACGCATTGTTTCTGCGCACATTTGCGCGAATGCACGTGTACATAGATAAGCACGTACGCATGCACACATATACATACGTAGTCATACGAGTCTGCACATAGTTCCACACACACACTCGAGCGTGCGCACGCATGCAAGCACGCACTCACGCGTGTGCGCGCACACTTACTCACACACACACGCACTCATACATACACACACATACACACACACGGGCGGGGAGGGGGAGAGAGAGAGAGAGAGAGAGAGAGACAGAGACAGAGACAGAGACAGACAGACAGACAGACAGACAGACAGACAGACAGACACACAGACAGACAGACAGACAGAGACAGACAGAGAGAGAGAGAGAAACAATGATATTGTTTTAGATAGAACATTGCCACTAAAAACTCTCACGTTCCGTGGGTTCTTTAACATCTTTTAAAAAGTGTATGCTTTACCACTTTAATCTGTCCCAGACACATTATCTGAAAGGTTTTTTTACTATCTCTATAATGCTTCTGAAATGGTTGAGTGAAGAAGTCAAGTGAACTTAAATGTACGTTTGTTGTGCCTTAGGATCTCAGCTAACCATTGCAACCTAAAGACTAACAGCACCCACAGGGTCTCAGTTGATCAACACTGACAAAAGACTAGCACCCAGATTTATATTATTCGCTGGGGATCTTACTAAAAAAAAAAAAAACAATCTCGGCCGAAGAACTAAGCACCCAATTCTTTATCATTGTAATTTTATATTATTCACTTGGGATCTCAAGTGATGGTCACAAACAAAAGACTAGCACCCAAATCTACATTATTCACGGGGAATCTCAATTGATAGTCTCAGCCAA
>CM060318.1:44500829-44503329 GCA_030674155.1 Stramonita haemastoma
TGTCTGTCTGTCTGTCTGTCTGTCTGTCTGTCTGTCTGTCTGTCTGTCTCTCTCTCTCTCTCTCTCTCTCTCTCTCTCTCTCTCTCTCTCCTCTCTCTCTCTCTCTCTCTCTCTCTCTCTCTCTCTCTCTCTTCTCTCTCTCCCCTAGTCCATTTTTTCACCCTCCCTCCCTCTTCCCTCTCCCCCCACCTTCCTTTCTCTGGTAATGTGGTTACATGGTGCATACAGGACGTGTTTTATTACTCGGTATTCCAGATTGTTTCCTCCTAGGATTTCTGTGTCTGTGCTTGTGTCCGATATTTTCTTTGGGTGGAGAGAGAGAGAGAGAGAGAGAGAGAGAGAGAGAGAGAGAGAGAGAGAGAGAGAGAGAGAACACTGAACACTGAACACTGAACACTGAACACTGAACTGATTTAATGTACATTGGCCATGGACCACAATACATTTCTTGGGCTTGGGATGGAACAAAGGGTTCATTCGTATCATAGGCAAGGCAAATGCACAAAAGGTACAGATTCATGCTGATCAAAAGAAGAAAAACACACATTATTCTAAATCATGATTATGAATCTAACATGAAACAAAACCAAATGAGAGAGAGAGAGAGATCGTTCTAAACTCGCTCTACAGATGCATGCAGGAAAAAGAAAAAAATGGGTAGGCGCTGCACTTGTGGCGACGCGCTCTCCCCGGGGAGAGCAGCCCGAATTTCACGCAGAGAAATCTGCTGTGACATAAAGTGGTACAAAATACAAATAAACTCTGAACTCTGAATTCTGCAATGGTTAAGCTGCACATCGGCCTTAGGCCACAATACAATGTAGAGAGGAAAATCGGACAATATCTCATATAATAGAAATGTAGAAATGTATAGCTGCATGGCAATAGAATGACGGAAAGGACAAGAAAAAAGTGCAATGATGGCTTATTTGTCATAATGTTTCATCATCTGCCGAACACAAATATAATGTAAGATGGTAAAATCGTCCGGTTATGTACCTGTTCCCAAGGTGTTGTTTTGCTTTTTGATGGATTTTGTTTTGTTCCTTGGCTAGAGCTCCGAACTTCAATAAGATGAGAGTGTGCTTATGCAACCGTTTTTGCCCACCACGAAGATAGCCGTATTCCTACTTTGGGAATATGTTTTTTTTTTATAAAAAGATATGTTTAAAAAAGTCAATTTCATTCCCCTTTAAAGATTATGTGGAGTGCAAAATAATGCATTGTATAATTATGCATTACTTAATCGTATGTCTCCTGTTCAGCCAACAGAAATGATGTATAACTGTTTTCAAAAATTGAACACCGATGTTCAGGGACACCCATATGACAAAAGTAGAGATTTCTGCATTCATTGGTATATTCCATCTTCCTGTATGTGTGTATGTGAAAGATGGACACTGGCAAGCAGTCTAGAAAGAGCTCAGTCAATGAAACGCGTTATTGCAACATAATGAAAGCAGCATGTACTCAGCATATAGTCAAATAAAGTTTCTGAACCATCATATATGATACTTGTCCATACGCAGACCTGCTGGCATCGATTAAGAAAAGACAAGTCTGTTGATACGGCCACGTAACAAAATCCAATGGCCTTGCTGAAACAATTCCCTAAAGAACAGTAAACAAAAGGAGACGGAAGGGTGGACAAAATCAAAAATGTGGATTCACAAAACTACGGACTGGACAGGGATAATCCTTTACACAGACCGTGGCCCTGGCACACGCGTACGGAAAAAATGCAAGAATCTGGCGAATAGTTCTTCAGGACAGTCCTCAGCGACTTCTGAAGGAGTTTAAAAGAACAAGTTATTAGGAAGAAGAAAGAGAGCTAGTGTCAAAACAAAATAGATTGAAAGTAGCATGACTGAACGAGTCACACAGATTGAAGGTGAGAGCAATCGACAGTATAACTTGACTGGGATTGAGATGTAGACCTAAGTGTAGGGACCGGTTATCTCAGAAAACACGTACATATCTTTCGTTGCATACCCCTTCACCTCCCTATCACCTGCTTGAGGGGTGAGGGGTCGGGGTATGTTTGGGATGGTGGTGGTGGTGGTGTTGGTAGTGGTGGAGGTGGTAACGGTGGTGGTGGTGGTGGTGATTAAGATTTTAGGGAAAAGGTTGTAGAGGTTGTGGTGGTTGTAGTGGGTTTGTGAGTTTAAGTGGTAGTATGGGGGTGGTGGTGTGGGAGTGGTGGTGGTGGTGATTTGGGAAAAGATGGAAGGTGGAGGGCCTTTATTTCTTACGTAAGCAGTTAGGAGATTATCAGTTCTAGTCGTAAATTTGGTGTTCTTGTATCTGTGTTCTTGTCTTCTTGCGCAGAGAGACAGACAGACAGACAGACTGACTGACTGACTGACAGATAGACAGACAGACAGACAGAGTCAGAAAGACAGACACAGAGAAAGAAAATGAGAGAGACACGGAGAGAGAGAAACAGAGATAGAGCGAGCAAGAGACAGACAGACACACACAGACATACAGACACACAGGC